>CM076575.1:580442460-580936834 GCA_034641835.2 Pinus albicaulis
GCCCAAGTCCCATGACTCGGACAGCTCACTGCCTCTGGCTATGACTAAGGACCATGACCGCTGCTGCTCTGCATCTACGAATGTGTAAGTTGTCCCATCGACTGTGTACCAGCTCATCATCTCTCTCCACTCAAGGCATGAAGTGAGGAACATCTCTCTCATGTGGATCCTCCATCCCCAAGCAATCATCCAAACCAAATGAGCCACCTCCCGACAAGGCAACTCCTGAAAATATCCTTCCACCTCAAGCTCCGGTAATGAAGGTGGGCTGAAAGTCTGATCTTGGGCTGCAAAATCATTGCCCTCCAATGGCAAAGTGAAGAACAATCCTCCAAGGAAGGTCCCTCCAACAACGAAGAACAAGCTGGCCCAAAACAATTCATAGTGCAGCCTCATCCACTGCGACCTCAGAAAATCACATGGCAAGCAATGTACAAGATCCAACACATCTACTAATGGATAGCAAATAGCTGAATATGACAACAACATAGGTCCAAACACTTGCCCATGGCTGTACACTGGATGAATATCGATCTCATGGCCCACATCAAAAGAGAACGCATATAAAGTAGTAGTGGCCATGCCTCCCCCCATGCTCCCATTAGAACATGTAGTGCAGAAATTGTGAGAATTTTTCCCACTCACGGACACATCCAGCTCATGTGTCTCCCTCGTAAACAAGCCTCCCATACAAATCTGATATATATCAGCAAATGAAGACATGATCAAGAGCAAAATGAAGGAAATGCTGAAGGTCTCATGTGGTGCAAGAAGGTAATCCTCCTCATGCTTGGAAACCCAAGTCAAGAAGAACATGCCATAGATGTCTCTATCATCATTCCCTCCTCTTTGTGCGACAAATATGAAGTGATCCTGGGACCTATGGGTTATAGATCCACCATATCTTTGCTGTGCACACTTCATCCATAATGTTCTGTTCCAAGGTGACAACGCTGTGAGCTCATGCAAATGAGTTCCTGTCAGTACAAGACTCTGTTCTTTGACATGCTCCTTGTCAAAGACCCCTCTAATAATGCTGCAATAAATATGGAATACTTCCCAAGATGGAAGTGCTTCCCCATCAAAGACCATGGAGATAGTGCCATCTCCGCCTCCTGCAACATCATGCAAAGTGTGGGAGCAAATCTGCCCTTGCTCTCCCAAGCAAAGCAACAAGAAATTGTGTTGCCTCCCCATACCTCCATCATGCAACTCATGTGATGAAGACACAATGAATGATATGAGTAACACATCAACACCATGCACCCATACTCTATGCTGCTCAATGATGCAAGTATCCATCCTTCTCTTCCCCAACCTCCCACTCTTAGGAAGAGTGTTTGCCCAGTGATGGCCAAACTCTTTCAAGAGTAACCAGCGCAGCCTAGCCTCCTGCTGCCTGGTAGCACAGATCTGCAAGTAGCCTCCTAGCTCCTTGCTCATCATCCCCATCCACTCAATCACTTGTGGATGCCTCTTTCTCCTCATCCTGGTACTCCTCTCATGAGGGCTACCATCCTCCCAAATCAAGTTTCTGATTTTGCACTTCATGGGATTTTGAAGTATAAACTTCTCAAGGATCAATGAGACCCTATCAAGAATCAAATAGGTGGTAGGCAAAAACCTCCCATCATGATGTGTGTGGCTCAGGGAATGTCCAACACAAGCATGAGAGATGTTATCCATCCTAAGATGTCCCCCATCTTCTATCTGCTCTTGTGAGAAGGAAAGAAAGTCATTGCACCCCATGGTGTGTCGAAGTGCATCTCTAGTGAGATCTCTCCTTGAGACCTCCCCTTCATCCATAGTCTGCTCCACCGAGTACCAACTCAAAACCTCTCGCCATCCAATCTCGACACGTGGCTGCTGTACTCTGTGCAACTCTGACCGTCTCATACCACTATCCAAGTCAACATAGGAGATCTGACTAGGTGGCTCTGCCTCTCTCTCTCCAACGGAAAGAGATGACTCAACAGCACCGCCAGTCCCATCCATGCACACCTGAAGGGGAATGATCTGACGCTTCACTGCGCCCTCTGGTTGTACCATCAGGGAATCCAGCTGTTCCCCAATGTGGACCAACTTGGCCGCCGACTTGGCACAAGTCGCTCTCATACCCTCCAGCTCATGGTCCTGCAACAAAATGGTCTCTCGTACTGACGCGGCCTTCTCCCTCAAAGCTCGAAGGTCCGTCCGAAGCCGATGATACCGCTGTCTGCGACCATCATCTGATACCTCTGTATCCCCTAGTGCCTCATCGATAATGGATATATCTCCTGATACCTTACCCATCTGTCGTGTGCTGCTACCACCGAAGACTCAGACATGGCTCCAGTCATCACCTCAGTGGATGGTTCTATCGGGGTAGGCTCTACCTCCTCCACTACGATATCAACCGGCACGGTCAAGGAAGTCTCTAATGATGGTGAGTCTTGTGTCTCACTAGGTTTATCCTCGAACTCCCTGCAATCCTGTGTTCCCTCATCCTCTTCTCCACTGCTCTCGGAGAAGACCTCAATGAAGTGTGCCTTCCCTGCCGCACACCTGTGTCCTGGTGCCCATGGCTCCCGGCAAGTGAAGCACACCCGCTTCCTCCTCAGCTCTCTCCTGGCCTCATCATCAAACTGCCCTCGTCCAGGATTCGCCTTTGGGAGGCGGAGCCCTCGTGTTCTTACCCTTAGGCTGGAAGGCCTGTCTCTGGGGATAAGGTGTCCGAGTCCTGGGTAAGACATTCTGTAAGTCCCGAGTCCTGCTGATAGCATCCTGAAGGGTAGCCGGTCCATTCGACCGGACTAGGCCACGGAGTGGCTCTGACAGCCCCCCCATAAATATGCAACCCATCCTAACTGCAGATAAATCAGGTACCATCACCGAAATCCTCAAGAAGTCTGAAATGTATGTCTCTATACTCCCAGTCTGTTTGAGCTTGATCAGCTCACCAAAATACTGATCCGGATCCCTCCTGTCAAAGTGCTCTACCACCCAGGATTTTGCCGAACTGTTTGATGAGCCTTCAAACCTGGGCAAATGAATTCTACTAGCTGCACGGTGGTCATCACGGCGGTATCCGTGCCCCTTGTGCTGGTGCTGCTCAGGGGGTTTGACACCACATCGAAACTGGAAATAGTGCTCAAAGGGGAGAGCATCCATGAATGCCTGACCTAGGCTCTGCCAATCTGCAAAAACAGCTGCATATCGAGCTGGACTCACATCTCCTGCCATACTGCTGCTTAACTTCGACCTTCGATTTACCCACTGAAAACTACTCGGAAAATTCTAGGAATTTGGGAAAGTGATCCTCGCCCAAAACCCAGAAAAACCCAGAAAACGTTTTTCCTACTTCCCAACTTCGAAATTTGACCCTTTTTATTTTGGCCCTTTTTCCAACTGCGTTTCTGGAATTGCAACAGCTATTGCTCTGTATGATCTCCTTTCTGATGTCATAGACCACAGGCTGAGCCAGAATTATGCTCTGATACCACTGTAATATCCCTAAAGGGAAATAACCAGTAATAAACAGAAATATGCCAGACAGATATAGAAAGTACAATGCTGAACCAGATCACTGAATAATGACACATAGAATTCCAGAAAACTGAGCCATTTTATTAATCTGAAAGTACATAGAGGGGAGTACAAGAAAATCAGAGTAGTGCACCTATCCTTGCCCTAGGCAAGTAGAGACCCCCTCGGAAGAAAAATGAAAATGGGTACACTACGAGAAAGCGCATCCCAGTCTTTGGAAGAAAGCTATAGTAGCTATGTCTTGGAATGAGTAAAGAAAGGCTGATCCCCTTGCCGGAATGAGCTAAAAATCTACAGATCACCTATACTCGCTGCTCCGGACAAAACCCAGAAACAGTGAAGCAAATGGACCACCTCCGAAAATCGCCCCCAGAAACCCTCCTCCTACAAAAACGCTGTGCCTTCAGGAACAGCTCAGAAGCTCAAGAAATATGCTGGCAAAAGGGCTGGATCTACCCACAAATCCTCCAGATGAGATGACCAACTCCTCAAGGCTGAAAACACTGAAAAATGCTGCCAAAACCCCACATAAAGACCCTACTCATCAGATCTGCGTCCTCCCTGACTGGATCTGCGTTCTCTCTGCCCAGATCTGCTGGATCTGAGTCATACAAGGCTGGATCTGCTACTATCTCTCCAGATCTGCGTCTTATAAGGCTAGATCTGCTGATAGCTCTTCAGATCTATGCTAGATCTGCCAATATCTCCTCAGATCTGCAACCTCAAAGGCTGGATCTGATGTTCTCTCTTCAGATCTAGGCTGGATCTGCCAATATCTCCTCAGATCTGCAATCTCCCAAGCTGGATCTAGTGCTACCCCTCCAGATCTGCAACCTACAGAACCAGATCTGCAAATATCTGCTCAGATCTCCAATCTCCAAGGCTGGATCTATCACTGTGCCTTCAGATCTGCGTCCTTCCTCTCCCTGCTGAAACAGCGTCCTCAATCCAAGACTGATCTGCGCCCTTCCTGCTGCTGAAACTGCGTTTTTCCTGCTAGATCTACGCAGCCACTAGAGGGCTTCTTCCTCTCCGACTCTCCACCTGAAATTGCTACTGAAACTGAAAGATAGAACTCAGAAATTAACCTTACTAGGGCGGGCACTCGAAGTCCCCCGAAGCTAAGGGTGAAACCAGAAATAACCTTACCAGGGCAGGCACTCGAAGTCCCCCGAAGCTAAGGGTGAGATCTCCGACCGGAGACACTCGTGCACTAAACAGTGCTGCAGACCGACTAAACAACCGGCGTGCTGAAGCAGACAAAAGTCTAGCTCTCAATATCAATATCAAAATATGCATGCCCCAAATGAGGTGAGAACCTCTCCTTTTATAATGCCAAAACTCCCTCCAAAACTAACTGCGTCCTTACCCTCCTTTGACCTGCGCAGTTTACCTTGGGTTAGCCTGATGCCTCCCCATCATACTCATGTGGACCCCCAAGGCCCCCTCTTTAAGTTATAACGTTAATCAACTAGGAAAGAAACACTTTATTTTATAAAGTGAGGTGACTAAGTGAGGTGACCCCTCTTATTTCTCACTTTATTTATTATTTCTAGCTAAAGCGGCAAAATTAAATAAAAATGAAATATTCCAATTAGCAAGGCTAATTGGGAATATTACAAAATCATCACCACTACTAGACAAGGGATCAGCAACATGAGCTACATAAATAATATGGCTCAAAGTTTGAGGACTCCTAAAACTCCTCTACAACTTTAGTAGTAGTAGTAGTAGCAAAAATAGACATCAAAACTACAAATCACTGAGCAACATGGTCTCTCATGAGACTCATCATTGATTCATCGCTACTAGAAATGGGATCATCAACAAGAGATACATAAACATCATCTAGCTCAAAGTCTTCAGACTTGGATTGCTCAACCTTATAACATGATAGAAATTGAAAAAGATTAACATGCCTAACCAATGATTTTGGTTTGAGTGAAGGGTTCATTTCCTCAACCTTAAAATGCGATAGAAAAAGATTAGCATGTCTAACTAGTTGTTTTCTTTTGATTGAAGGGTACATCAAGGTTCTTAAAGGACTTCATGCTCTTGATCAAATGCCAATATCATACCCTTACACATGATAGAATCAAATGGAAACATTGCAAATTCCCAAACCATGAAACCCTGAAAACCATTAAGTCTGCTGAATTTTGAGTGAAACCTAAAATTCTAGTTTCTCCATATGAAATCCAATGAGGTCGAAACCACTCTTAAACATCCTGAGTCATTTCATGGTTTCATCACTTTTACTTTAAGAATTTAACATTACCATGAAATGTCAATGCTTCCCTTACCTCCACATCAGCCCTAAAACTCATTTCTGGCCGTGCGTGGGTCCACATAGGGAAAGAGTAGCTAAATGAACCCTCCCATTGGCTCCAAATCAGCCCTAAAACATAACTGCCGCCGAGAATGTGGGTCCGCGGATGAGTTAGCACCTAACCGGCCGGTTTATGCATAAACCGGCCGGTTCCGTTCCTAACCGGCCGGTTAGGTCCGGTTTTTTCAAAAAACAGGCGAAATGCCTAGGTAGCCGGGTTGCCTGGCCGGTTTCGACCGGTGGGCTATCTAACCGGCCGGTTTGGCCAGTTACCGGTTCAAACTGGCCGGTTTTTAAAACACTGGCAGCACGTCAGTTTTCTAGCAGCTTGGACGCAGAGCAGAGAGCAGCCATTCCATTGATCTTCTGAGAGTATTCCTACACTTGCCTGGTGCAAGTCGAGGTGCCATCACTCTGATCACCTCTTGTACTCATTTCTATTTCTCAGTATAATAAAATGGCTCAGTATTCTCTCTATTTCATGTGTATCTGCTTCATGTTCAGTCTATAGCATTTTGTATCTTGTTGTATGTTTTGTATTGCTGTCTATTTCCCTTTCGGGATATTACAGAGAGAGCCCTCTCTGAGCATTAGGAAGGCTAGATCCTAAGACTTAAAAGTAGATTTGTGGTTACCTCTGATATTATTTAAACTACAAATCTCACAACTTTAAGAATTATTAGAGTGATAACAGCTACCATAAATCAACAGTAGAAGGTCCCTAAAATGTCTATTCAACCAACTTAAATTGGAGGTAAATTTTAGTGAGGCTTGGGGCCTTCCTATGCTAATATGCCAAAATGAGATGCAAGTTGTGTTAATTTCCCAATTAAATACTAAATGCAATGCTTCAAAGTAAAATGAATGGGATAGTGCTCATTGCAATAATGTTTCAAACTTGAGAAACTAAAGTGGAAATGAGCTCACATGTGTTGCACCAATTGATGGAAAGTAGACAAGATAATTAAGATGAGACAATTAAATTGCTTTAGATACAATTGTTTCAAGTGAATATAATGCTCCAATAATTACCAAAACATATAGCATAAATTGACCCAATAATGAAGCATGTGTGTCCAAATAGTTATGAAATAATTAAAGCTTGTCAAAAAATAAAGTGCTTACACATAAAATGAAATTGCTCAATATTGTTAATTTTGAGACTTATGCATGTTAGAACTTAGACACAAAATTTAGCAAAATGGAATATGGAGTGAAGTTGTGTTAATTTTAAGCATGCAGAAATGGAATTAAGTATGAGAAAGCTAGAAAAACGAGAAGCAAAGTTAGAAGTCAGACTTCAAGTGTGTGGAAGGTCCTGCATGCAAAATAGTTGAAGTTTTTCAATACTTCTCTTCAAGTCTTTTGTTTTCCAACGCTCAAATATATGGGCTGCAAAACAAAATGAAATATTAGTGTAAATAGAGAGAAAATTAAACAAAACCAAATTACAAATTAATATGCAAAACCCTAGCTCAAGTAATGGGAAGTGAACCCCCATACTTATCTAGCTAAGGAATTTGTGAAGGAAAATAAATAAACACACATAAAAATATCAGAGACACAAAACTGGTGGAAAAGGCTTCAAAGCCTCATTTTATTGTATTCCTCTCTCTTACAAAAATGTTAATAATACAAATATAAATACATGAGGAGATTGTCTCAAGATAGTGCGTCTATCTTGGACATAATTGCTTGGGTTGAGTGAATATCTCAACCACACACTAATATATAGGAGACTAACTAGTTGGAAAGAATATCTCAACCAACTAGACCTAAACAGACTCCTAAGTTTGAGGAACAAGCCCAATCTATAAAAGTTGGAATAAATCCAACTTTCATGATTTTAATTATTTTAATTATTTTAGACTTATAATTGTTTTTATGATATGAGAGTGAGGCTAACATTCCCCCACTCAATAATAAGTCCAAAATAATAACCAGGAACCATGTCCAAGTCCTCATGTTGAAACCATTGAGTTGATCCTCAATGAAAAAAACTTCCTGAAAAACCGCCAAACCTGGATGCCGAAAAAACTCCAATCTGAAGAGAACATGAGTTAGCTGCAACTTTGATTCATCTCTGAAAGTTGCTTGACAACTCCATCAAATTTCAAGCTGCAATGCAAAAGGATATTTCTGTCCTTTGCTTTCAATCAACATCCTAATTGCTTGTCCACTGAAAAAATGCTGATAACGCCCATTGACGAATTTGATGATGTTGAAACTACCCACTGGCTACTTTGATGTTGACTGCCTACTAGCTTCTTTGATGATGACTGCCCACTGGATGCCTTGATGTTGACTACCCATTGGCTAATTTGCTGATGATGTCGAACCTTCTCACTGGTTGTTGATGTTGACCACCCACTGGCTAATTTATCGATGCTGTCGAAACTGCTCACTGTTGCTTTTGTGGATGTTGTCGAAACTTTCAATCTGACAAACACCTTCAATTCCATTATCATTTCCCCCCTTTGTCAACTGAAAGGAGAGAAAATCATTTGCATTTGATTTCTGAACCCCCCCCCCCCCCCCCTTCGAGTGTAGGAGAGTTTCACTGTTGTACTCCCCCATTCAGGTGCACAAGAGTACCATCTTCATTTAACTGTTGGCTGCAATAGGTGAGATTGAATTATGTGGTAAAACTTATACAATCGTTTGACTGTTGACGACCATTCCCAAGGATCAATCCATGCATAACTGATCTTCAATCTGGTTAGTTGGTTTTGTTTGCAACACTTCTATGATGAGTGATTTTGCTTGCCAAAATGGTGATAAGGATGGAGATCAAAACAATGATCTTCCATATGACCTGTTCTTTGATAATGTTTGCATTTGGGTTTTTCTTCAACTTTCTCATGGATTCCCGATGTTACTTGATCAAAAAACCCTGCACTGATGAACTTGATTGGCTTTCAAGAATCTGGGATATGCCAGTTGTTGTCATCTTTGTCATATCCTAAGCCACGTCGATTTTTGTTGCACTAGATTTCTTCCCACGACTTGATGATTGCCTTAGAAGAATAAAGTTGAACTTGATCATGGAAAACTTCTACATTTGAAGTTGTATTCTTGAGTGACTTGAAATCATCTTTATCTTCATTTGTATGGTTGAATTTCTCAGAAACATCACTCTTCTATTGCAACTCATCTCGTTGTAGTTTTGACTCCAGTTGAAGAACTCAATTGTCTCATGTGCCTGATGTAGATGCATTTTAATATTAGCAAGAGTTGCTTTCCTGATTTTCACCATGTTTTCAACAAGTGGATAGGTTCATATTGTTAAGAACCTGTAACAACCGAATGCTTTTCTCCATGTGAATTCGCTCGCTTGAACTAACGCTCGCTTGCTTTTAGCACTTTCTTAGTTAAACTTGTTTGCTTGATCGTCACTTGAATTTCACGCTCCCTTGAACTTATGTTAACAATTGAATGCTAGAACTCATGCTCGCTTGCTTTTAGATTTGAACTTCCTTGATTTTTTGGACTCACTCAATTGATGTTTGTTTGATTGTTGCTTGAATGTCACGCTAGCTTGATGTCTTGAACTTGCACTTTGCACTCGCTTGAACTAGCTCACCTGATTTAGCTTATTTGCAAAATAAGGGTGTCGAATACTATAAAAAATGTACCCAAGAGAATGCTTACAATGATTTAATGACTACTTCAAGTGAATTTGATGACTCAGTTGAAAATAATTGACTTACTTGACTTAATTGTCCCTCTATCAATTCAAAGCTTGGGTGTTGGTTTCAACCGAGAATGCACCCTTACAATTCCAATGCAACTGAAAAGTTAACTTACAAATTATGATTTGCAAGTTACAATTTTGTTTTGAGTTGACTCTTACAAAAAATATTGCAAGTGCATTGTCCAAAAATTGATGTTGAATTGATGCAAATGTTGTTGATGTAGTTGATTGTTGATGTAGATGACAGGTTCTTAAACTTGATTGCCTTGAGTGAATGTAATATTCCCAATTAGCTTTGCTAATTGGAATATTTCATTTTTGTTTAATTTTGCCGCTTTAGTCAGAAATAATAAATAAAGTGAGAAATAAGAGGGGTCACCTCACTTTAGTCACCTCACTTTATAAATAAAGTGTTCTTTTCCTTAGTTGATTGACGCGTAACTTAGAGAGGGGCCATGGGGGTCCAATGAGGGTGATGGGGGAGGCATAAAAGGACTCCAAGGTTAATCACAAGCAGCCAAGGAGAGTGAAGGACGCAGTTAAGGTTTTGAAGGGAGTTTAGCATTATAAAAAGTGGGGTTCTCACCTCATTTGGATATGCATGATTTGATATTGATATTGAGAGCTAGACTTCTGTCTGCTTCAGCACGCCGGTTGTTTAGTCGGTCTGCAGCACTGTTTAGTGCAATCGAGTGTCTCCGTTCGGAGATCTCACCCTTAGCTTCGGGGGACTTCGAGTGCCTGCCCTGGTAAGGTTATTTTCTTGGTATCACCCTTAGCCTCGGGGGACTTCGAGTGCCTGCCCTGGTAAGGTTATTCTCTGAGCATCATCCTTCAGTTTCAGTGGTAATTAGCAGCAGTTTTTTGGTGGAGATTTGGAGAGGAGAAACCCCCTTCTTGAGACTGCGCAGATCCAGGAGATAGGACGCTGATCCAGAGGGGAAGGACGCAGATCCAGCAGGAGGACTCAGATCTGAATAGTGAGACGCAGATCCAACCGACCAAGGCAGAGGACGTAGGATCCGAGATAGCAGATCCAGCCTTGGAGGACGCAGATCTGGAGAGATAGCAGCAGATCCAGCCTTGGAGGACGCAGATCTGGAGAGATAGTAGCAGATCCAGCCTTGGAGGACGCAGATCCGGAGAGATAGTAGCAGATCTGGATAGGGAGGACTCAGATCCAGCAGATCTGGGCAGCTAGGACGCAGATCCAGTTAGGGAGGACGCTGATCTGATGAGCAGGGTCTTTATGTGAGGGTTTGGCAGCGTTTTTCAGTGTTTCCAGCCCTGAGGAGTGGTCATCTCATCTGGAGGGTTTGTGGCCGCCGGGCTTCATCCTCAGCTCGCGCCGTCACCAGCGGGGGCATGCCGTTTCACTTGTGAGGGCCGACCGGTGGTGGAGCACGTTCACATTTTCCGGGGTTTGTCCGGGAGGATTGAGACTGCACCCATCTTCCTAGTTTCCACTTCATAGTTCCAAAGCATTCCAGCCAGCCAGCTTCATAGGCAAGAAGCCACCTGGGCCTAGGACGGTCCTTATTTGCACCTATTATTTGTTCTGAGAGGGTCTCCACTTGCCTAGGGCAAGGATAGGTGCACTCATTCTGATTATCTTGGACTCCTATCTATGTGTTCTGAGATTAATAAAATGGCTTAGTATTCTGGCATTCTACGTGTACTTGTTCCATTACCTGGTTCCAGCATTTTGTTTTATATATCTGTCTGGCATATTTCTGTGTATTACTGGTTATTTCCCTTTGGGGATATTACAGTGGTATCAGAGCATAGATCTGGCTCAGCCTGTGGTGCTAGCAGTCTATGACACCCGGGGATAATCCCTACATCTATCGGAAGGAACGCAGAGAAGCTGAGAGTAGGTGGAAGTTTCCTTTCGGGGGAAGTGATTCTGATCAGGAGCCACCTGAAACAGATTCAGAGACAGAGCAGCCTGTGAGGGACACAGAGCAGCAGGATCCGATGGCAGACACAGCTGAGAAGCTGGATGCAATCATCCATCACATGCAGGATATGTCAAAGAGGCTTGCAGCCGTAGAGGTAGCACAGAGAGAACCCCCTAGGGTTTTCCAGGTCGGAGAAGGATCGGGTATGTCTCACCACATACCAGTGCGGGATGCTATCCCCATTGTGACGACTCAGGCACCCGCGCGATCCACTATGCCCACATTCTCGCCAGAGGACACAGGGATAGGAGTACGGGGAAGTGCGCCGAGGGACAATCCAACCCCCACGCGACCCACCATGCCTACCTTCCTGGTAGAGGACGAGGGGTCGACAGCACCGCGAGAGGTGAGTCCAGCTCAATGTGCAGCCGTTTTTGCAGAATGGCAGGGCTTAGGACAGGCATTCATGGATACTCTCCCCTATGAGCGCTATCTCCAGTACCGATGTGGCATCAAACCCCCTGAGCATGAGCAGCACCAACACAAGGGGCGTGGATCCCACCGTGATGGCCACCGTGCGGCTAGTAAATTCCATTTGCCTATGTTTGACGGTTCATCAAAGACTACGGCAAAGTCCTGGGTGGAGAAGCTGGACATCTATTTTCAGCTTAACCAGATGTCGGAGATGGAGGCCATTAAGATGGCTACATTGCATTTAGAGGGTGAGGCCCAGGACTGGTGGTTTCATGGGATGGCAACACTGGGACATTCCACAGTGACGACCTATGCTGAGTTCACCAGGAGAGTGGTGGAGCGTTTTGACAGGAGGGATCCGGAGCAGCATTTTGTTGAGCTGACCAAGCTCAGACAGACTGGGAGTGTAGAGGCATACATCTCAGACTTCTTGAGGGTTTCAGTGATGGTACCTGACTTATCGACAGCTCGGATGGTCTATATGTTTGTGGAGGGGCTGTCAGAGCCACTTCGTGGCCTAGTCCGGTCGAACAAACCGGCTACACTACAGGATGCTATCAGTAGGGCTCGTGACTTAAAGGATGTCTTGCCCAGGACTCGGCCACCTTATCCCCAGAGACAGGCTTTTCAGCCTAAGGGTAAGGACACGAGGATTCCGCCTCCCAAGGCGAATCAGGGACGAGGGCAGATTGAGGATGAGGCCAGGAGAGAGCTGAGGAGGAAGCGATTGTGCTTCACTTGCCAGGAGCCATGGGCGCCGGGACACAAATGTGCGTCAGGGAAGGCACATTTCATAGAAGTCTTCTCCGAGAGTAGCGGAGAAGAGGATGAGGAGGAGGATGAGGAGACAGGTGGATGTTACGCAGCACAGAGTACCTTGCCACCTCCACCACCCGAGACAGGTGGGGCATCATTTGCACCCTCTTAAAAGGGCTCTGCTTGACCTTGCGCGTGCGGGGAACAGTGCGGGGACAGCGGGTTTCGGTCTTAGTTGATAGTGGGGCCACCCACAACTTCATTGATGCCCAGATGGTTGAGCGGAGAGGCATACCGACGGAGGGCTTTGATGGGTTTTCTGTTTTGGTACCAGGAGATCAGACCATGGCATGTGCTCGATATGTACCCGAGTTATCAGTGACGATGGGCACCTATACATTGACCGATCACTTCTTTGTAGTGGACATTCCGGACACCAATGTGATATTGGGGGTTCAGTGGCTTATTACTCTGGGGAAGGTCACGACGGATTGGAAGGCCTTAGAGATGGAGTGGGATGATCTCAAGACGGGGAAGCATGAGAAGATACGAGGGCAGAACACCTATCCACCCCAGACAGTATCAGCACACAGCATGGAGGCGACTTTCCGCAAGGGAGATATAGAGTGGGCAGTAGAATTGCGGGCTTCAGAGGCAGTGGATACAGGGCGGACGGTGCACCCTGATCTGCAGTCTATTCTCGATAGATATGCAGTAGTTTTTGGGGACATTCCGCCAGGACAGCCACCGGATCGGGGGTTTGAGCACACGATCGAGCTTGAGCGGGGGATACAGGCTGTGATTACCACACCGTATAGGCATCCCAAGGCCTATCGGGATGAGATAGAACGGGCCATTCAGGAGTTGCTGGCCCTTGGTCACATTCGACCCAGCACCAGTCCTTTTGCTTCTTCAGTAGTGCTGGTGAAGAAGAAGGACGACACATTACGCATGTGCATTGATTACAGGGCTCTGAACAAGAAGACCCTGAAGAACAGGTACCCCATTCCCAGGATCGACGAGCTGATGGATGAGTTGAGAGGAGCACGATTCTTCTCAAAGATTGATTTGAGATCCGGATATCATCATATACGCATGAGGGAACAGGACATTCCCAAGACTGCTTTCAGGTGTCATTATGGGCACTTTGAGTTTCTGGTCATGCCATTTGGGTTGACCAATGCACCGGCTACTTTTCAGTCTTGTATGAACCACATTTTCAGGGATCATCTGAGGAAGTTTGTGCTGGTTTTCTTTGATGATATCCTTATATACAGCAGGACTTGGGAGGAGCATCTCCAGCACATTAAGACGGTCTTGCACATTTTGGAGGAGCAGCAGTTCTTTGCCAAGCTCTCCAAGTGTGAGTTTGGGTTGACGGAGATGCTGTATCTGGGACACATTATAGGAGTGGACGGGGTGAGAGTCCACGAGGAGAAGATCAGGGCTATCAGGGACTGGCCAAAGCCACGGAATGTAACAGAACTTCGAGGGTTTATTGGTATCTGCACCTACTACAGGAAGTTCGTCAAGGGCTTCTCTCAGCTTGCTGCACCCCTCACGGAGCTGACGAGGAAGGGGGCATTACTTGGTCGGATACAACACAGCGAGCTTTTGACAAGCTCAAGGAGGTGATGAGCAGTTGTCCCGTGTTAGCATTGCCAGATTTTACGCAGCCCTTTGTCCTAGAGTGCGATGCATCGGGAGAGGGTATTGGTGCAGTTTTGATGCAGGAGGGTCATCCGATTGCATTCGAGAGCCGGAAGCTCCTTCCACACGAGAGGCTATATCCCATATATGACAAGGAGATGCTGGCCATCATGCATGCATTGGCCAAATTCCGACACTACCTGGTAGGTGGCAGATTCAGGGTGAGGACAAATCATAACAGCCTGAGGTACTTTCTGGAGCAGAAGCAGTTGCAGGAGAGGCAGCAGAAGTGGATCAGCAAGATCCAGGCTTACGACTTTGACATAGAGTATGTCAAGGGGAAGAATAACGTGGTAGCTGATGCCCTTTCCCGTAGACCGGCCACGTTATCACTCATGAGCCTGGACGCTGACTGGAAGGCTCGACTACTGGTTGAGTACTCCAAAGATAAATTTGCATGCGAGGTTCTGGATGGGCAGGTAGCGGATAGCAGATACAGGGTGGCCGATGAGGTCATCTATTACAGGGACAGGATCTTCTTGACTGAGGGATCTCAGCTCAAGAAGAAGATACTCCAGGCTTCACATGATTCACCATTGGCGGGCCATCAGGGGTTCACCAAGACATACAGGGCCATCCGGGAGAGGTTTGCATGGAAGGGCCTCAAGAGGCGTACTCCGGCCCTTCGAGGGGGTGCGGGGTTGCGGTGGAACAAGGAGGATGATCATCCTGAAATTTATTACAGAAGCCTCTTCCCACGACCGGAGGAAGTGGGAGAGTGTTCGATGGACTTCATCACGGGGTTGCCCGGTCTGGAGCAAGGAGCGCATCTTAAACTGGTGGTTGACGGTGTAGTATGCTCACTTTCTGTCATTACTGAACATCACCATGGTAACCTGGACAACCTGGTGTGGGAGTTGTTTCCTAGAGAGTTTTCGGAGTTATGGTCTACCCAAGACCATTGTTAGCGACAGGGATAGCCGTTTTATGGGTGGTTTTTCGCAGGAGCTCTTTCGACTAGTGGGCACTGAGTTGACACCGAGCACTAGTTATCATCCCCAGACGGACGGGCAGACGGAGATAGTTAACAAGTGGCTGGAGGGCTACTTGCGTAACTACGTCAGTGGGCAGCAGAGAGCATGGCTGAAATGGCTACATTTGGGCGAGTACTGCTGCAACACAACCCACCATATGTCCATCGGTATGACACCTTTCTATGCTTTGTATGGATATCATTCCCTATCTTTTGTGGACATGATGTTTGGTGTTAGCAGGGCTCCGCGAGCCAAGTTATGGATCCAAGAGAGCCAAGACATCCTCCGGGCTCTCAAGGACAACATAGCCACAGCACAGAATCAGCAGAAGTTGTATGCTGATAAGGGTCGGGTGGAGAGGCACTTTGAGGTAGGGGACCTAGTCTACCTACGGCTACAGCCATACCGACAGTCTTCGCTCAAGCAGAAGGGGGGGGAGAAGCTAAAGCCTCGTTTTTATGGACCATACAGGGTGATACGCAGGATCGGGCAGGTTGCGTATGAGTTGGAGTTGCCCCAAGGCAGCCGGATTCATAACATCTTTCATGTATCATGCCTGAAAAAGGCACTGGGCCAGCATGTGATAGTCACCGAGGAGCTACCGCCTACAGATGATGAGGGGCATCTGGTGTTACAGCCGGAGGCTATTATCGACACTAGGGAGAGGCAGCTGCGGAGCAGGAAGATCAGAGAATTCTTGGTGAGATGGAGGAATTTGCCGGATGAGGATGCCACTTGGGAGGATGAGAGGATCTTACAGCATCCATCACTTCAGTTGCTTGAGGACAAGCAACGTTTTGCTGGGGGAGACTGTAATATTCCCAATTAGCTTTGCTAATTGGAATATTTCATTTTTATTTAATTTTGCTGCTTTAGTTAGAAATAATAAATAAAGTGAGAAATAAGAGGGGTCACCTCACTTTATAAATAAAGTGTTCTTTTCCTAGTTGATTGACGTTATAACTTAGAGAGGGGGCCATGGGGGTCCACATGAGTATGATGGGGGAGGCATCAGGCTGACCCAAGGTTAACTGCGCAGGCCAAGGAGAGTGAAGGACGCAGTTAAGATTTTGGAGGGAGTTTAGCATTATAAAAGGTGGGGTTCTCACCTCATTTGGACATGCATGATTTGATATTGATATTGAGAGCTAGACTTCTGTCTGCTTCAGCACGCCGGTTGTTTAGTCGGTCTGCAGCACTGTTTAGTGCAACCGAGTGTCTCCGTTCGGAGATCTCACCCTTAGCCTCGGGGGACTTCGAGTGCCTGCCCTGGTAAGGTTATTTTCTTGGTATCACCCTTAGCCTTGGGGGACTTCGAGTGCCTGCCCTGGTAAGGTTATTTTCTGAGCATCATCCTTCAGTTTCAGTGGTAATTAGCAGCAGTTTTCTGGTGGAGATTTGGAGAGGAGAAACCCCCTTCTTGAGGCTGCGCAGATCCAGGAGATAGGACGCTGATCCAGAGGGGAAGGACGCAGATCCAGGCAGAGGAGGATTCAGATCTGAAGAGTGAGGACGTAGATCCAGTTGACCAAGGCAGAGAGGACGCAGATCTGGAGAGATAGCAGCAGATCCAGCCTTGGAGGACGCAGATCTGGAGAGATAGCAGCAGATCCAGCCTTGGAGGACGCAGATCTGGAGAGATAGCAGCAGATCTGGATAGGGAGGACTCAGATCCAGCAGATCTAGCCTTGGAGGACGCAGATCTGGAGTGATAGGACGCAGATCTGGAGAGGGAGGACGCTGATCTGATGAGCAGGGTCTTTGTGTGAGGGTTTGGCAGCGTTTTTCAGTGTTCCAGCCCTGAGGAGTTGGTCAGCTCATCTGGAGGACTTGTGGCCAGCGTTTCATCTGTCTTCTGCGCTGTCACTAGCAGAGACAGCGTTTTCACTTGTGAGGGCTTGACTGGTGGTGGAGCATCAGTTTCACATTTTCTGGGGTTTGTCTGGAGGATTGAGAACAGCCATCTTTCTAGTTTCCAGCTCATAGTTTCAGTGCATTCCAGCAGCAATTCTTCATAGCAGTTCTTCAGCCAGCTAGGACGCTGTCCTTATTTGCAGCCATTATTTGTTCTGAGAGGGTCTCCACTTGCCTAGGGCAAGGATAGGTGCACTCATTCTGATTATCTTGTACTCCTATCTATGTGTTCTGAGATTAATAAAATGGCTTAGTATTCTGGCATTCTATGTGTACTTGTTCCATTACCTGGTTCCAGCATTTTGTTTTATATATCTGTCTGGCATATTTCTGTGTATTACTGGTTATTTCCCTTTGGGGATATTACAGTGAATGATGTTGAATTGCATGTTGATATCCTCAACTGTCGATATCTTGCTCTAACCCTCTTCTCAGCTAGACTTACGCACTCCTTGTGGAGTAAGTCACTGCTTCTGCTATTGCACGGGAAAAAACTGAGCTCCTTTGAGTAAGAAACTCTCTGAGGTCAAGAAATCTCCAATCTGCGTTTTTTTATAAATTTTCTTACGCTTATGCACCAGCACTCACTGTTGTGCAACAACGACATCCTTCTGCTACGTTGCCTCTTCTGCAACTGGAAAAGCTTACCCCTCTGTCAACTCTTTCAGAGGGAGCCTTTTCTGCGCTAGATTGCCCTCCTGGCCTGGACAACGTAATTTTTGGGAGGGTCTGCTGCTGCATACGCAGATCCCAGTCTCTTAAGCACTGATTTGCTGGTTCACTCTTGTTTCTCCTGCACTTCAGCTTGAATAAGCTCTGATACCATGTGAAAAATCCTAAATCTGGATTCCTCCTGCAACAAATCTGAATTACTTCTCCTATTATTTTTCATAATTATTTCATTACAGTGAAATACCGAAGTAATTATTGAAGCAGTCTACGCAAATAATACTGCAAAATAAATCTAAGTGCTGAAACAAATTGAACAAAATACAATGAAGAACATCCACATTTGACACAGTTATTTTTGGAATAAGTCCCCGGAAAAACCTGACACGGGAAAACCGGTGCAGCAAATCTGAGGGTTTTATATTATTAAGCAAAAATATCTTGAGTACAACTAGGGTGCCAATATCTAGCAAACCCTTCAGAGAATTCTAGACAACAAATGAAAATATGAGGTGTACCTCACTCTGCAAATCCCCGGCTGATCTGAACAGCGCTGGTGAAGCCCCTCTCTACCTCTGCATGATGCCTACGCTGGAACTGCGTAAGCCTGCATAGGAAAACTCTGGAACTGCGTCACCTCTGCTCAACAACTGATCTAGGCTGATCCAGAACTGGATTTGGCCCTCCTGGCTCGGAAACCCCAACTCCCAGCTATCTCCGGACTGAATCAAAGAGGCACTGCATCACTTTTGCGTGGGTTCCTTCAGTAATTGCGTCACCCCTTCAGAAAACTGCACTGTCTCTCTCTGCGTCTCTGCTATCTCTCTCTGAAATGCACTCTTGGTCCTCCTAACCAGTTACTACTTCTGCCCCTCTCTAAAACTGATCACTGAATCAACATCACTTAGCCAATGTTCCACCAAGTCCCCTGGAGGTGGGAGCGAGGGGGCGAGGAAGCGCGGGAGCGGCCTATGCAAAAGCTCCCTACCAATTTTCAGGAAACGTGGGGGGACGTCGGGGTCATAAAAATTATAAAATTTAATATTTAAAATGTAACTATATTTTTTCAAGGAATGTATATACAGTCATCATACACTTTCATCATGAAAGATAAATCATAAATGATAATATTACAAATCGATGAATGATGAATCATATAATTGAAACAAATTTAAAAGTTAAAAGTTAAAACATACATCATACAATCATGCATGTAAGTTTGTAAGTTTGTAACTATATAATCATTAATGTAACTACTAACAATGTACAATGAAAATAAAGTTTAAGATATCATATGACACATTATATCAAGATTCAAAATAGAGTTTAAACTGAAGTTTACAACTCAAGTCTGAAACATAAAACTTAAACGCAAATAAGTTATGTCTGAAACATAAAACATAAAACATAACATATGAATATAAAATGATATCATCATAATGATAAATGAGCATAAATGCTCAAGTTAATGCCCCACTAGTCTCTGCATCCAACTTCTGCACGAATATATCAGGATCAACCATGTCACCATCTGAATCAGAATCACTTAGATTCTCAAATATGCTAAGTGGCACATCAACTTTTAACACGAAACCATAAACTAAAAGGGGCGGTGAGGGGACGTGAGGGGGCATGAAGGGGGGTGTGAGGGGGCGTGAGGGGGCGTGAAAGGGGGTGTGCGGGGGCATGAGGGGGCATGAGGGAAACGTCCCCTAGAAGTCCCCAAGACCCCGGAGCGCGAGGGGGCGAGGAATCTAGACCCCTAGGTGGGGGGGCGAGACCTCGTGTAACACTGCACTTAGCAACCTTGCCCTAGTTATTCGATTCTTGATCAAAAGCTGTGTCTCCTGACAGAAACTCGAAAATGCCAAATGCTCAATGTGCTCAATGTGTTTTCCATAGGCCCCTCACCCTTCTTGTTATATTCTTTCGTTGACCCTTCAACGGCCAAGATTAAAACATAATCAAGGGCTAAAGATTAACTTGGAGGTGATCCATGACTTTATCTAGAAGATTCACACTTAATTTAATTAACACCCTTTAATTAATCAGTTTCCCTAAGTTTAGACTTAGGAAAACATTAAAAAACGATTAATTAATTTAATTAAATCATCTTTAAGTGGAATTTTCCAACACCATTTCTGGGTATTTGGAATACATGTGTCCTAGCCTATATACAGAGTTACAAGGCTATAGCACATTTGATGCTACCATAAATCAACAAGCAGCACTAGTCCTCCACGCAGAGTGACACAGTGATTGCACAGAAGGCCACGCAAAGTGATGCAGAAGGAGGAAGGGTGCCTCCAGTGTGTCAAAATTTCTTCCAAAGGGTTCGGAAAAATTATCTCAGGTGTATGCTAGACATTTGCTCGTCATATTTCCTGTAAAATATTTCCACTGCTGAAGAACAATATAAACCCTGATCTGCTGCACCAGTTTTCCCACATTGGGTTTTTCTAGGGACAATTGTCCAAAAATAATTGTGTTCATGTGATTGTTTCTACTATGTTATATGTGTTCTATTTGTTCTTTTGATTTTGATTAAGTGAATACTGCAACTGTGTTTATTTCAGAAGTTACTGAAGTATCTGTAAATAACTTATCATAAATAAGTAGGCGAAATAAATCAATCAATGCAGTAGTAGTTTAGATTGAAAGTTTCACAAAATTCACTAGATGGATGTCAAGACAACGTTCTTGAATGGGGTGATAGAAGAGGAAGTGTACATAGAACAGCCAGAGGGCTTTGAGACGCATGAGCAGAAGACTCATGTGTGCAGGCTTAAGAAAGCCTTGTACAGACTGAAGAAAGCCCCTAGAGCATGGTATGGGTGAATTGATAGCTACCTGCAGAAGATGGGATTTGTCAAGAGTGACACAGATCCCAACCTTTACTATCTAAGAGTAGGGGATGAGCAGTTAATTCTGGTATTATATGTAGATGATCTGTTCTTGACTGGATCATCTAAACTCATCAAAGATTGTAAGGAAAATCTAGCTACCAAATTCGACATGAAGGATCTAGGACAGATGCAATATTTTCTTGGTTTGGAGGTTTGGCAGCAGAAGGGAGAAATCTTCCTTGGGCAAGGAAGATATACTACAAAGATCTTGAAGAGATTTCAGATGGAGAACTGTAGACCCATGGCTACGCCAATGATCACAAACTGGAAGAATATCAACACATCCGAGGATGATGAGGCTGAAGCTACCTTGTATAGGCAGCTCATAGGATCATTGATGTACCTGGTCAACACTAGACCAAACATATGTTATGTCGTGAATACCCTCAGTCAGTTCATGGTAGAACCAAGGAGGGCTCACTGGGTAACAATCAAACATGTTCTCAGATACTTGAAGGGGACAGTCGAGTTTGGGTTGAAGTACACCAAGGGAAATGAAATCCAGTTGAGTGGGTTCACTAACGCAAACTAGGCAGGAAGCCCAGTAGATCAAAAAAGTACCAGTGGGTACTGTTTCAGAATCAGATCAGGAATGACTTCCTGGTGCAGTAGGAAACAAAATCCGTGGCACTGAGCTCAACCGAGGCTGAATATATGGCAGCTAGCACAACTTCGTATGAGGCCATATGGCTTCATAAGTTGCTCATGAACTTGCTCAAGAAGAGGATGGAACCGACCAAAATTTTGTGTGATAATCAAAGTTGCATCAAGCTCTCTGAGAATCCTGTGTTTCATGATCGGTCGAAGCACATTGACATTAGGTGCCACTTCATCAGAGACTATGTTCAACGAGAGCTGTACAGTTGGAGTACATTCCTACAGGGGAACAGGTGGCAGATATCCTCACAAAAGCTCTTGGTAAGATTAAGTTTAGTTACTTCAAGGAAAAGATGGGGATGGTCAAGAACCCATTCCAGTAGAGGAATGGGTGGACTTGATATTCAAAGGAAGCTGCAGTATGGATGAGGAAATGGCAGAGATGGTGTCACAGGCATTAGTATAGAGGGCAGCAACGCAGACATGAGGGGCAGCAACCAAGACATCAACAGTGCAGTGGATGCTTCAAGTCAGAGCAGATGCATTTGATATTTTGCTTGAACACTTTCCTCGCTAAGAGGGAGTGTTGATTTTGTAGCATTGGAAAGTGTTCCAAGTCTCATGTTTTGGGAGGAGACTTGGACATCAGTATTCCAGAGAACCCAGAAACCGTTTGTGGAAATTCCACTCGGTTCATACTTTATTAAAATAATTAATTATTTTAAAGTGATCCCTAAGTCTAAACTTAGGGAAATTAAATAATTAAAGAGTATTAATAAAGCAAAGTGTGAAGCTTCTAGAAAACGAAGATCAAGTTATGTTTTAATCTCATCCATTGATTAGAGATCTAATCTAGGTCGTTGATTAATCAACGAGAAGATTATAAGAGAAGGCTTGGGGGTCATTTGGAAAGTAAGCTGGACACACACTCAGTACTCGAAGGAAATCAATTCTGAAGGAATAGAATTCGATTTCAGAGGGAGAGGTTGTAGAGGCAGAGTTGCAGAGGCAAAAGTAGGAAGGGGAAGTCAGCAGAGGAAGAATAAGGCAGGAAGAGGACATAGAGGGGACAACGCTAAGCAACAACACTGGTCCTCCACGCAGAGTGACGCAATCCAGCGCAATGACTACGCAGAAGACCACGCAGAGTGACGCAAAGGGAGAAAGGGTGCCTCTCGTGTGACAGAAATTCTTCCAAAGGGTTCAGAAAAATTATCTCATGTGTATTCTAGACATCTGCTCGTCAAATTTCTGTAAATGATTTCCACTATTGAAGAATAATACAAACCCTCATCTGCTGCACTAGTTTTCCTGCATTGGATTTTTCTGGGGACAATTTTCCAAAAATAACTATGTTGATGTGATTGTTTCTATTGCGTTATATGCGTTCTATTTGATTTTCTATTTATGATTAAGTGAATACTGCAGTTGTGTTTATTTCAGAATTTACTGAAAGTATCTATAAATAACTTATCATAAATAAGTAGGTGAAATAAATCAATCACTGCAGTAGTATTTCAGCTTGAAAATTTCATACAAACTAGCTAGGCCGTGGGCCTTTTGAGGCTTGCATATTGTAATATTCCCATTTTTGGAATCACCCATGACAGGGCTAGGAGGGACTTCCAGAGATAGGAGCAGATAGGTCACATATACAGATTTGTGCTATCAGTGGGCTCAAGAGCTTTTCGGAGGAGTTTTGAAGAGTTTTCATGGTGTTCGGAGGCATTCGCTTGATATACTCCATCATCTGAGCAGTTTGGTTTTCGTTCCGATGCATTCCGATAACTTTCAGAATTTTGAGTTATTTATGGGCTTAACTCAACTGATTATGCTCAAGGTGGCATTCCAAGAGGAATACACGATGGAACACCTCAGTGTAATAGCTCATTGGAACCGGGACGAGGAGACCTACACGAAGGGACAGTTAGACACATATTTCAGTGACCGGAGGAGGCGTGGTAGCCGATTTACCCTTTTCTGCATTAAAAAGGAATATTTTAATAAAAGCAAAAAGTGCTCCATGAATAAAATAATAATAAAATAATGCTCTAGAAGGCTCCAAGGGATCTATAAAAGAAAGGGAGGAAGCCATTGGAAGATATCTTTGGAGTAGATCATTTTCTTGTGTATGGGAGGTTTGAGGACGTGGTTCTCTACTTCATGTCGTAGCCCCAGGACGAAAACCCTCAGGTGATTTGTGAGTATTGGACGGAAACCCAATACTCTTGAGGAGGTTTCACTCAGAGATCTCACAGACCTTCAGTGATATTGTAGTGAGGATCATTCAGATCTTCAACGGGAGCTTCAGGAGATTCAGTGGTAGCTGTTGCCGGAGGGAGAGTGCAACAGTTCAATTTTGGAGGCCAGCGCAGTGCAGCAGTTGTAGCAGATTTTCTTGAGGCCAGTTGTATTTCACTTATCTCAGCTATCTTTCATTTCAGCTTGTAACCCAGTGATAATATAATAAAGCTGAGTTATATTCCTGCATTATGGTGTTATGGATCTGCATGTACTTGTATGTTTAATTTTACATGGAAATCTTCTGTAAGTAAATGTTGATTTTGCGGCTTTTTGTGGAGTTTATTTATTTATCTGCATTTTTAGTAAAAATATCCCATCCGGGATATTACAGCGGTATCAGAGCCACAATCTTGGCTCAGCCTGCGGGTTTCAGTTCTTAGATTGCAGAGAGTATTGAAGGGTTTATTGTAGAACAATTTCAGAAAAAGGGTTTCAGAAGAACTATTTGTCAGATATTTTCAGTGCCGAAGGAAAATCAAAGTTGTTGGAGATTTTCTCCCGCAAGCCATAAGAAATTGTCTCTCATTTAAGTGTTTGACAATTTAATTTCAAATCATCGAATTATCATATTCAGCCAAAATGTTTTGTGGGGCCGATTTCTTGTTTCCAAAAAGCCCACATTAATTCAAGGTGAATCCGTGGTGTCCCTAACCATTCTCATCGTGTTGCAAGAAGGGCCACATTTTTCTTTATATTATTTCCTGTGCGTGAAAGGAATTAAAACTTTGGGCGTGAAACATTAGGAAGTGTCAAGCTTATTGAGGGACGTCCAAATTTTTATTGAAGCAAGTCTGCAAATCGATAATGAGGAGATCTGAGCTGAAAATTCCATATTCAACTAGGTCGAAAGATAGAGCTGTGAAATTATAAGAAGTCGGCTTTAATTAAATCCAAGCCGCCTTGAGCCGCCATTTCCAGCCGAGCGAATTTGTGAAGCAGAGTCGAGTTGGTTATTATCAAAGAGCCACATAGCCGCAGAAGAACAATTTCTTGAGGCCTTGGGCCATAAATTTTTTGATTGCCGTAGAAATATTTGAAGGAACGAATTTAATAAGAGTGAGCCGTGAGCTATTGTTTGGCACGACTTCTCCATCAGTCAGAAGAGTGAACCACATAGGCGCAGAGAACAATTTCTTGAGGCCTTGGGCAACTGATTAATTCGTGCATCAATTTCCTACGCGTAGTGTATGGGGCCGCAAATTTTATACCAAGCTGAACTAGGTTGAATGCAAGGGCAAGAGTTGTGACAAAAGATGCCAAAGGCTGAAGGTCAAAGTCTGCAAGATTTAAGCTCCCAATTATATTTTCTGATGGAACAAGTTGAAGGAGCGAAACGAGAGCAAATTCATTGGGCCACAGTAATTTCCAAATCGAACGATGGGCATGTACACTTTCAATGAACGAGTTTTGGGCTAGTATCTCTTCCCTCGGTCGAGTTCCTATTCATTTCTGGTCAATTTCTTGATTGTGTATGGAACGCATTCCTTTAATACTGAACTGGAGAAGTGTATCACATTATGGTCAAACCAGGGGCAGAATATTCAAAGCGTTCGTGGAGCCACGTTTCATTCTTCCCGGAGACAATCCAGAAGAACACAAGTGTTGTAGGTGCGCACCACATTGTGAATAGTTGATTGTATGTGGACTTAGCAGAATCGTTATGCCTTGATAATGCAAGGATGAAAGCGTGTAGATCAGAGGATGGAGTCATGGCTGTAGTATTTAACTGAGCGGTGATTGCAGGGGTCATTTCATTATTCTTCTTGGAGTTGAATTCCCACTTGATAAAGTGCAACCAAATTTTCCAAGGAGGTCAGCCAAATTAATTTTTGTTTCGGAAGTAAAGCTATAAGAAGGTGAAATGTTGGTGTGATTGGTAATTTTGTTCCAGAATTGATGTTTCTTTGGGGCGACATTATTCTTGCCATAACTCGGAGATAGGGGGTGGTCCCGTTCTACAAGAAATCATGAACTATTCGCACCAGACTTAGAGTGGTGATCCTTCCATGTAATTTATAGATCCAAGGGCAAGACGTATTCTGTGAATAAGGAGCCTGTTTCAGATGCTCAGAGTTTCAGGCTGTAGATTTCTTGAGCAAGACTTGTGTGCATAGTGTCAAGCCATGAATGAGAGTTTAGTTGACTGCACTTGTGGAGTGTGTATGCACACAAAGAACACTCCTGTACGTATGTTGTAACCCATGCACAAATCCAAATGTTGTTGGTGGATCGATGGTAGAGAGATTGTGGAATATGTGTGCTACTGTAGCTGTTGTATGCCTGGAGTATTTCACTCTATTTTGATCAGATCCCCTCATTTTAGTTGCTAGACTACTCTTCCCATGGGTTCGAGTGATACCATTCTGGGCTTTTCAAGGGCAAAATTGCAACAGTGAGAAGGCTGCTAATACTGAGAGTAAGACAACCAATCTGAAATTCATTTCTCCAAACAAATACCGTACATGAGTAGCAGTATCTGTCATTCATAAGTAGCATTTTATTTTTGGTGTGAATTTAGAGCAAATCTTGTGGTGGTCTCATTGAGAGTATATGAGTGCATATATTTTGTATTGTTGCAACAGTGAGTTCATATTGATTTCCTGTTTAGTGGCTAAAGCTGTGAAATGTTTTGAGTGTGAGGTTGTCAGTTGTTGGCATAGCAACTAACACTCATTTATGCATAGCAAAGCTTATGTCACAAAAAGTCCTTAGTGTTACCTGTATACATTGTCATTAGAATTTCATGTATGATGCAGAGTCTTGAGCTATCTATACTTGTCATTTATTTTCATATACCAGCATTTTCTATTACATATGTAATGCTGAGTTACAACAGCTCAGGAATGCAATACTGAGTTGAAACAACTCAGAATTGCACGTGCAGCATTGTGCAAGCAATCTGTTTGCTAAAACACTTAACTGGGAAATATAGAAAACTTAGAAAAACAATGATCTTTTCATTGGTTGAACCATGGAGGGATTCCTAAACATATTGATGAAAATAAAAATAGAAGTTGGTTCCTTGAGCCAAAATGCATCAGAAGACCAGAAAACAAAACCAAACAGCAGACCCTTTTCAAGAGGGATTTATGCCATCCTTCAAAAAGGACAGCCAAAAGATTTACAGGAAGATTTGGAGATTGGTCACAAAATTTCTACACTTGGGACAGATCTGAAAAACATGAAAATGTCATGGAGAGTTTTGTCCAAACTAGAAGAGTTTAATGAACTCATGTCTACAATAGACCAAGCAGAAGGGAAGAAACTGGTTTGGGCTCTAAAACCAGCTATGCTTGCTCTTATACAGCCCAAATTCTTGGAGGAACCTTGTGAAGGGATCACACTTCCAGTTGCAGCTTGTCTATGTAACATCATGAAATTGACCGCACCTATAGCTCCATATAATGATGATGTTATGAGGAGGATTATGAGGTTGATTGTAGAGACTTTTCAGGATTTGGACAGCAGCGCAGGCTCTACCTCCGGGAAGAAGCTTGAGATTCTATGGAGTATGGCCACATTCAAGACTTATGTCATCATGTTTGACCTTGAGTGTGATGACCTGATTTTGCAGATATTCCGATGCTTCTTCAGCATTAGGAGACATCATCCTGATACTGTCATAGCACACATGCAGTCCATCTTGTCATCGTGTATGAGAGACCATGAGACCATCAGCCGAGAGTTGCAAACCCAGTTGTTGAGCATTTGGAGGAGAGAGCAGTTGGTCTCGCCCGCTGCTTATGAACTAGCCCAAGGGCTAGTTGAGCAAAACATTGAGTTTCTCAGGAGACAGTTGACTAGGGAGGAGCGGCTCCAGTTTGGTGGGTCAGGCAGTAGAAATGAGCTGAGGAGGAAGGGACTTTGCTTCATTTGCAAAGAACCTTGGGGGCCTGATCACTCATGTTTGAGAGATGCAGATGAGGTGGCAAAGGTAGAGCAGGCAGACGTTCCTTTTGTATGCCAGGATGGGGACTCTTCTTCAGATGAGTCCATGGGATCATATGAGGATGCTTCTGGGGAGCGAGAGCAGCCATGCAGAGAGGATGACAGTAGACCGGAGTTGTGTTCCAGTTTGCAGGGGGAGCAGTCACGGGACTCTACGAGAGATACTCTGGGTGATGAATCACTTGTGACGATTCAGCCAGAGCAGCATATGATGGAGCTTGAGTCAGCAGAGGAGGATACTATGGACATCAGGCATGAAATTTCCTTGGGTGAGGTCCAGATGGGCGCCCACATTGAGCCTATGATGGATGTGCGGCTAACATTGGGGTCAGCCTTTGAGGAGGAGTAGTCAGATGCACAGACACCGAGTACAGCGACGGCAGTTGCAGATCCATATCCTCGGGAGGTGTTGGAGGTTGATGGGATTGTTCTGCAAGGGACCAGTAGACAGCGGGAGCATGACATTCCTGATCAGGAGTGGGATGAGTTTTTGGAGATGGTGGAGCATCCATCTTTGGGCTGACACATTGATGAGGTACAGATAGATGTACATACAATCGGTTGAGTTGAAGTACTTTCGGTGAGTAGTACTCTCCAGGGGTACATTGATGGGGCTTGCAGCATGTCTTGCCCACTTTGGCCCACTATAGAGAGAGGGGCTTCCTTCTACAAGTAGCTTCCATTGGCAAATAGGGCAGAGCAGTGGGAGTTGATTACAGGCTGGCGGCAACACCCTGGGCATGTTCCATGTGTGGTTGTTGCTACATTGGACTCTTCTTCCAGGATGGACTGGTGGGAGATCATGAGTTGGTACCCTCTTGATGGTATGGTATTTTTCGTGGGGAGCATAGCGGAGCAGGGGCCCTTAGACATAGTAGATGTTACAGATTCCAATTGGCAGGAGGGCACTAGTTGTCGTTACTTCAGGACTCCTTCCCGATTTCAGGAGAGCAGGATCAGCATGGGATTGAGTCAGGACTTGGATTGGAGAGAGGTGATGAGTTGGTATGCAGTTGGTGGAGCAGCATATGCAGTTACCGGTACAACACAGCAGGAGCCCGGGAGCATTGATGCTTGTTGGTGGTCTTCACCTCTGAGAGCATCAGCTATATCCAGAGACAGTGCGCAGCCTGAGCCGTGGGACTTGGGCGATGATTGGCCATGGTGGCATTGGGATCCGGGAGGATTGTTTGTTGACTGGGACAGAGAGAGATCAGTTTGGGACCCCGGCATTGAGGGGTCTGTTCCGAGAAGTTTGACACAGGTGCATAGCAGCAACCAGAGGTTGGTATGGGATTCAGGCATTGGGTTTGAGATGCGGCGGGCCAACAGAGTGGCCCACATATTTCGATTGCTTGAGGGCGGGAGGTCTGTAATATTCCCATTTTTGGAATCACCCATGACAGGGCTAGGAGGGACTTCTAGAGTTAGGAGCAGACAGGTCACATATACAGATTGGTGCTATCAGTGGGCTCAGGAGCTTTTCGGAGGAGTTTTGAGGAGTTTTCATGGTGTTCGGAGGCATTTGCTTGATATACTCCAGCATCCGAGCAGTTTGGTTTTCGTTCCGATGCATTCCAATAACTTTCGGAATTTTGAGTTATTTATGGGCTTAATTCAGCTGATTATGCTCAAGGTGGCATTCCGAGAGGAATACACGATGGAACACCTCAGTGTAATAGCTCATTGGAACTGGGACGAGGAGACCTACACAAAGGGACAGTTAGACACAGATTTCAGTGACCGGAGGAGGCGTGGTAGCCGATTTACCCTTTTCTGCATTAAAAAGGAATATTTTAATAAAAGGAAAAAGTGCTCCATGAATAAAATAATAATAAAATAATGCTCTAGAAGGCTCCAAGGGATCTATAAAAGAAAGGGAGGAAGCCATTGGGAGATATCTTTGGAGTAGATCATTTTCTTGTGTATGGGAGGTTTGAGGACGTGGTTCTCTACTTCATGCCGTAGCCCCAGGACGGAAACCCTCGGGTGATTTGTGAGTATTGACAGAAACCCAATACTCTTGAGGAGGTTTCACTCAGAGATCTCACAGAGCTTCAGTGATATTGGAGTGAGGATCATTCAGATATTCAATGGGAGCTTCAGGGGATTCAATGGTAGCTGTTGCCGGAGTGCAACAGTTCAGTTTTGGAGGCCAGCACAGTGCAGCAGTTGTAGCAGATTTTCTTGAGTCCAGTTGCATTTCACTTATCTCAGCTATCTTTCATTTCAGCTTGTAACCCCAGTGATAATATAATAAAGCTGAGTTATATTCCTGCATTATGGTGTTATGGATCTGCATGTACTTGTATGTTTAATTTTACATGGCAATCTTTTGTAAGTAAATGTTGATTTTGCGGCATTTTGTGAAGTTTATTTATTTATCTGCATTTTTAGTAAAAATATCCCATCCGGGATATTACACATATTTCAGATTTGGAGAGTTTTCCATTTTCCATTTTGTTGCCATATTTTAGAAGGATATTGTAGCTTTGCTAATCTCTTACTTTGTAAACGTTCTCCTTCATCTCTTGGGAAACATTATTAGAGGTTTTTCTACTCATTGTAACCATTAATAAATGATAAAAAATTTGCTTGTGGGAGCTTGAGATTTTTCCCATGGCACCCCCCTTCCACATATAGAGGGAGGAACGTTTTGGGTGGATTTAATTTGCTTCTCATTTTTCTAGCTTTCTCATACTTAATTCCATTTTTGCATGCTTAAAATTAACACAACTTCACTCCACATTCCATTTTGCTAAATTTTGTGTCTAAGTTCTAACATGCATAAGTCTCAAAATTAACAATCTTGAGCAATTTCATTTTATGTGTAAGCACTTTATTTTTTGGCATGCTTTAATTGTTTCATAATTATTTGGACACATATGCTTCATTATTGGGGCAATTTATGCTATATGTTTTGGTAATTATTGGAGCATTATATTTCACTTGAAACAACTGTATCTAAAGCAATTTAATTGTCTCATCTTAATTAACTTGTCTACTTTCCATCAATTGGTGCAACACATATGAGCTCATTTTCACTTTAGTTTCTCAAGTTTGAATCATTGTTGCAATGAGCATTATCCCATTCCTCTTACTTTGAGGCATTTCATTTAGTATTTAATTGGGAAATTAACACAACTTGCATCTCATTTAGGCATATTAGCATAGGAAGGCCCCAAGCCTCACTAAAATTTACCTCCAACTAAAGTTGGTTGAATAGACATTTTAGGGACCCTCTACTCCTCTATTGACTCCTCACTGTGAGACCCAAATCCTTGGGCGAGGGTGAGGTCTGAGGATCGAAGAGTTCAATTGCAATCTTGTTTTGGAGGTAACTAATAAAATTAACAAAGAGCACTATTCCATCACATTTACTTTACTTGCATCTTGATAGTTTGAGTTTTCATATGCAAAGTCTATTTCAAGAAACATTTCAAAACCAAGTATTGTAATCCTTTCAATTTTGCAACAAGTGCTTTCATTTCATCCTACAATTCTAATTTCATATTGATATCTTGGTTTAGCATTTAGCATTTTCCTTTTACATTTTCCAAAGTATATTACTAATTGTTTGAATTTTGGCAAGATAGTTTCACATGTTTTGATTCATAAATTTGTTTATCTCAAAAGAATTTTTGTATCTTGAAATATCTTGTGCTAACAATCTTTTGTTTTACCTTTCAGGGTTACTTTGCTTTTTCTTTTGCAAGCGTTTCATTTTACTTTAAGCAAATATATCTTTCATTGGTTTGAACAAATTCTTTATAAAGCATTGGTTTTATGATTTTCTCATGTTGATGGTTGTCATTGTTATTTCAAATTGCTCACATTGTATTTGCTTATAAATCTTTAAGAGTAATCCACTTCACTATAACACTCTCCTAGAACCTCACATCTTTAACTTAGTCTTTCTTTAGGGACCACCCCTCACAGCTAACCTAGGATATAGCTTAAATGAAGATAGTCGGGATTAGTGTGACAGCCCCTTCTCTGAGTTCCTTGCCACCAACCACACCTTGTGGGGTTAAAGGTTTTTCTTACTGACTTGTAGAGGGTGTAGGCAGCAATGTCAACAAGCAGAAAAGTCAAGTCTGGTCAAACTGTCAAATCTGCAATTCTGTTCAAAGTCAGCAGCAGTGAAAGATACCCATGCACTTCATGTTCCTCATGTTCCTCATGTTCACTCCTGTGAGACTTGCATACTGCCTATGACAGCTTTGCACTTCCTGTGAAATCTCCCAACTTCCTGTGAGACCTTCGGACTTCTTGTGACAGCTTCACACCTCCTGTGAAACCTTTGCACTTCTTGTGAAACCTTCGCACTATCTGTGACAGCTTCACACTTCCTGTGAAACCTTTGCACTTCCTGTGACAGCTTCACACTTCATGTGAAAGCTTCACACTTCCTATGAAACCTGTAATTTCAGATAGAACGAACCTCCAAGGGAAGAAGAATAAATGTGTAAGATGTGATCCAAATGAAGGTGACTTGACCTGTATTTATATGCTTCCTAGGAAACCCAATTTGCCCTTTAGGCCGACCTGAAATTTTTTGCACTTTGGGTATTTACATCAAAAATTATTTTTTCTTTGACCAAATTAAATTCTTCCAAGGGCAATTTTGGGATTCTCTAGATGAGGAAAACTGTCCAATGGAGGGAATTTATCCCCAAGCTCCCAAGTTACAGAAATCTTAGTTTGGTAACGTTTTTATTATGTGCTAATCAATTGTAGTTCTATGCAGAAATCATAGTTTGGTAACAGCATACAACCCCTACGGAAACTCCCCAATATTGGAAAACCACCAAACTGAACAAAGAGGCCTCCAACAGTGACAAGGTTTGTTGTCTATAATTATTAGGCAGGTCTACCAGTGCATATTTGCATTATAACAGGAGAGAAACTATAAGAAGAGAAGCTGAAGTGGAGATGATCCCCTTGGAAGGAATTGTAAATTGCAGGTGAGGAGGAGAAAAAGCTTTGGTGAAATATGTTGTCTTGTGCTGGGGTATAAATCATATGTATCCTTGGGCTGCACTTCAAATGCCACTGGAATATTCTATTTCAGATATGTTGAAGTGGAGATAATCCCCCTTTAGAAGGCCAAGGGTACTGTAAATTTCAGGTGAGAGAGAGGAAAAGTTTTGAAGTATGTTGTCTTGTGCTGGGGTATAAATCATATCTATGCTAGGGCTGCAAATCAAATGTTGCTGGTATATTTCTATTTTTCAAATCTGTTCATACATCTTTTGGTGGACTGTTTTGATGTTAGAGAAGCATATATGGAGAGTCATCAAGGCCCTATTTTTCCCATGATGTAATCAATGTTGCTAATGAAGATTAAGGCTGTTGTTCATTTTCATTTGATGACTGTTGCTGATCTCCTTATGGGTTGCATTATGCACTGGTTGGCTTTGGGTTGGCAATAACATGGCAGCTTAATAAGCATATCATATAGTTCCTTGAATCAATATGGTTGATTCAATTGGTGATATTCATGTATAACATCACTTTCTGATTTCCCTTTTGCAATATAGGCTTCTTCATCAAGTATTTCTTTGACTCCATTTGCCCAAAAGACAAGGCACTCAGTTTTGTTTGTCTTCTCACCCCTTAATTCTAAAGAAGATTATTGAACACACAAATCATTAATCTGATTTTCAGATCTATTCCAATTGGCAAGGCAGTGATTTGATCTCAAGGAAACCCCCCTTTTGCTAGAGGAGAGTTTCCCTAAAGCAAAGGGAGGTTCTACTAAGGTGACAGTGGGTAGAGTTTCCCTAGAAGATTAGACTTATCTCATCTGCAGATTCAAGACGTAACAAGCCCCATGCATTAGAAGCTTTCTTTGCCAATCTCTTCCCAGTAAAAGGCAAAATCAATTCAATTTTTGCCTTCACCACTATGAAAGTCGAAATTAAACAAGCAGACAAATTCCATCTACTGCAATAACCTCCACAGTCCCAGTGCAACTTTCCTGGAAACACCTACCAAGCTTCCATATTCTTTTAAGAATATGATTTTAAAAGCTTTGGCAAGATCAATGATATCACAACACCACAATGGCCTGTTATGCCATCAACAAGGATAAGGCATTAAATGCAACGTTGAACAATACTCTGGACCTGAGTTTTTTCATTGCCAAATAGATAAAAACATCAATATTTGTATATTAACCTTGATGATGTTCTATTTCATTGTTTTTAATTATATCTTGTTGTAAGAACATGTCAGTTTTGCAAATATATTTGATTTCACCCGATATTTCAGATTTCTATCAATTTTTTCAGTTTGTCAATTTGTCCAATATTTTCTGAGTTTTTCAGGTCCAAGTTTATTGTTGCCGATATCTTCCGATGATTTCCTATATTTTCCCTCATATTTCCTGTAAGTTTCTTTCCATAGCTTGGGCAATATTTTCCATGAAATGATATTTGCAACATTGTATCATACCATGTAGGAATAACTAGTAAGAAGTCATCATAATCATAGCATAATAGGATATATAGTTTGACCAGTGTTAATCAACGTGGCATGTCCATGTGACTTAAATTGATAGACACTTGCTTAAATTGGCATTAATGTATTGAAGTAGAAATTACCCCATATCAAGTAAGCATAGCCCTCTCAATGGAGATGGTATAAGTAGATGTAATTGTAACCAAATAAATTTTAAGGTGACGTGTCCTACTTGTAAAGTTTCTACAATGCAATCATTCAATGAAAATAGTCAAGACAAAACTTATTATTGGATCAAAATATTCACACGCTTTTAACTAACCTTGTTGCAATTAGAAACACAATGAACCATATCCTTATTTTCTTCTCAAATGGCAAATATTAAAAATTAATTTCGTTATGTTTCCCCAGGTTTTTTCTTAGAGACATTCTCCCAAGTTCTCATGTTCTTGAGAGAATTATTTCTTCTTTGTGGTTCCTATGTTTATATCTCACTACTAAATGATAGACTTTATATTCTAGGCCTTAGATCTGTTTTTTATAGGAGCTGAATTCACACTCGCACTTATGTATTGACTCTAATGTACCTAGCAATCCCTTTCACCTGTTTATGGTCATTCATTGGATATTTCACCTATTTATGGTCTTTCATTAGACATTAATAAAATGATCTTATATTATATTATCTAACTTAAACTAATTGATTGGAATTATGTTGAATAGAATCATAAAGCAATCAAAGGCTTGAAAAATTCACTGTTCAATTTTAGAGTGGCTTTTCAGCTTGAACATATTTTAAACATAGATACACAAGTATGTATTGAGATATTAATATAAATGTATGTGAATTAAATATTACTAGCATAATGGTCCTATTAGAAAATGGTAATCTACCCTAAAGTTCAACTCAAATTTTCCAATGCAATAAAAGTGGTTTTGATTCATACATGAGAGATAGCAATGATACCCAATCCATTTGGTCCAAATCCAGCCTCAAGTTGTTCGGAAAGATCATTAGTTTTGTCCTGGTACAGAAATTAAAACACAATGAGGAATATCATTCATTGACTCAACCATCTACAAAGAAAAATAAATAATCCATCTTTTAACGATTAGGAATTTTCAGCCATGAATTTTGTATTTTAATGATGGAGAAAATGAATATAAACCCAACCAAATATATAATCTATCAACTGATTGTCAATCATTCGTGAGTTATCACCAAAAGAAAGAACAAATATTAATGTAATTTTCTATATACAATGTTAAGCATGATGAGTATGTAACAAGGGATCCAATAGAAAACTGAAGTATCTTGTGAAGGGTTTAAACTTCCAGTTGCATATTCTCTCAGTAACATCATGAGACTAACCGCCCCTATAGCTCCTTACAATGATGATGTTATAAGGAGAGTTTTCAGACTGATAGTGGAGTCTTTCCAGCACTTGGACAACAACACAGGCTCTACCCTTGGGAAGAAGCTTGAGTTTTAAGAAGTCATGGCCATGACCAGGACTTATGTAATATTCCTAATTAGCAACAGCTAATTGGAATATTCGATTTTTGTATAGTTTTGCCGACTATAGTTTATTAATAAATAAAAGTGAGAAGAGGGGTCTAACTCACTTAAGTAAAATAAAGTATCTCCCTAGTAGCACAACATTATAACTTATGGGGAGCCATGGGGGTCCAACACCACGTAGAGGAGGGGGCCCACGTAGCCTCTAGGAGCTTCTGCGCAGATTGAGGAGGAGCACGTGGAGGAGAGGGAGACCACGTTAGGGTTTTGGAGAGAGGCCAGCGATATAAAAGGTGGGAGAGCCTTCTCATTTGGTATTCTTGTTGTTGATGATATTTGAGCTAGACTTTGTCTTCTTGCACACGCTGGCTATTTAGCCTGTTTGCAGCACTGTTTAGTGCGTTGAGTGTCTCTGGTCGAAGATCTCACCCTTAGCCCCGGGGGACTTCGAGTCCCTGCTCGGGTAAGGTCATTTCTTCAGTCTTTAGCAGGAGGTTTGGTTGGTTGTTTTGCTGAGGAGTTGGGCTTCTCTTGTGACTGCGCAGTCCCTGGGAGAGAGGACGCAGTTCTACTTGGAGGTGTTCCGTTGCGGGGTTTCTGCAGGGGTTTCAGTTGATATCCGAAATGGAGGATCAGTCTTTGCCAGTAGGAGGTTTTTCGAGGAGTTTGTGGCACTGTTTCAGCTATTATCTTTTGGCATCTGCGCTGAGCCTTGGAGGGCAGCGTAATTCCTTGAGGAGGGACTTTCTGGTGATTTTCGGAGGCTGACCATTTTTGATATGGTTTCTGGGTTTTGTCCGGGCTGGTGAGTACAGGTGGTCCGCAGATTTTCAGTTCATTCCGGCAAGGGGGTCAGCCCCTAGTTTTCAGTCTATTCCAGCAGCAACAGTTTTACGGCAGATTTCCAGCCACTGGGACGCAGTTTCTTAGAGCAGCGATTTTCTGTATTTCTGAGAGAGTTATCCACTTGCCTTGAGCAAGAATAGGTGCTATCATTCCGATCATCTATTGTATTTCTTTATATTCTCAGATTAACAAAATGGCTTAGCATTCCCGGCATTTTTATGAGTATTTTCTTTATGTTCTATTTCTGGCATTTTCTATATTGTCATATGCTTGTATTGCTGTCTATTCCCCTTTCGAGATATTACAGTGGTATCAGAGCATAGTTCTGGCTCAGCCTGTGATCTATGACATCGGGAAAGAAATCATACAGAGGTTTGCTGGAATTTTGGAGAGCAATAGCAGTTGCAGTACCAAAAACGAAATTGGAAAAAGGGCCAAAATACAAAGGGTCAAATTTTGAGGTTTGGAATTAGAAGAAACCCTTTTGAGGTTTTTCTGGGTTTTGGGCAAGGATCACCTTCCCAAGTTCCTAGAATTTTCTAAGTAGTTTTCAGTGGGTAAATCAGAGGCCGAATACAAGCCGCAGTATAGTTTTGGAGCAGCAGTGCCATTTCATGAGGAGCCTGTAGACACATAGCAGGAGGAGCCGATGGCAAGTGATGATGGTGCAAAGAGATTTGGGGAGATGCTCCTCAAATCAGTACAGGATCTGTCGAGGCAGATTGAGGTGATGGGATAGAGATTCACTACTGTGGAGGCTAGACAGCGTGAAACCCCAAGGGGTTTCCAGATTGGCGAAGGTTCAGGCACATCCCACCATTTGCCGGAGCATGATGCCACTCAGCATATGGCATCACATACACCCACACGTTCTACCATGCCCACTTTTCTGGGTGCAGACACAGGGGCAGGAGCACAGCAGGAGCCAGAGCCTGGCCACATGGGTGATTATTTTGTTGAGTATCAGGCATATGGGCAGGAGTTCAGGGATGCCCTTCCATTCAGAGATTTTGTTCATCTCCAGCGGGATAGCAGACCTCGCAACTTTCACAGAGGGAACAGGAAGTCACATGACGGGGGCTTGTAGCACACAGTGGGTAGATTCCATCTACTGACATCTGACGGGTCATCCGAGCATTCGGAAAAAGCTTGGGTGGAGAAGTTGGATACCTCTCTCCAGCTTGACCGAGTATCGGAGAGGGAAACCATCAAAATGGTTACCTCGCATTTGGAGGCTGTGAGCACACAGGATTGTAGGGAGTTCGAAGACACACCTAGTGTGACAGAGGACTCACCCTCATTAGAGACCTCCTTGACCGTGCCGGTTGATATCGTAGTGGAGAAGGTAGAGCCTACACCAGTAGAGCCATCCATTGAGGTGATGACTGGAGTCGTGTCCGAGTCTTCGGGTGGTAGTAGCACACAACAGATGGGTGAGGCGACAGGAGATGTATCCACATTCGATGAGGCACTAGGAGATACGAGGGATTGGATGATGGTCGCAGACAACAGTATCATCGGCTTCGGGCAGACCTTCGAGTTTTGAAAGGGAAGGCCACGTCAGTACGGGAGGCCATTTTGTTGCAGGACAAGGAGTTGGAGGGCATGAGAGTGGCTTGTGCCAAGACGGCGGCCAAGTTGGCTTGCATTGGGGAATGACTGGATTCCCTAATAGTACAACCTGAGGGCACGTTGGAGCGTCAGTTCATTCCCCTTCAGGCATGCATGGACGGGACTGGCAGCGTTGTTGGGTTACCTCTTCCCATTAGAGAGAGAGAGACGGAGCCACCTAGTCAGATCTCATATGTTGACTTGGATAGCGGTATGAGACGACCAGAGTTGCACAGGGTACAGCATCCACATGTTGAGGTTGGATGGCGAGAGATTTTGAGTTGGTACCCGGTGGAGTGGGTTATGGAGATGGTGGTGGACCCAAGTATAGTTCAGCATGAGTTTCCAGGTGCTGGGAGTACAAGAACCCCAGATTGGCATTGGGATCCAGGTGGGATCACCTATCATTTTCCAGGCAGGTCGATTGACTATGTCTTGGAGGGTACAGTTGGCCTAGCAGTTGAGCATGCACATTTGCTAGGGGAGTTTTGGTTAGCTCCAGTGGCCAACCAGTTTATGGGAAGACTTCCTAGGTTGTCTTGGTATGACACTTATACACGGGATCACGGGGTGGTCAACATACCTAGGCAGGAGCCTGTCGGAGGAGGTGGCATTGGCAGGCCACCATATGGCGCCTTGTATGAGGCCAAGGATTCTTCACCTTTGTGTGGGGCACAGAGGACGCAGCGGAGCCGAGCAGTGGTGGTAACACTACTGACACATAGGGAGATTCACTTCTCGGACCCCTCGAGGAGGATTTGGAGTGATGATCCATTTGTCGGCGGGTATAGTGATGCGACGATGGAGATGATGATACCGATTGGAGTAAGTCCAACATGTAGAGGCCCAGCTCTAGGACACTACATCCAGGGATGTGTGGGAGCCTCTAGCATTGAGCAGTGGACTTCCGGTGGACACGGAGTTGCATGGTGTTGTACCGTAGTGTGTGGGATTGCATTGTGGAGTAGGAGTGTCCTACATCACATTGAGAGCATGCGAGGAGTGACCGATGCCTGGACACAGTCATGGCACGAGGCGGTACAGGGTGGTGCAACAGTAGCTTGGGGTATCCAGCAGTATACAGAGGTATGCCTCAATGTGCAGTGGCATGTCGAGGAGTACATGGATGATCAGTGGTATGCGAGGGCGTACGGTGCTGCACAGCAGGGTTTTAGAGTGTTGCATCCAGGGAGACTCACAGATAGGGACACCAGGCTTACCTTTGGGAGTAGTTCACCCAGGATCGATGAGGAGACATATGAGCGATACTTGATGGTATCAGTGGGGACTCACGTATCTGACCCTCTTCTACATCACTCACTGGCACAGTTGATTTTGTTGTTGTCCTTTAACACTTTGGGCATAAGTAGCAAGGTACGCGAGGCTCACCCAAGATATTTGGATGACATTCAGCACACTAGGCGAGAGACCTCTCAGCAGTGGCACTGGGTTGTTTTGCTAGTTGACAGCCACAGGTCGAGGGATGAGATGATCCTCTACAGGGGTGGCACATCGGTCATCGCTGAGCCTACACTCGGGGAGCGGGTCATGAGGGAGACATGCATCATTCTTCCCTCAGGGCATGTTGAGATCATGCATGAGCAGAGGATACTGGGTTCAGCAGAGGTAGCATTCCATCATGCGTCTAGACTCCAGAAATTGTATCGACACTTCATCGAGAGGGTGGATGGCCTATTCAATGCAGATGAGGTGGCAGAGGAAGAACAGGAGGGCCTTCCTCCTGTATGCCAGGGTGAGGACTCTTCTTCATATGAGTCCATAGGATCAGTTGAGGTCGCTTCTGGGGAGTGAGAGCAGTCACGCAGGGATGGAGACCATAGACCGGAGCTGCATTCCAGTATACAGGGTGAGTAGTCAGGGGACTCTATGGGAGATGCTCTAGGCGATGAGACACTTGTGACGATCTAGTCAGATGCATTGACACTGAGTACAATGACGGCAGTTGCAGATCCATATCCTCTAGAGATGTTGGAGGTTGATGGGATTGTTATGCAGGGGGCTAGTAGACAGCAGGAGCTGTTGGATATGGTGGAGCATTCATCTTTTGTCCGACACATTGATGAGATATAGATAGATGTACATACAGTCGGTCGAGCTGCAGTACTTTCAGTGAGTAGTACTCTCCAGGAGTACATCGATGGAGCTTGCAGCATATCTTGCCCACTTTGGCCCATTATAGAGAGAGGGGTTTCCCTCTACAGGCAGCTCTCATTGGTAGACAGGGCAGAGCAGTGGGAGTTGATTACGAGTTGGCAGCAACACTTCAGGCATGTTCCATATGCCGTTGTTATTGCTACATCGGATTCTTCTTCCAGGATGGACTGGCGGGAGATCATGAGTTGGTACCCTCTAGATGGTACGGTATTCTTCGTAGGGAGCACAGTCGAGCAGGGGCCCTTGGACATAACAGAGGTTATAGATTCCAGCTGGCAGGGCGGCACAGGACATCGTTTCTTCAACACTCCATCCCGATTTCAGGAGAGCAGGATCGGCATGGGATTGAGTCACAACTTGGATTGGAGAGAGGTGATGAGTTGGTATGCAGTTGGAGGGGTAGCATATGCAGCTACAGGTACAGCGCAGCAGGAGCCCGGGAGCATTGATGCTTGTTGGTGGTCTTCACCTCTTAGAGCATTGGTCATAGCCAGAGGCAGTGCACAGTCCGAGCTGTGGGACTTGTGCGATTATTGGCCACGGTGGCGATGGGATCCAGGAGGATTATTGGTTGGCTGGTACTCTGAGAGGTCACTTTGGGATCCTGGCATCGAGATATCCCTTCGTATCAGGGTGATGCAGAGGTCAGAGAGGTTTCAGTGGGACCCAGGCACATTTTGCAGTATCGGTGGGGAGCATCAGCTAGAGAGGAGGCTTGTTCAAGCATTGCTTGAGGACAAGCAATTTTTGTTGGATGAGGATGCCACTTGGGAGAATGAGAAGATTTTGCAGCATCCATCACTTCAGTTGCTTGAGGTCAAGCAACATTTTGCCGGGGGAGACTGTAATATTCCTAATTAGCAACAGCTAATTGGAATATTCGATTTTTGTATAGTTTTGCCGACTATAGTTTATTAATAAATAAAAGTGAGAAGAAGGGTCTAACTCACTTAAGTAAAATAAAGTATCTCCCTAGTAGCACAACGTTATAACTTATGGGGAGCCATGGGGGTCCAACACCACGTAGAGGAGGGGGCCCACGTAGCCTCTAGGAGCTTCTGCGCAGATTGAGGAGGAGCACGTGGAGGAGAGGGAGACCACGTTAGGGTTTTGGAGAGAGGCCGGCGTTATAAAAGGTGGGAGAGCCTTCTCATTTGGTATTCTTGTTGTTGATGGTATTTGAGCTAGACTTTTGTCTTCTGGAGCACGCTAGCTGTTTAGCTTGTCTGCAGCACTGTTTAGTGCGTTGAGTGTCTCCGGTCGGAGATCTCACCCTTAGCCCCGGGGGACTTCGAGTGCCTGCTCGGGTAAGGTCATTTCTTCAGTCTTTAGCGAGAGGTTTAGTTGGTTGTTTTGCTGAGGAGCTGGGCTTCTCTTGTGACTGCGCAGTCCCTAGGAGAGAGGACGCAGTTCTACTTGGAGGTGTTCCGTTGCGGGGTTTCTGCAGGAGTTTCAGTTGATATCCGGAGTGGAGGATCAGTCTTTTCCAGTAGGAGGTTTCCCAAGGAGTTTGTGGCACTGTTTCAGCTATTATCATTTGGCATCTGCGCTGAGCCTTGGAGGGCAGCGTAATTCCTTGAGGAGGGACTTTCTGGTGATTTTCGGAGGCTGACCATTTTTGATATGGTTTCTGGGTTTTGTCCGGGTTGGTGAGTACAGGTGGTCCGCAGATTTTCAGGTCATTCCGGCAAGGGGATCAGCCCCTAGTTTTCAGTCTATTCCAACAGCAGCAGTTTTATGGCAGATTTCCAGCAGCTGGGACGCAGTTTCTTAGAGCAGCCATTTTCTGTCTTTCTGAGAGAGTTCTCCACTTGCCTTGAGCAAGAATAGGTGTTATCATTCCGATCATCTATTGTATTTCTTTATATTCTCAGATTAATAAAATGGCTTAGCATTCCCGACATTTTTATGAGTATTTGCTTTATGTTCTATTTCTGGCATTTTCTATATTGTCGTATGCTTGTATTGCTGTCTATTTCCCTTTCAGGATATTACAACTTATCTGATCATGTTTGATCTTGAGTGTAATGGCTTGATTCTACAGATGTTCCAATGTTTCTTTAACATTAAGAAACATCACCCTGACACAGTCATAGCACACGTGCAACCCATTTTGTCTTCAGTTATGGGAGATCGTGATACCATTTGCAGGGAGTTGCAGACTAGATTATTGAGCATTTGGAGGAGAACAATTGGTCTCACCTGCTGCTTATGAGCTAACCGAAAGGTTGGTTGAGCAAAATATTAGATTGTTCCAGAAATAATTGACCAGGTAGGAGCTACTCAGGATTGATGGACCATGTAACAAGAATGAACTGAGGAGGAAGGGACTTTGCTTCATCTGCAAGGGACCTTGGGGACCTGACCACTCATGCTTGAGTAACGCTGCAGAGATGACAAATTTAGAGCAGGAGGAGATCCCTTCTGACTTCCAGGGTGAGGATTCTTCTTTGGATGAGTCCATGGGTTCATACGAGGATGCCTCTGAGGAACATGAGTCATGTGGAGCTGTTGACAATAGGCCCGATTTATATTCCGGTGTGTGTGATGAGAATTCAGTGGACCCTATGGGACACATTCAGGATGATGAGTCACCGGTGATGATTCAGCACGAGTAGCGTATGGTGGAACATGAGTCAGCTGAGGGGGATGATATGCATAGTATGCATGATGAGCCTTTTGGGGAGAACCAGTTGGAGGTTCATATTGAGCTTGTGATGGAGGAGGGTGGGCAACCACCCTTGGGGTCAACCATTGATGAGGAGAAGAGAGATGTACAAACATCTAGCAGGGTGGCAGTATTTGCAGACACTTCTCCTCAGGAGGTTTTGGAGGTTGACAGGGTAGTTTTGCAGGAGGCTAGTAGATGACAAGAGCATGGAGTTTCAGATCAGAGGATGGAGGATTTGTTGGAGATGGTGGAGCGTCCATCTTTGGGCCGACCCACTGATGAGGTGTAGGTAGATGCACAGGAAGTTAGCACTTAGCAGAGCTACAATACTTTTAGGGAGAAACACTCTCCAGGGGTACATTGAGAGAGGGCCCCCCTTCCTCAGATAGATCTCGTTGATAGATTGGATGGAGCAACATGAGTTGAGCATGGACTGACAACAACATAGTAGACTTGTTCCATATGTAGGTGTCCTTGCATTTGATTCTTTTCCCAAGATAGATTAGCGGGAGATCATGAGTTGGTATCCTATTGATGGAGTATCATTCTTAGTTCGGGGCACAGTACAACAGGAGCCCTTAGATGTGAGGGTTATTGCATGTTTCAGTGGGAAGTGGGTTATGTACCGACAATTTATCAGTATTTTAGTAGTACTAGCCCAACATTAGCGGAGTAGGGTTAACCTCGTCCTATTCCAGAGGTTGGATTGGAGAGAGGTGATGAGTTGGTATTCGCTTGATAGAGCAGCAACACAGTCCGAGCAATGGGACTTGGGCGATGATTGGCCATGGTGGCATTGGGATCCAGGAGAATTCGTTGATGAGAGGGACCATCAGAGATGGGCATGGGATCTAGGTATTGGTGAATCTCGTCATGTTTGGATTACATGGAGGCATGATGTGGAACAGTGGTTCATATGGGATCCTAGTATCAGTTTGAAGATGCCTCTACAGTGGATAGGTGCAGATTGCTTGAGGGCAAGAAATATTGGGGTGGGAGGATTTGTAATGTCCCCATTTTTATTTTCCTCCATAGTATAGCCAAGGTGGATTTCCAGGACAAGGAATGGCCAAGCTATGGGAGCAGGTTCCTGTTATCAGGGTTTTCGAGGGAGTTTTGAGGAGTTTTTACAGGATATGATGGAATTCTCTTGGCATATTTCATCATCCACACAATTTGTCTTTCGTTCCATTTTATTCCAACAACTTTAAAAAATTAACATTATTATGGAGCCTAAATTAATTAATTATGCTCGAGGTGGCATTCCGAGAAGATTATTTGATGGAACACCTCAGTGTAATAACTCGTTGGAACCGAAATGAGAAGATCTTCAGGATGGGATGATGAGAAGTGACTTATAGTGGCCAGAAAGAGTATGGTGGGCGATTTACCATTTTCCTTAATTAAAAATGACTTTAATTAGTCATTTAATTAAAGGAAAAATAATTAATTGGAGGAAAAAGCCCAAAAGTGACTTAAGTGAAATAGAATTAAATTAAAAGGTCACTAAGATAAAGTCAATGGAGGATATTCTAGAATAATAATAAAATAATAAAATAAGATGCTTCTAGAGGATTGGAGATCTATCCATCAGATCTATAAAAGGGGAGGAGGAGGTCATTTGGATATATCTTGGATTTGGTCATTGTTTTGTGTGAGAGGTTTGAGAACTTGGTTATCTACTTCAGCAATAGCCCCAGGACGGAAACCATCAAGTGATTCAGTGAGAGTGGGTGAGCACCCATCTCTCCCTTGGTGAATCTATTTAGGATTCACAAGTTGCAGTTTATTGATTTTTAGTTTGTTTTGGAGGCCAATTGCGGAATTATTGTAGATCTATTTGGGGCTATTACCTCAACCATTTCCATTTTGTTGTTCCAACATTTTCTATATTAATAAAATAAGGCTAAGACCTTCTGCATGTTTATGTTGTCTATTATTCAGTTGCAGATTCTATTTTCTGTTTTTTCCATAAATATCATGGTTTATATTGTGCAAATTATTTATGGTGTTGACGGCTTAAATTTTTGAAGCTATTTTACATGGCAATCTTCTGTTTATGGATGGAAAATTTATCTGAATAATTTCTGAGTTAAAATTTCAAGAAGGTTCCAAATTTTTGGCATTCGGGACCAACTCTTTTCCCCATATATGCTTACGAAACTTCTCCATAACAAAATTATTTAACTCCTTTCTATTTGTGGGACAAGCATTGCGATAAATATTCCATTTTTCAATCCATTTGTTGTTTTGTCTCATCCATGATTTCTTTCTTTCACTCATGCCTTCATTGAAGATAACTTTAGGCCATTTACCTACTCCCATTTGCTCAATTCTTTTTAGGTGCCTTATGAGGCGCACCATAGCAATTGCTTCGATGGGAGTTGCCCCTGTTTCACTCAACATTATCTCATAAGGAACCAAACTTTTTATTTTGAACTTGCTCATGATCAAGTGTTTTTGGATTTTCTCAATTTTCTTCCATTTTGAGACAGGGATGTTGCTAGCCCACAGTTCACACCCATATAATATCACTGGACAAACTAAGAGCCCAAAAAGCACTTTAATCGTTTTCCAATCCCATAACTTTGCCTCTCTACATCTGTTTTGAAGAGCATATAATGCTTTTCACCCTCCTAAAATTCTCTTCTTTCCACGGTCCTCTCATTTAAGCTTGTTGTTGAAATCAATCTCGAGGTACTTGTATTCATTTACTTCTCCAAGAGTGTTGCCTTCAAAGAAGAACGTATTTTGGCATTACTTCCTTTTATTTGAGAAAATCATTGTTTTGGTCTTGCTAGTATTGACTTACATCCCCACTACTTTACAAAAATGGTCAAGGGAATATAGGTGCATCTGCAATTCTTGGGCCAATTTAGCAATCAATACAAGATCATAAACATATAAAAGGAGCTTTATCACAAACTCCCCCAACCGAACACCATCCTCAACTTGCAGATTTAGCCACTCTTCTAAATTATCAATATATAAACCAAAAAGAGTAGGGGATAAAGGGTAGCCTTGCTTGACTCCGATGTCACTTTTAAAGCTTTCTGAAATGCCTATTGAAGTTCTAATTTTGACTTTCACCTCTTCATAAAACCTATGGACAATGACTCTATAATGCAAAGGAATTTTAAGTTCTTCCATTCTACTCCACAACGTATCTCTAGGGACTGTGTCAAATGCATTTTTGAAGTCAAAAAAGCATCAAATACTTCTTCTTTTTCCCCCCAAACCTTTTCAATAATGTATCTCAACGTGATACCATGATCTACTATAGAATGTTTCAGCCTAAAACCCGCTTTCCCTTTTTCCCTCTTTTCTTTTACTTCTGCCCACATATTGATTCTATTTTCTGCCATGTCGTTGAAGAGCTTTGCAAACAAAGGATTGAAGAGCTTTGCAAACAAAGGATTGATCATAATGGTTCTATAGTTGGAAGGATTATTAATGTCTCCACTTTTAAAAAGGGATATTGCTAGAATAGTTGTCTAATCTCTTGTAAATCCTTGTCGAATGACGTTGTTGAATATTTCCATGATGTGTTGTGCAAGAATGTTCATTCCCTACTTTAGATATTCTGCTTGAAGTTCAGCCACGTCCTTTTCCTTTACTGTTTTCAACTTCTTAATTTGTGCCTCCACTTCTAAAAATGTGAAAATCTTTGTAGTTGTGTTGATCCTAGGAGGAGGCTCATCCTCTGATTCTTTCTCATAGAGTTGTCTTGCATAGTCAAACCATTGATTGGATGTAATATTATTTTCAGTTTGCTTCTTCCTTGGTTGAAGTTCCTACCAAAAAAGATTTGGGTTATTCTTGCCTATATATATTAACTCTTCTCGCCTTGTTTGCATGAATTCATATTTTTTCCTTTTTTTAAATCTTCTTATATAACTTTACATTCATCTTCTCCTCGCATACCTTTTTCAAGGTTTTCCTTGCCATTTTGCATTCCTCATCAAACCAAGCATTTACATGAAAACAATTTGATTATGATTTCCTATTTTTTTTCTCTTTTGCATTTCTCAAGTGCACCCTAAATTATATTTGTTAACTCATGATTGTTGAGACTTTGGGAACCAATCTTCCCCTTTTGAATTGGTCTCTCCAATGTTGCTTTGAAGATAGTGCAATTTTCTTATGTTAGAAGAATTTTTCCGCTTGATATCGATTGTCAAGAACATTGGGTTTTCCTCCTATGATGTCTTTCTTCTAACCAAGATAGCTTTATATAAATTGTGTTATGGTCTGATTTTAAGTCCCACATATACTCTCCAATCTTAACTTCATCTACCCTTTCTATTAAGCTTTGTGAACAAATAACATAGTCAACGACACCTACCCCATTGTATATATTGCGCATTTTCCATGTGAATTTTTAGCCATTTAATCACTTAATGCTTGATGTTTTTTTCCTTTAATATGAAAAGATTTGTCTCATACAGCATCTAGGTAGTTTGAATTGGGTGTCATTGACCAGTTATTGCATTGTAGTTTGACTACTCAAGTCTTCAAAGGATTCTCCCCTATAGTTAGCAAACACTAACCCAAAGTGGAGGGAACGAGTACTTGGTGACAATGTACTATTTCCAGATACCTTGAAACCAATGGTTTCGAATGTTAACAGGTAGATCATATTTTTTCACCCCCTCTCCCTAAGGTGATAAAAAAATAAGAGAAGCACGATGTTGATATTCCAGAAAAAGCAAGCTAGCATATGGATTTTGAATCAGAAAACAAGAAGCATGATAACAAGAACAACTGCAAGAATAATGATGAAGTAATCTCAGATATTAAGCCTGGGAGCTATTGGGCTCGGGAACAAATTAATGAAGAAAGAAATGTATATATAACTAAATGAAACTGAAACAAGCACACACAAGTAAATACACAATGATTTATATGGTAAAACCTTGACAGGGTGTCAAGGACACCTCCATGGAGCAAGGGATTGGAAACTTCTATTAATCAAGAATGATTCTCCATAGTTACATGCCTCTCAGGCCACCCCAATTAATATGGGCTACTTTGTTACATAATTGCTTCTTCGTTATACAAACCGACTGACTAGTAAATTACAATAATTACATGATGATTTGTCACATTTCAACAAACTCCACCTTGACAACAATTTTCCTAATCCCTTGCCCATGCCCATTCATCATCTCTTTTGCAAGCCAAGAGAAGCCAGGCACCATCGCAACTTCTCTACTGTAACTGGCTTCGTGAATATATCTGCACAATTCTCCTGTGTACAGACCTTCTTGAGAGCTACTCTACCACCATCGATCACATGTCTCACAAAGTGATACCTTACATCAATGTGCTTGGTCTTGCTATGATAAGTTGGATTTGTATCCAAATGAATAGCACTCTGACTGTCACAGAACACATTCACTTTCTCCTGCATCATTCCAATGTCATCAAGCATACCTTTTAACCAAATTCCCTCTTTACAGGCATCTGAAGTAGCTATATACTCTGCTTTAGTAGTGGACAAAGCAAATGTCTCTTGAAGCTTTGACATCCAAATGATTGCTCCACCTGCAAGAGTAAAAACATAACCTGTAGTAGACCTCCTTTTTTCCAAATCACCTACATAATCAGCATGCACATATCCACAGGCTGATCCTTCACGACCATCAAAGATGATGCAATGGTCACTTGTACCTCTCAAATATTGAAGCACCCATTTCACTGCTCACCAATGTTCTTCCCCTAGATTTGCCATGAACCTGCTGACAACTCCAACTGCATGTGAAATGTCACGTCTTGTAGATACCATCGCATACATTAAGTTTCCTATCACATTTGCATATGGTACACAAGACATATACTTCTTTTTGTAATATCCCATTTCGGGGATATCTCTAAAACATGGCAAATTCCAACCAGACATGGACTGGGAGGGAATTTACCGAATATGCCGCCTCTGAAAAGAGGACGAAATCCGGAGGCTACTTGGCCCTTTCCAGACTCTGTCTAAGAGTGTGAGATAAACACACCATGTGGTATGGAACTAGAATGCCCGGAAATATATAAATATAACAGTGCAGCAGACATACAATAGCATAGAAAGAATATGTAGAAAATTTTGTTTCCCACCCCGGTTTTCAGTTTTCACCTTATTACTCCAAAATAATTAAATGCCCTTTCCCATATCCATACATTTAATAAACTGGAAAATAAATTTGCTGAAAACACAAATTCTGGAAATTTTTTCAGAATGCTGAAAATGCAGAAATAAAATAACAGCAGTAACAAATAGTCATTCAACACATCATAACTCAGTAATTTTTGGTCAAGGTGACCCTGGAAAAACCCCCTACAACTCTTGGGGAAAACCAGTTCGAAAGCTCCTCCTTATTTCTGGAAAAATGCTTTTTACAGTGATAGAAATATTCAGCAAAATAAATAATCAGCAAACAGACTTTTACAACTTATCTCTTTTCCGTGCTTAACCACCGCCTTGGAAAACGTGCAAACAGCAAAATAGGAACAGCAATAAATGCTGTACAGATTTCTCGATTTTCGTGCCAAATAACAGCCTTAAATGCTGCTGTACGGCTACCTAGAAAAGCGTGCAAGCTGTCCAAAAAACTGTTGTACTATTTCTGCCTTGAAATGCATGCCAAAGGTACAGCCACTTGCTGTACGGCCTCCCTCAAATCTGCTCCTCGAAATCTATGCAAATCTGCAGTGCAAATCTGCTGTACGGCTGCTGTACGGTCCTGCTGTACGGCCTAGCTGTACGGCCCTTCTTCCTCAAAAATCATGCCAAAAATCTGCCTTGCTGTGTGCTAAAGCTGCTGAACTGTCTTGCTGAAAATGTCTTGCTGAAATGCTGCCTTGGAATGTGTGCCAAGCTGCTGCCTCCTTCTCCTCACTGCCCAGAAATCTCCCTTGCTCTCTTTCTCTCCTTCTCCCAATCTGCTCATGAAAGAATGAATGACCTTTTCCTCCTTTTCCTCCTTTAACCCAACCCTAAGTGACTTTTGGGGAATCCCTAAATCCAATGGCTGAGATAGATTGAGATCTAGGGCTGAGATTAAATGCTCATTTAAATCTCACTTTCTATTTTTTAATTCACCCCACTTTAATAAAGACCCACTTAGTCTTTTATTTCCAAATTCACTTTTTCCTTTCTAATTTTATATTGACTTTATTTAAAGTCACTTTAACTTTAGTAACTTTATCACTTAAAGTCACTTTAAAATTAGATTTGACTTTATAACTTTATAAAGTCACTTTAGTAACTTTATCACTTAAGTCACTTTTAAATTAGATTTAACTTTATAAAAATTATAAAGTTACTTTAGGAGAAAAATTAAATTCTTTTGGACACTTTTTCCTAGGCCAAAGATCAAAGCCTTAGGGAACCACCTGTCCTCCTACTCACCAATAATATATTTACAATCATCCAGAAATATAGAGAGAGAATGCTAAGCCATTTTATTAAACTGAGAAATATAATGAAGTACAATAGGTGATCAAAGTGATGGCAACTAAACTTGCTCAAGGCAAGTGAAGAAATACTCTCAAAATACACAGGAAATGGCTGCTCTCCGAACTGCGTCCCAGCTGCTGGAAAACTGCCGTGTAGCTGCTACTGCTGGAATGAACTGAAGACTAGGAGTTGTTCCCCTTTCCAGAATGAGCTGAAAAATGGAATCCCCCTCTACTCACCAATCTCGGCAAAACCCAGAAACCATATCAGAAATGAGCGACCCCCGAAAAACACCCCCTTGGGGAATTATGCTGACCTCCAAGGCTATACGCAAAGGCTGAATAGGAATGAGTGAAATCCTACTTCAAACTCCACCAAAATCCTCCCAAAGGCAAAGGCTGACCCTCTGCTCAATCTCTCGACACAAACCCCTGCAAAAATCCCAAACCGAAGCTCCTCCTAGATGGAGTGCGTCCTCCCTCTCAATGACTACGCAGTCTCTCTGAATGCTCAGTTCCGTAACAAAGCCAAACACCCAAACCTCCCGCAAAATGCTGAAGAAAATACCTTGCCCGAGTAGGCACTCGAGTCCCCCAGGGCTAAGGGCGAGATCTCCGACCGGAGACACTCAACGCACTAAACAGTGCTGCAGACAGGCTAAACAACAAGCGTGCTCAAGAAGTCAAAACGACCAGCTCAATATCATCAACAACGAATGAATGAAATGAGGAGGCTCCTCCCTCTTTTATAACGTTGGCCTTCCTCCAAAACCCTAAGGCCTATCTCCTCAACGTAGCCTCCCTCTTGCCATGTCCTCATCCTCATCTGTGAAGTCTCTTCTAGAGCATACGTGGGTCCCCTCTCTACGTGGTGCTTGGCCCCCCTTGGCTCCCTTTAAGTCACAACGTTGTGCTACTAGGGAGTGTGTTTTATTCCACTAAGTGAGTTAGACCCTCTCCACTCACCTTTTTATTTATTAATAAACTATAGACGGCAAAATTGAACAAAATCGAATATTCCAATTAGCTACTACTAATTAGGAATATTACAGTCTCCCCCGGCAAAATGTTGCTTGTCCTCAAGCAACTAAAGTGATGGATGCTGCAAAATCTTCTCACTCTCCCAAGTGGCATCCTCATCCGGTAAATTCTTCCACCTCACCAAGAATTCCTAGACTATCCTACTCTGTAGCTGCCTCTCCCTGGTATCAATAATAGCCTCTGGCTGCAACACCAAATGCCCCTCATCATCCGTGGGTGGTAGCTCATCTGTCACTGTCACCTGCTGCCCCAATGCCTTCTTCAGGCATGATACATGAAAAACGTTATGGATCTTGCTGCCTTGGGGCAGCTCCAACTCATACGCAACCTGTCCAATCCTGCGTATCACCCTGTATGGCCCGTAAAAATGGGGCTTGAGCTTTTCAGCTCCCTTCTGCTTTAGTGACGATTGTCGGTATGGCTGTAACTGTAGGTAGACCAAGTCCCCTACCTCAAACTGTCTCTCCACCCGACCTCTGTCAGCATACAGCTTCTGTTGTTTTTGTGTTGTAGCCATGTTATCCTTGAGAGCTCGGAGGATGTCTTGACTCTCTTGGATCCAAATCTTGGCTTTAGGAGCCTTGCTAGCACCGCACATCACATCAGCAAAAGATAAGGAATGATACCCATACAAAGCATAAAATGGTGACATACCAATGGACATGTGATGTGTCGTGTTATAGCAGTACTCCCCCAAACGCAACCACTTCGGCCATGCTTGCTGCTGCTCACTAACATAGTTAAGCAAGTAGCCCTCCAGCCACTTGTTAACTATCTCCGTCTGTCCATCTGTCTGTGGGTGATAACTGGTACTCGGTGTCAACTCCGTCCCCACTAATCGGAAGAGCTCCTGCCAAAATCCGCCCATGAAACGGCTGTCCCTGTCACTGATGATGGTCTTAGGAAGACCATGTAGCCTGAAAACCTCTCTGAAGAACAGCTCGGCCACCTGTGCTGTTGTGTAATGCGCGGATATGGCGAAAAAATGCGCATACTTTGTCAGTCGATCAACGACGACAAAGATACAATCCTTGCCCTGCACCATGGGCAACCCTGTGATGAAGTCCATTGAGATACTCTCCCATTTCCCCTCCGGAATGGGAAGAGGCTGCAATAATCCTGCGGGATGGCTCATCTCCCCTTGTTCCTCTGGCAAACATCGCACTCCCTAATGTGCTGTAGTACGTCCTCCTTGAGGCCCTTCCATGAGAACCTCTCTCTAATGGCCCTGTAGGTTTTGGTAAACCCCTAATGGCCCGCCAATGGTGAATCATGTGATGCCTGGAGTATCTTCTTCTTGAGCTGAGATCCCTCAGTCAAGAAGATTTTGTCCCTGTAGTAGATGATCTCATCGACCACCTTGTACCTGTCATCCGCCACCTGTCCATCCAGAACCTCACATGCAAATCTGTCTTTGGAGTACTCCACTAAAATTCGAGCCCTCCAATCTGTATCCAAGCTCATAAGAGATAATGTGGCTGGTCTACGTGAAAGGGCATCTGCTACCACGTTATTCTTGCCCTTGACATATTCAATGTCAAAGTCATATGCTTGGATCTTACTAATCCACTTCTGCTGCCTCTCATGTAGCTGCTTCTGCTCCAAAAAGAACCTGAGGCTGTTGTGATCAGTCCTCACCCTGAACCTGTTCCCGACCAAATACTGCCGGAATTTGGCCAATGCATGCATAATGGGCAACATCTCCTTGTCGTATATAGAATACAACCTCTTGTGCGGAAGGAGCTTCAGGCTCTCAAAGGCTATAGGGTGTCCTCCCTGCATCAACACTGCGCCGATCCCCTCTCCCGACGCATCACACTCCAAAACAAATGGCTGCGTAAAATCCGGCAATGCAAGCACTGGGCAGCTACTCATCACCTCCTTGAGCCTGTCAAAGGCTCGCTACACTGTATCCGACCAACTGAATGCCCCCTTCTTCGTCAAATCTGTAAGGGGTGCAGCAAGCTATGAGAAACTCTTGACGAACTTCCTGTAATAAGTACATATGCCAATGAATCCTCGAAGTTCCGTCACGTTCCTCGGCTCCGGCCAATCCCTGATGGCCCTGATCTTCTCCTCATGGACTCTCACTCCGTCCACTCCAATAATGTGACCTAAATACAACATCTCCGTCATCCCAAACTCACACTTGGAGAGCTTAGCATAGAACTGTTGCTCTTCCAAGATATGTAGTACTGCCTCTATATGCTGGAGATGCTCCTCCCAAGTCCTGCTATATATGAGTATGTCATCATAAAATACCAATACAAACTTCCTCAGGTGACTGCGGAAGATATGGTTCATGCAAGACTGAAAAGTAGCTGGGGCATTGGTTAGCCCGAAAGGCATAACCAAAAACTCAAAGTGCCCATAATGACACCTGAAGGCGGTCTTAGGAATGTCCTGTTCCCTCATGCGAATCTGATGGTACCCCGATCTCAAATCAATCTTTGAGAAGAACTTGGCTCCTCTCAGCTCATCCATCAACTCATCGATCCTGGGTATAGGATACCTGTTCTTCAGGGTCTTCTTGTTCAGGGCCCTGTAGTCAATACACATCCTCAAGGTGTCGTCCTTCTTCTTCACCAACACCACGGAAGAAGAAAACGGACTCGTGCTCGGTCTGATGTGCCCAAGAGCCAGCAACTCCTGGATGGCCCGCTCAATCTCATCCCGATAGGCTTTGGGATGCCTATAGGGGGTAGTAATCACTGCCTGAATGCCCTACTCAAGCTCTATGGTGTGCTCGAACCCTCGGTCCAGTGGCCGACCTGGTGGTATGTCCCCAAATACTGCATCATACCTGTCAAGGATGGCCTGTATATCAGGATGAACTGCCTGACCGGTGGTCCCTGCCTCTGATGCCCGCAACTCAATCGCCCACTCTATGTCTCCCTTCCGGAAATCTGCCTCCATCCAGTGTGCCGAAACCGTCTGAGGTGGGTAAGTGTGCATCCCGCGGATCTTCTCGTGCTTCCCGGTCTTCTTATCATCCCACTCCATCTCTAAGGCCTCTCAATCTGTGGTGACCTTCCCCAGAGTAATCAACCACTGAACACCCAGTACCACATTGGTATCCGGTATGTTGACCACGAAAAAGTGATCTGTCACGGTGTAGGTACCCATCGTCACTGCTAACTCTGGAACATACCGGGTACACTACATCGTCTGGGCTCCTGGGACCAAAACTGAAAATCCGTCGAAGCTCTCGGTCGATGTACCTCTCCGCTCGACCATCCGTGCATCAATGAAGTTGTGGGTTGCCCCACTATCCACCAAAACTGATACTCGCTGGCCACGTACTGTCCCTCGTACGCGCAACGTCAAATACTTGGGAACTCCTCGCAATGCTACAAGGGTCCTTCCTGTGGGTGCAAAAGCTGCACCTCCTGTACCTGGAGGTGGAGGTGGCAACTAATCCTGGGTTGTCTGACTATCTCCTGCCTCCTCGTCATCCTCCTCATCCTCTTCCCCGCTATCCTCAGAGAAGACCTCAATGAAGTGTGCTTTGCCAGCAGCACACCTATGCCCGGGTGCCCACGGCTCTTGACAAGTAAAACACAGTCGCTTCTTCTTCAGCTCCCTCCTGGCATCATCATCTGTCTGGGCCCATCTTGGATTCCCCTTTGGAGGCGGAATCCTCACATCCTTCCCCTTGGGCAGGAAGCCCTGTCTTTGGGGGTAAGGCGTCCGAGTCCTGGGCAATGCATCCTGTAAGTCTCGGGTCCTGCTAATAGCATCCTGGAGTGTAGCTGGTCTAGTAGATCTGACTAGACCCCGAAGTGGCTTTGCTAACCCCTCCATAAACATATAGATCATCTGTGCCGCGGATAGATCTGGCACCATCACTGAAACCCTCAAGAAATCTACAATGTATGTCTCTGGGCTTCCAGTGTGCTTGAGCCTTGTCAGCTCAACAAAGTGTTGTTCCGGATCCCTCCGATCAAATCGCTCCATCAACCTCCTGGTAAACTCGGCATATGTCGTCACTGTAGAATGTCCGAGTGTAACCATCCCATGGAACCACCAGTCCTGGGCCTCACCATCCAAATGCAATGTCGCCACCTTGATGGCCTCTGTCTCCGACATCTGGTTAAGCTGGAACTAGATGTCCAGCTTCTCCACCCGAGATTTTGCCGAACTATTTGATGAGCCATCAAACGTAGGCAAATGGAATCTGCTAGATGTGCGATGGGTATCTCCATCATGATAATGTCGGTGCCCTCTATGATGGTCGCGAGGTCTACTATCCCGCTGGAGCTAAGCAAAATCTCAGAACGAGAGAGCATCCCTGAACTCCTGCCCATAGGCCTGATACTTTGCAAAATATTCGCCCATGTGTCTAGGCTCTGCCTCCTGCTGGGCTCCTACCCCTGTGTCTGCTCCCAAGAAAGTGGGCATGGTAGAGCGTGTAGGTGCACTTGAAGCCATCGGATGAGTAGTGTCATGCTGAGCAGCACCATGCTCCGACAAATGGTGGGATGTACACGATCCCTCACCTACCTGGAATACTCGAGGGGTCTCACGCTGTCTCGCCTCTACAGCGGTGAATCTCTTACCCATCACCTCAATCTGCCTCGCTAAATCCTGCACCGATTTGAGGAGTGCCTCCCCAAACTGTTTGGCCTCAGTGTCATCTGCCATCGGCTCTCTCTGCTCTGAATCTAACACAGGCTCCTCCTGCTCTGCATCCACCACCCGAACACAGTCTCCCTCTCCGTAGTTGTTCTCCAACCTACGCTCACGATCTCTGTACTTCCTGCCTCTGTAACAAATATATGGTCTCTTCCCCGGTGTCATAGACAACTAGCTCCACAGGCTGAGCCAGAACTATGCTCTGATACCACTGTAATATCCCGTTTCGGGGATATCTCTAAAACACGGAAAACTCCAACCAGAGATGGACTGGGAGGGCATTTACCGGATATGTCGCCTCTGAAAAGAGGACGAAATCCAGAGGCTACCTGGCCCTTTCCAAACTCTGTCTAAGAGTGTGAGATAAACACACCATGTGGTATGGAACTAGAATGCCCAGAAATATATAAATATAACAGTGCAGCAGACATACAATAGCATAGAAAGAATATACGGCAAATCATCCAGAAATATAGAGAGAGAATGCTAAGCCATTTTATTAAACTGAGAAATATAATGAAGTACAATAGGTGATCAAAGTGATGGCACCTAAACTTGCTCAAGGCAAGTGAAGAAATACTCTCAGAATACACAGGAAATGGCTGCTCTCTGAACTGCATCCCAGCTGCTGGAAAATTGCCGTGTAACTGCTACTGCTGGAATGAACTGAAGACTAGGGGCTATTCCCCTTGCCGGAATGAGCTGAAAATCTGGAATCCCCCTCTACTCACCAATCTTGGCAAAACCCAGAAACCATATCAGAAATGGCCGACCCCTGAAAAACACCCCCTTGGGGAATTACGCTGGCCTCCAAGGCTCTGCGTAAAGGCTGAATAGGAATGAGTGAAATGCCGCCTCAAACTCCACCAAAATCCTCCCAAAGGCAAAAGCTAACCCTCTGCTCAATCTCCCAGCACAAACCCCTGCAAAAATCCCAAACCGGAGCTCCTCCTAGATGGACTACATCCTACCTCTCAATGACTGCGCAGTCTCTCTGAATGCTCAGTTCTGCAACAAAACCAAACACCAAAACCTCCCGCAAAATGCTAAAGAAAATACCTTGCCCGAGTAGGCACTCAAAGTCCCCCGGGGCTAAGGGCGAGATCTCCGACCGGAGACACTCAACACACTAAATAGTGCTGCAGACAGGCTAAATAGCCAGCGTGCTCAAGAAGTCAAAATAACCAGCTCAATATCATCAACAACGAATGAATGAAATGAGGAGGCTCCTCCCTCTTTTATAATGTTGGCCTTCCTCCAAAACCCTAAGGCCTATCTCCTCAACGTAGCCTCCCTCTTGCCACGTCCTCATCCTCATTTGCGCAGTCTCTTCTAGAGCATACGTGGGCCCCCTCTCTACATGGTGCTTGGCCCCCCTTGGCTCCCTTTAAGTCACAATGTTGTGCTACTAGGGAGTGTGTTTTATTCCACTAAGTGAGTTAGACCCTCTCCACTCACCTTTTTATTTATTAATAAACTATAGACCGCAAAATTGAGCAAAATCGAATATTCCAATTAGCCACTGCTAATTAGGAATATTACACTTTTCTTCATTAGTTCTAGGACTCAAAACTGAAGAAAGCTTAAAATGGGAAGCTAATGGAACATTAACAGGTTTCACATTGTTCATACTGAACTTTTCAATTACTTTCTCCACATACTTCTGTTGTGATAACCAAAGCTTACCATTCTTCTTGTCTCTATGTATATCCATGCCCAAGTTATGTTTTGCTGCTCCAAAATCCTTCATATCAAAAGTCCTAGATAGTTGAGCCTTTAACCTGTTGATTTTTTCCTTGCTTTTGCTTGCAATAAGCATATCGTCAACATACAACACCAAGATAATGAATATGCCACTGAAACTTTTGAAGTATACACAATGATCATACTCACTTCTGATAAAATTTTGGCTCACCATGAAGGAGTCAAATTTCTTGTACCATTGCCTGGGCGACTGCCTCAGGCCATATAATGATTTCCTGAGCTTGCAAACTATTCTTCTGCTGCGATCTTGTACAAAACCTTCTGGTTGTTCCATATATATCTCTTCATCCAAATCACCATGAAGAAAAGTTGTTTTAACATCTAACTGTTATAACTCAAGGTCAAGTAATGCATTTAGTGCTAACATAGTACGAATAGAAACAAGTTTTACGACTGGTGAAAAAATCTCATGAAAATCAATACCTTCAACCTGAGAATACCCTTTTGCAACCAACCTCGCCTTATAGCTTTTGATACTTCCATCAACTTTCCATTTCAATTTGAATACCCATTTACATCCAACAACACTTCTCCTTCAGGAAGTTTTACAAGATCCCAGGTATTGTTCTTGGCTAAGGAATCCATCTCTTCTTCCATAGCCTTTTTCCATTTTTCGTTGTCTGCATCATCCACTGCTTCCTGATAACAAGAAGTTTCCCCATCTTCAGTAATCAACGCAAAAGATGAAGCAAAATATTCATACCTTTTGGGCGTTCTTATTTCCCTTGTAGACCTTCTTAGAGTGACTGGTTGCTGAATTGATTCTGGAATTTCTATAGTTTCCTTTGCTTATTCACCTTTTTCATCAGAAGTCTCTCCTTGCTTTCGACTTTCTGGAAAAAGTTTAGTCTCCAACTGAATTTGCTAATTTGGTGATAACTGTTGCTATTCAACTTTTCCAACACCCGATTTTAGAAGAGAAGATTCATCAAATGCTACATCTCTAGTAATGACTATCTTCCGTGAAGGAGGATCCCATAACCTATATCCTTTCTCAGCATAATCATATCCAACAAAGACATAACATTTCGATTTTGGATCTAACTTTGAGCACTAATTCCTAGGAATAAGAGCATAGGCATCACAACCAAAAATTTTAAATGTGAATTCACAAGACTAACCTGACCAAACTTCTTCAGGAATTTTACAATTTATGGAAACAAAAGGTGATCTGTTAACTAAATAACAAGCAATAGACACTGCTTCTCACAACTCCTTTGGCAGGTTAGCATTGTTGATTATGCTTTTGGCTCTTTCCATAAGAGTCTGATTCATACGTTCAGCAACGCCATTTTTTTAGGAGTATAAACAACAATATTATGTCTAACAATCCCTTCATCCTTACAGTATTGTTCAAATTAAAAAGTAAATTCACCGCCATTGTCGGTTCTTAAACATTTGAATGATTTTCATGTTTTCTTTTCCACCATAGCTTTAAATTGTTTTAAAAAATTAAATACATCAGCTTTCTCTTTCAACATATAGACCCAAAATTTCCAGGAGAAATCATCAATAAATATTAAGAAATATAATGCACCTCCATAAGACATAGTAGGAGATGGTCCCCAAAGATCAGAATGAATATAGTCCAAAATTCTTTACTATTATGATTTCCAATTTTAAATCTCTGTTTACATTGTTTTCCATACACACAATGTTTACAAAAATCCAACTTCAAGGATTTCAAATCAAGAAGCAACTTGCAGTTCATCAGTACCTGAAGACCTTTCTCGCTCATGTGACCCAGTTGTTGATGCCATAGGCAAGAACCTTATTCCACTTTTTCTGATACAATCGCTGCCTCACTAACTTGAGTACTTCCTTTGAGTCTGTAAAGATCTCCAACCTTTTTTTCCTTCATAACAACCAGGGCAGCTTTTGAGACTTTCAGCACTCCATTCTGACCTGTAAACTTATAACCCTCCGAATCCAAAACTCCCAAAGAAATCAAATTTTTCCTCAATTCAGGTACATGCCTAACATCAGTTAATGTCCGAACTGTATCATCATACATCTTAATTTTTACGTTTCCTATCCCAACAGTCTGACAAGATGCATTATTTCCCATAAACATAGAACTACCATTTACAACTTCATATGAAGTAAACCAATTTCTGTGTGGACTCATGTGATGAGAAGCACCAGAGTCTAACAACCAATTTTCAACATTTTGAGAGACATTACGAACAGGTAAAGCTTCATCTAATATTCCTACTTCAGCAGATAAAACTTCATCAATCATCCCTGAATCAACCTGATTTTCTTCCTCATTCTGGTTTTCGGACTCCTTCCATTTCCAACAGTGTTTCTTGAGGTGTCCAATTTTGTTGCAGTACCGGCATTTGGATTTACACTTGCCCTTTGATTTTTACTGGGAAGAACCCCTTGCTTTCTCCCCTCTTTATTTTGACCGACCTCTGGCTACCATGGCTTCTGATGCATCTGTTTCAATACTAGATTTTCTTCGTGCTTCTTCAGATAACTGAGCTCCCACATCTGATTCAAATTTCAAGGAATCAACAGTGCTCAAACTAATTAAATCTACGAAGTGGTCCCATGACTCAGTGATCCAGGTGGCTCCAGAGACACACACAGGACAAAGAGGGCTAATGGGAGCTCAAAAATCAAAGTGTTTCGATTTCTCTAGAACTAGGACCAAAGCATAGATCTCGTCATCTTGATCGCAGTGATGCGAACAATTCAACAAACCGAGCTCGTATGCGAAAGTTAGAGCTGGTCAAAGTTTTGGGTTGACTTGGTGACTGGGCAGCGTTAAGGAAGGTGCAAATTCGACCTTTCCCAGCCACCAGATTCCGACAAGCTCAGGCCAGATTTTGGGAAAATTTGTGGCCTCTTTAATTTGACTCCTACAGTCAAATTCGAATTGTTTTAAAAAAGGCTAGTTTATTTTAATAAAACAAAAAATTATAAAAAAAGGGGGGTGGCAGGCCACCACCTCCACCACCCCACCCACAAGATACATGTCATAACTTATTAAAACAAAATTTCTATATGGGTCGGCGCGCTGTGACCTCCGCCGGACCCCACGTATCCCACGTCATATATGTTATATATATCTCGTATGATATATATATCATACAACAAATTTAAAACAACCATTATATATATATATATATATATATATATATATATATACAAGGCCAACCGTGGGTTGTTGGGCGGGCTCGGCCCATCCACAATTAACAAAAACGTGCCCAAATCTGATACTACGTGCGGATTTTGTTGGGGAGGCGGGATTTGATCCCCCAACCTCCCCTTAACTACTCCCAATTTTTAACCATCAGGCCAACGGCCTTTGGTTGGTTACTCCACCACGAATCATATATAAACCTCTGCATTCAGAAGTGCACCCAGGCCAAGGCAGAGAAGGAGCGTGCATGCAGATCAAGGCAATGATTTTGCAGGTGGAACCATAAGCAGGCTCAGAAACTGGGAGTGGAACCATGAGCCTTGAAATTTTCCTGGGGAGGTAATTTTTCTCCATGTCGAAATATAGTTAAGTTTACAGTCATTTTTCATGGTTTTTTGTAGGGAACAGCGAGGTCGGATTCGCCTTTTGAGTTGCATATTTCCAGTCCACCCATGGAACAACATCTTGGAGGAATCTAAAAGATTCATTTTTGCCCCAGGTTTTCAATTCATCAGAATTCAAAAAATGGATAGTCGTTTTTGCACTACTCGGCGCCACGATCTGATGGCGCATTCAGATTTTCCATCTGAGCTTTATATTTTTTGGCCATTTTTTGAAGTGAAGTTGCAGGGGTCAGCTTTCAGCGAGTGAGCAGTCGATTTCACACCTTTCGACGCCAAGATTGTGATGGTGATTTCAGATCCAGCAACACAACAGCCCATTCTTCAGTCATCTTCAGTGTGAGGTATATGATGTGTTGATTTCATGTACTTCTTTGTACCTGAGATGCATAGTGCTGTACAGATCCCTGTTGATGTATGAGTCATGGGATATTGTTTTGTTATTTGATGTACTTTATGTCATGGATTTGTATTATGTTTGAGATCCCTTTGATGCCATGTTGGCGGGATACTCATAGTCATTATGTGTGAAATATTGTCATACTAATAGGAGTCCTTGTGAATGAGAGTTCCGATAGTGGAACATCTCGTAGAGAGGTCTAGCCACTCCTGCGTGAGGGAATTTTCCTTGTATGTAAGAGAAAAAACATCCATGTACATCTTCACTCCTTATAGCAGTTAATGCAGCGGCCTACACCATCTTGACACCGAGGCTCGAAGATGTAGTCCCTTCTGGACGAACTCTGTTATCAAACGATGTGTTCTTATGATTGTTGATCTTGACATGTTATGTTCCTCTTCTTTACAACATGCAGTTGTTCATTTATGTTCATTAACACTTTAATTAATGCAATTCTAACACATCAACCGAAGTAAAAGGTCTTGGCTAAGGGTATCAGGAATTTACCTTGGATCAAGTGGTATCAGAGCAAGTCTTATTGCTGATTGGATTGCAGGCGTGAACTATTGAACGTTCGCTGAGTTGAGCCATGGAGAATGACAAGGATGCTCAGGGTGTCCGAGAAAGCGGACTTGTTGTACGAGGCTTATGAAAAACAAGCAGCTAAGAACGTCGAATTGAAGACACTCCTACAGGAAAAGAAGGAGGATAAACATCGATTTCAGCTTCAATTGCAAGCCACGACAGAGGCATGGGAGTAATTGAAGCGCAACAACAAAATTATTCAAATAGATCATGATGAATTGAAGACACTCCTACAGGAAGAGAAGGAGGATAAACATCGATTGCAGCTTCAGTTGCAAGCCACGACAGAGGCATGGGAAGAATTGAAGCGCAACAACGAAATTCTTCAAGCAGATCATGATGCATTGAAGGCACTCCTACAAGAAGAGAAGGAGGAGAAGCAGCAGTTGCAGCTTCAGCTACAAGCTGCGACAGAGGCCTTGGAGCAAGTGAAGCGCAACGAAGGCTTAGAGAATCCTTCTTCACTTGTTTCGCAATCGACAACTAAGGTAAACAATGTTGATTTCTCTTCAGTTTCTTCACATGATATCATTTCGGTTATGGAGATACCCATTACAGGAACCAGCATGAGACTCCTCACCAAGATGGGGTACAAAGGCGGAGGACTTGGCGTTCGTGGCCAAGGCATAACTCAACCATTGGAGGTTGTGCAGAGACCTCGTTATGCAGGTTTGGGGTACACTGAAGAAGGATGTTCAAAGGACATCAAAGGCAAACAGACATTGTTGAACTCTCTAGGGAAGAGGAATGATGGGGACACTTTTCCATCGTTCCATGGTAATGCATGTTGCAGTGAAAGAGCTGAGGTGAGCTCCCATCACCATGATCGCACCAGAGACCACCAAAGAAGGTATAATAAATCTCATTATTCCAGAGTGCATTTTGATTATAAGAGTGTCGATAACCACAGTCGTAAATCATGGCATCGCAAAACATGTCATTTTTGTAGTTTACATAACCATGTGTTTTCCGAGTGTTGGAAAAGGATGGAAGCACAAAGGAGGATGAGGCATGGAAAGCCTTCTCCACAACAGGGAAAGAAATCGGTTAAGCAGGTTTGGAGGAGAAAGACCTTTTGCACTCATTGCAACCGAAGTGGCCATCAAAGAGCGACGTGCTGGAGGCTCCATCCAGAGCAGCGCCTTAAAGACAAAGCGCCTATGCATGAACCAGTCAAAAGAGCTGATCGACAAGCGAATTCCCCACAAGGGAATGGACCATTCACTTTGCTAAAGAGGAGTTTTTCTAGATTGTTTTTCTAGATATGTTAGCTTGTCATGGTTGTTTTTGTAAATCATATGCTGCATTTTTAACTGTAAAAGTGATGATGTGTTTTTCCATCACTTGTTTAAGAAACAATGATATTTTGGCCTTGTTTTATAAGTCGTGTGATGCATTTCTTTCATGTAAAAGTGATGAGGTGTTTTCCATCACTTCGAAATGCGACGATGATGTTGTTGATCTTGTAATGATAACTGGGGTGTGATTTCCATTTTGATGTAAGCTTGACCACCGAGTACATGTTATAAACTCGTGGCAAGTATGGGAAATTTGCAGAAGGTGCAGGTGTCAGTTCATCACTTATGGTTCCGAAGGACACGGGTGAAGGAGAAGGAAGAGTGACTTTTCAAGACACTCGTGGTGCAGACATAGTACACAACAGTGTTGATTCTTGTTGATGCTTTTGGAGGACCAAAAGATCCTCAGTGGGGAGGATTGATCCAGGTGGCTCCAGAGATACACACAGGACAAAGAGGGCTAATGGGAGCTCAAAAATCAAATTGTTTGGGTTTCTCTCGAACTAGGACCAGAGCGTATAACTCGTCGTCCTGATCGCAATGGTGCGAACGGTTCGTCAAACCAAGCTCGTATGCGAAAGTTAGAGCTAGTCAAAGTTTCGGGTTGACTTGGTGACTGGGTAGCCTTAAGGAAGGCGAAATTCGACCTTTCCCGACCACTGGATTCCGGCAAGCTCAGGCCAAATTCCGAAAAAATTTGTGACCTCTTTAATTTGACTCCTACAGTGAAATTCGAATTGTTTTAAAAAGGGTTAGTTTGTTTTAATAAAACAAAAAATTATAAAAAAAAGGGGGGTTACGATACATGTCATAACTTACTAAAACAAAAATTTTATATGGGCCGGCGGCCCGTGACGCCTGCCGAACACCACGTAGCCCATGTCATATATGTTATATATATATATCGTATGATATCATACAACAAGTTTAAAACAACCATTATATATATATATACAAGGCTAACCGTGGGTTGTTGGGCGGGCCAACCAAGGCGGGCCCAGCCCATCCACAATTAACAAAACGCGCCCAAATCTGATACTACGTGCAGATTTTGTTGGGGAGGCGAGATTTGATCCCCCGACCTCCCCTGAACTACTCCCAATTTTTAACCATCAAGCCAACGACCTTTGATTGGTTACTCCACCACGAATCATATATAAACCTCTGCATTCAGAAGTGCGCCCAGGCCAAGGCAGAGCAGGAGTGCGGACACAGATCGAGGCAATGACTTTGCAGGTGGAACCATGAGCAGGGTCAGAAATAGGGAGCGAAACCATGAGCCTTGAAATTTTCCCAGGGAGGTAATTTTTCTCCATGTCGGAATATAGTCAAGTTTACAGTCATTTTTCACGGTTTTTCATAGGGAACGCAATGGCGAGGTCGGATTCACCTTTTGAGTTGCAGATTTCCAGTCCACCCATGGAGCAGCATCTTGGAGGAATCTAGGGGGAATCTAAAAGATTCCTTTTTGCCCCAGATTTTCATTTCATCAGAATTCAGAAAATGGACAGTCGTTTTTCCACTCCTTGACGCCACGAATCTAATGGAGCATTCAGATTTTCCATCTGAGCTTTATATTTTTCGACCACTTTTTGAATTGAAGTTGTAGGTGTCAGCTTTCAGCGAGTGAGCAGTCGATTTCACACCTTTTGACGCCACGATTGTGATGGTGATTTCAGATCCAACAACGCAACAACCCATGGCATCAGATCCCTTTGATGCCATGTTCGAGGGATACTCATAGTCATTATGTGTGAAATATTGTCATACTGATAGGAGTCCTTCTTGTGAATCAGAGTTCTAGTAGCGGAACATCTCGTAGAGAGGTCTAGCCACTCCTGCGTGAGGGAATTTTCTTTGTATGTCAGAGAAAACACATCCATGTACATCTTCACTCCTTACAACACTTAATGCAGCGGCCTACACCATCTTGACACTGAGGCCCGGAGATGTAGTCCCTCCTGAACGAACTTCGTTATCAAATGACGTGTTCTTATGATTGCTGATGTTGGCATGTTATGTTCCTCTTCTTTACAGCATGCAGTTGTTCATTTATGTTCATTAACGCTTTAATTAATGCAATTTTAACACATCAGCCGAAGTAAAAGGTCTTGGATAAGGGTATCAGGAATTTACCCTGGATCACTCAGGCAGAGAACACAACAAGGTTATAGCTTTGTCTTCTTCCTGAAATTTAACTTCCATATCTGACAACTAGTAAATAAGTGTATTAAAAATATTTAAATCAATGTTGCACGACTCATACTCATATAATACTCATCCGACCATTGACTCGTTGACTCGTATAAGACTCGGGAACGACCCGTATAAAACTTGTATAAGACTCATCAAAATGAAACAAAAAAAAACTTAAAATATGGTAAATTTTAGGCAGAAAAAAGAAACTAATGATAATTCCAGTCCTTATAAGTTATAAAAACCACAATATATGCAATAATTCATAACATCATCTCATATCTATAAAAGTACAACATAACATATTCGATTTTTGTAAGAAAAACATTTAGATATTGAATAAGAAAAGGAATCATGATTCCATAATTAAAATAAAAAATGTCGGCAAGTTCAAAATTCAAATACATATGTCATAAATGATAAATGATTGTCTCATAACAATCTTGAGTCTCATCACTCATGGACGACCACGACTATAATAAGCCCTCGTGGAGCTTATGGTAGCATCGGAAGGCTGAAGCAATTGTGAGGCAGGTGTATTACGAGTCTCCATTTGAGATGGCAAACTAGAGAGATCCTCGGTCTCTTCATCAAGCAAACTCAAATCAGGGGGCTCCTCCTCCACAATCCAATCAGACTCTAAATCAATGGTATCCAATAAAATTGGATCTGTATCCTTTGGTTGCACTTGTTCTGTGAGCATTCGAAGGTTGTAGTAGATGAAAACCAACTTCTCCAACCTCTCATGCTCCAACCTGTTTCTCTTTTTTCTATGGATGTGCTCAAACACTGACCAGTTACGCTCACAAGAAGAAGCACTACAAGGTTGAATCAAAACTCTGATGGCGAATTCTTGTAATTGCGGTGCCTCATAGCCACAATCTATCTACCAATGAGCTGTAAAAAAATAACAACAAAGATTATCAGTTTTCAATGCCAAACATATAAAAGAGAACTAGCAAAATTACAAGCTAAGTTCTAACAATTTTCACTTACAAGGCATTTTCTTGTCCTTGAGACGTTGGCTTGAGCTAAATCCAAACATGCCAGATGCTTCCTTATACATATCTTGTTGTAGGTTGATTTTGTCCTGAATATCTACATCTGGGATCATCTTCTCAATGCATATCATGACACCTCTCATCACCTCGGGATATCTTTGAATGTTAGACCCCTCATTATAGAATAAGCTCGTATTGAGATATGCTCCTGCTGCATGCAATGGTGAATGCAGTTGCATGTCCCACCTAGAATCAATAATTTGCCATACATGGAGATATTTAGATTCATCTCCCTTATAGAAAGTCTTGATGGCCTCTTTGGCTGTATCCATGCCCTCATAAATATATCCCATTGGAGGTTTCTCTCCATCCATTAATCTCAAGACTTTCACAAGGGGCTCAGTGAAGCTGACAATCTCAGTGACTTTGTCCCATAAACTATCACCAAAGACAGATGCTTTCATAGACAATGGTTCTGGTTTTGTGCTATCTTTCCAAAATACTCATTGTTGGCTACAAAACATTCTTCACAAAGCTTGGTACACATACAAAAGGCTTTGGAGGGAAAGAAAGTTTGTAGCAAACCGTGTGACAGTTGGGTGACTAAGATCACCCTGTGTGAATTCCCTCATAAGGTTCAACACCCAAGCATGATTTTAAATATACTTGCTAATTTGCTTACATTCTTGCACAACATCCTGCACCCACTCCAACTTCCCAATGTCCTCTAGTATCAAGTCTATGCAATGGGCAGCGCATGGAGTCCAAAAAATGGTGGCATATTTGGCACAAAGAAACCTTCCAGCTGCTACATAATTTGCTGCATTGTCCGTGATTACTTGGACAACATTTGCAACCCCAACTTCCTCCACCACATCATCCAACAATGTAAAAATCAAATGTGCATCTTTTACATTTGCAGATGCATCAATGGATTTTAGGAACACGGTTCCTTTAGGGCAAGCTACAAAAAAATTCATTATTGTTCTACCCCTCTAATCTGTCCAGCCATCAGACATAATTGTACAACCTGTAATTTTCCATGAGCTTTTAATGCTCTCCAATTGTTCCTTGACACACTCAAGCTCCTCACCTAGCTCTTTCCCCCTAAGTCCATTATAAGATGGGGCTTTGTATCCAAGGACAACACTTGCAATGGCATCCACCATGGGTTGATAAAAATATGACTTTGCATAATTGAATTAAAGACTATTACGGTACCAAAACCTCCTCACTGCCATATATGCCTCCTTCCTCTTCTTTTCATTAAAACTATCCAAGGTTGGTTGAGATCTGTTACCCATGGCTTTGATCTTTAGCCTAGGGAAAAGTGTCCACTCTATTGTACTTCTTCTCCTAAAGTGACTTTATAACTGGTAAAGTCAGTCTAATTTAAAAGTGACTTTATAAGTGATAAAGTTACATTCTAATTTTAATGTGACTTTATTAAATTCAATGAAGAATTAGAAGTGAAAAAGTGACTATGGAAATAAAAGGCTAAGTGGGTCTTTATTTAAGTGGGTGAGTTAAAAAATAGAAAGTGTGAATTAAATGCACATTTGTTCTCATCCCTTAATCTAAATGAATCTGAGCCATTGGATCTCAGGGTTGCCCAAAAAGTCATTTAGGGTAAAAGGAGAGAAGAAGAGAAAATATCACATTCATTCTTTCATGAGAATTTTGAGAGAAAAGGCAAGAGAGAGCAAGGAGAAAACTTCTGAGCAGGGAGGAGGTGAAGGAGAGCAGTAAATCCGTACAACTGGAGTTTGCACGCATTACAAGGCAGAAAATCCATACAGCAGCAATTTGCACGCATTCCAAGGCATCAAATCCATACAGCAGTAGTTTGCACGCATTCCAAGGAAGCAAATCCGTACAACAGAGTTTAGGCATGTTTTCCAAGGAAGAAAGGCACAAAAATCGAGGAACAAATTTTGAGGCACAGTTGGGCACATTTTTTGAGGACTGTTGTACATTTCCGTATAGTCCGTACAGGCTGTTCTGGGCACGAAAACCAAGGCAGGTCGTACAACATTTAATGCTGTAAGTTTTCTGTTGTTTCTGTTTTTCTATTGGCACGATTTTCAAGGCAGATTTTATGCACAGAAATTGAGATAAGTTGGTTTTTGTAAATGCTGGAATTTTTCTGTGTATTTTTCTGTGTATTTCATTTCTCTGTAAAAGATTTTCAGAAATAAAGAAGAGCTCTCAAACTGGTTTCTCCAAGAGTTGTAGGGGATTTTTCCAAGGTCACATTGACCAAAAATCACTGTCATTTTCTGTGTGTGGCTAAAATGTTATATTTTAATGTGTACTTATTTCTGCGTTTTCCAGCAGTAGTAAAATCTCCAAATTTGTGTTTTCAGAAATAAATGCCATTTCCAGATTTTAGTGTTTTTATCATGTTTGTTAAATACATGGAGTGATAAGGGAAAACTGATAATTGAAGTGGGGACTGAAATTTTACATGGTATCGGAACTTAGTTGGCTGGAAATTGCATTTTGGGATAGCTGAGTGAAAATTACAGCAAGCTGATTTTTACATAGATAACAGAAAACCTTTACCCAAATTTGAAATTTCAGTGTTATAGGACAATGAATCATGTCTTTGGGATTGAGGGTTGAAGACAGGTGAGATGGGCAGAGTAACTACAATGCATGGAGGGAGAGAATCCAAAGTATCTTTGAGGAAGCAGAGGTCTGGGGCATTATGGTACATACCACACAGCACCGAGTAGCAGTTCCTGCTGACCCAATACAGTTAGCAGAGTTCAATAAAAAGAATGCTAAGGCCAAAAGACTGATTTTGGATGGAGTCAAAGATCATGTTATTCATCATGTGAGAGGAAAGACTTATGCACATGAAATGTGGACTGCCTTGACCGGGCTTTACCAGAGCTCAAATGAGAACAGAAAGATGGTCCTAAAGGAGAAACTAAAGGCCATAAGAATGGCTAATGCCGACAGTGCTACAACAAACCTCACCAAGATCACTTCGGTGAGAGATGAGTTGGTAGCCGTAGGAGAGACCATTACACCCATTGAGTTGGTGAGGATAGCTTTGCACGGACTTCCCAAGTCTTGGGAGAGTTTGTAGACGGTATTGTTGCACGGGAGAACCTTCCCGGATGGGAAAGGGTATGGGATGACTGCATTCAGAATGAGATCAGGAAGAACCATCTAGGGGCAGCCAAACAGGGGGAGGAGGATGACAATGTGGCATTGTTGGCAAGAGGCAAGAAGGGCAAATCAAAGAAGGTAGCTTCCACCAGTGGAGGCAAAGGAAAAGATAAAGGCAAGCAACAAAACAAACAAAAGGACTATTCCAAAGTCAAAGGTTGGAATTGTCAAAAGATGGGACACTATGCTGTTGTGTGTCCAGAGAAGAATAACAATAAAGGGAAAGAGAAAACCATGGCAGCTTCTGCAAAGTTAGAGGGCTTCTTAGAAAGCTTTGATCGAGAGTTTGGATTCATAGCTTGTGAGTCCTCTAGCGCAGTATCACCTGCCATATAGGTTCAGAGGGAGTGTGCACTCTCCTCTACTAGCAGAGCATTTTCTAGTATTTGGTATGTTGACAGTGGCGCTTCTCGCCATATGACAGGATTCAAAGAGTACTTCTCAGAGCTTTCAGAAAGTGATACTGATATGTAGGTAGTACTTGGTGATGACAACATTGTTAGAGTAGTCGGTGTTGGAAAATTAACATTTGATAGGGAACCCAAACCTCCCTTGAAAGTGTCAGATGTTTTATATGTGCCTAGAAAGAAGAAGAACGTGATATCCATCTCAGCACTTGAGGACAAAGGGTATGAGGTGTTGTTCAGGAGTGGGCAGGTGCTCATATATCCTAGGGAACTCCTGCTGCTTCAGCTAGAGTGATTGGAGTGCACCATGCTAAGGTGTACAAGTTCTCATTCCAGCCCCTGATGGCATTGAGTAGCAGTACCAAAGACAGGACCGACAACAGTTCTAGCAGTTCAAAGTTGTGTGAGATTTGGCATTGCAGGATGGGTTACATGTATCATGGGGCCTTGAGGACATTGCAGAAGATCACCATTGGTGTGCTAGATTTCAGTTCTGATCACCTTGATGTATGCAGAGGATGTGTTATGGGGAAGTTTGCAAAATTTCCTTTTCCCAGCAGTGATAGCAAGGCGACAGGGATCCTTGACTTGATTCATTCTGATGTGAGTGGTTGTATGTCTCATGTATCCTTGAGTGGTTTTGAGTATTATTTCTTATTCATTGATGACCACTCCAGGAAGACTTGGATTTATTTCTTGAAGACCAAGAGTGAGGTCTTCAAGCAGTTTCAAGAGTTCAAAGCTCTTGTGGAGACCCAGACAGGTAGAAAGATCAAGGTACTTAGGTCGGACAATGGAGGTGAGTATACTCTTGGTGAGTATGTGGATTTTTGTGTTAAGGCAGGTATTACGAGGGAGTTCACGGTTCCTTACAACCCCCAGCAGAATGGGGTGTCAGAGAGGAAGAGCAGATCCATTATAGGGGTTGCCAAAGCCATGCTTCACAATCAGGGGTTACCTTTATTTTTGTGGGCAGAGGCCTGCAACACTGTTGTTTACTTGCAGACCAAGAGTCCACGTCGTGCCTTGGGGAATGTGACTCCTGAGGAGGCTTTCTCTAGGAAGAAGCCTAATGTTGGGCACTTTCGTATCTTTGGGTGCCTTACATATTCCTATGTCCCCAAGGAGAAAAGGACCAAGCTAGAACCTACTGCAGACAAGGGCATCTTTGTGGGTTATAGCAAGACCTCAAAAGCTTACCGGATTTACATTCCTGCAAAGAGGAAAGTGGTTGTCAGGCGGGATGTAAATTTCGAGGAGAGAGCTTTCAGGAGGTCACGGGAGTTACATTATCTAGACTCTCAGCAGCAGCTGAGTCAGTCACAAGGATCCAGTGCACAGGGTTCAGGAGGTCAGGGATCAGGAGGTACATCTATTACAGTTTCAGGTCCATCAGTGAGCAGTGGCACTTAGAGTCAGGTGGGTGGTTCTTCGGGCAACTTACATGGCAGTCCACATAACAGTTCATAGTATAGTCCATTGACGGACAACTCGCATGGTACTTCAGCTTCTACAGGCACAGTGTAATATCTCTAAAGGGAAATAGACAGTAATACAAAGCATACAACAAGATACAAAATGCTAAAAACTGAACATGAAGCAGATACACATGAAATAGAGAGAATACTGAGCCATTTTATTATACTGAGAAATAGAAATGAGTACAAGAGGTGATCAGAGTGATTGCACCTCGACTTGCACCAGGCAAGTGTAGGAATACTCTCAGAATATCAATGGAATGGCTGCTCTCTGCTCTGCGTCCAAGCTGCTAGAAAATTGTCGTGCTACTGCTACTGCTGGAACAAGATGAGTATTTGGGGCTGCTCCCCACCTCAAAAAAAGCTGAAACTCTGGAATCGGCCTCTACTCACAATACCCAAAAAAGCCCAGAGAGCGTTTCTGAAATGGTCGACCCCCGAAAATGCCTCCCTTGAGGATCTACGCTATCCTCCCAAGGGCCACGCTGGTGCCGAATGAAATCCTCCAAAATATGGCCTCCCACTCTGCCAAATGCCTCTAATATGCAAGGGCTAGCCCCTTGCTCAATCCTCCGGCCAAAATCCTCCGAAATAGTATCACTCCGGAGCTCCCTCAAGATGGACTACATCCTCCCTCTCAAGACTGCGCAGTCTCTAATGGCTTTGCTCCTCCCACGAATGTAAACACTGCTCCTCCTGCAAAATGCTGATGAAACTACCTCACCCGAGCAAGCACTCGAAGTCTCCCAGGGCTGAGGGTGGGATCTCCGAACGGAGACACCCGATGTACTAAACAGTACTGCAGACAAAGCTAAACAACCAGTGTGCTCCAAGTCGAAACGACCAGCTCAATATGCATAAACATGAATGACCAAATGAAGGGGCTCTCCTCCCTTTTATAACGCTAGGCCTCTCTCTCCCTAGGCCCCACCATCTCCACGTGCTCCTTGGCCCCACGCTGTCCCTCTCATCTGCATGAGGTAGGCCCCATGCTGCCCACGTGGTCTGCGTCCCTCTCCTGCGCTGTCCACTTGGCCACTAGGCCCCACTCCCTTAATTTCGATGTGGACTTAGGAAAGTGTTTTATCCTAAGTGAGTTAATTAATATTTTACCCACTTTATTCCTGCTCCGACTATAAGAAGGCAAAATTGGTCAAAATTAATATTTCCAATTAGCTATCGCTAATTGGGAATATTACACACAGGTACAGGTATGAGGTCAGTTGGCAGGCCTTCATGGAGTTCAGGCTTCTGATGATGATGAGGATTCTTTCACTCCGGTGGAAGAAGTTGGCTCGGGGAAGAGGAAGCCCAAGTGGCTTCAAGACACCTTGCGCGAGGCCACATCAGTTGTTGGGCCAAAGAGACAGGTCAGAGAGAGTAAACCACTTGAGCGGTTCTGTAGTTACATGGCATTGATAATAAGCATTGTTAACACCGAGCCTTCTAGTTATTACGAGGCAACTAGCCAGTAGGTCTGGAGAGAGGCCATGATGGAGGAGTATTCTTCTATTATGAAGAACGATGTTTGGGAGGTAATGCCTAGGCCCAAAGGTAAATCAGTTTTTACTTCCAGATGGCTCTACAAGATAAAGCATGCTGCAGATGGCAGCATAGAGAAGTTCAAGGCTCGGTTTGTGGCAAGAGGGTTCTCACAGGTAGAGGGAGTTGACTATGAGGAGACCTTCGCTCCCATGGCTAGGTATACATCTATTCGCTCCATTTTATCAATTGCAGCAGAGATGGGTTGGAAGATCCACCAAATGGATATGAAGACCGCCTTTCTCAATGGCATCATTCAGGAGGAAGTTTGTATTGAGCAGCCGCAGGGCTTTGAGGTGCATGGGCGAGAGACCCATGTATGCAGATTGAAAAAGGCACTATATGGCCTGAAGCAAGCTCCTAGAGCTTGGTACTCTCGGATTGATACATACTTGCAGCGGTTGGGTTTCACTAAGAGTGAGGCTGATCCGAATCTATACTTCATTGTGGTAGACGAGGAGCCTCTCATTTTGGTGTTGTATGTTGATGACTTGGTCATCACTGGAGTAGAGAGACTCATTGAGGGTTGCAAGAGAGATCTTGCTTCAGAGTTTGAGATGAAAGATATCAGCTTGATGCATTATTTTATGGGATTGGAGGTGTGGCAGGAGGAGGGGCATATCTTCGTGGGACAGGGGAAGTACACCGTGGATATTCTTAGCAGATTTCACATGGAGGACTGCAAACCCATGGCTACACCTATGATCACTAACTGGAAGAAGCTTCACGCTTTCGATTCCGACTTGGTGGATCCTACACTATACAAGCAGCTGATTGGATCATTGATGTATTTGGTCAACACTCGACCAGATATATGTTTTGCAGTTAACACTATGAGTCAGTTCATGTGTGAGCCCAGGAGAGTGCACTTGGTGGCTGCAAAACACATTCTTTGTTACTTGTAGGGTACTGTGGATTATGGTCTGGATTATAGACAGGGTGATGGAGTGAGACTGGCAAGGTACACAGATTCAGATTGGGCAGGATGTGCTTCAGAAAAGAAGAGTACTTCAGGGTGTTGTTTTGGGTTGGGTTCGGCAGTTGTGTCATGGTTCAACCAAAAACAACAATCAGTGGCATTGAGCTCAGCTGAGGCAGAGTATATGGCTGCTAGTTTGGCTAGCTGTGTGGCCATATGGCTTTGCAAGATGTTTTTTGGTCTATTTGGTCAGGCGTTGAGACCTTATGTGATTTACTGCGATAATCAGAGTTGCATAAAACTCACGGAGAATCCAGATTTTCATGACAGGTGAAAGCATATTGGGATCAAGATCACTTCATTCGAGACTATGTCCAAAAGAGAGCAGTCAAGCTTGAGCACATCTCCACAAATGAGCAGGTAGCGGACATCTTCACCAAAGCCTTACCACGAGGCAAACATGTCTACTTCAGAGACAAGATGGGAGTGGTGAGGAACACTTTCCTCGGTAAGAGGGAGTGTTAAATTTTGGGTATGAGAGGACAAGTGGTTCCCCATGGCTTTGATCTTTGGCCTAGGGAAAAGTGTCCACTCTATTGTACTTCTTCTCCTAAAAGTGACTTTATAAGTGGTAAAGTCAGACTAATTTAAAAGTGACTTTATAAGTGATAAAGTTACATTCTAATTTTAAAGTGACTTTATTAAAGTCAATGAAGAATTAGAAGTGAAAAAGTGGCTATGGAAATAAAAGGCTAAGTGGGTCTTTATTTAAGTGGGTGAGTTAAATAATAGAAAGCAAGAATTAAATGCACATTTATTCTCATCCCTTGATCTAAATGAATCTGAGCCATTAGATCTTAGGGTTGCCCAAAAAGTCATTTAGGGTAAAAGGAGAGAAGAAGAGAAAGATCACATTCATTCTTTCATGAGCATTTTGAGAGAAAAGGCAAGAGAGAGCAAGGAGAAAATTTCTGAGCAGGGAGGAAGTGAAGGAGAGCAGAAAATCCATACAAATGGAGTTTGCACGCATTCCAAGGCAGCAAATCCGTACAGCAGCAGTTTGCATGCATTCCAAGGCAACAAATCCGTACAGTAGAGTTTAGGCACGTTTTCCAAGGAAGAAAGGTACAAAAATCGAGGAAGAGGGATAGCAACTGAAGGCACGAATTTCGAGGCACAACTGGGCACATTTTTCAAGGCAGTTGGGCACATTTTTCGAGGAAAAGGATTGCTGTACATTTCTGTACAGTCCGTACAGGTTGTTCTGGGCATGAAAACCGAGGTAGGTTGTACAACATTTAGTGCTATAAATTTTCTGTTGTTTCTGTTTTGCTGTTGGCACGATTTTCGAGGCGGAGTTTATGCATGGAAATCGAGATAAGTTGGTTTTTGTAAATGCTGGAATTTTTCTAGTGTATTTCAGTTTCTCTGTAAAAGATTTTCAGAAATAAAGAAGAGCTCTCAAACTGGTTTTCCCCAAGGGTTGTAGGTGGTTTTTCCAGGGTCACATTGACCAAAAATCACTATCATTTTCTGTGTGTGGCTGTTATATTTTACTGTGTATTTATTTCTACATTTTCCAGTAGTAGTAAAATCTCCAAATTTGTGTTTTCAGAAATAAATGTCATTTCCAGATTTTAGTGTTTTTATCATGCTTGGATTTAACATTAAATGCATGGAGTGATAAGGGAAAACTGACAACTGGAGTGGCGACTGAAATTTTACAAGATCTTGGAGTTGTACGAAGAGTGAAGAAAGAAGAGGTTATACTCCTGTTTGCCACAACACTTGAAGAGGAGTTACCAATACCTAAACTTTGAATATGTGTTTCACTCTGAGATGAAGATCAACCTATCCCAACAATCTCATCCTTCCTTCTTGCCCTCTTAGAAGTTTCTTCTTTAATGGCTTCCAAAGCAGCAACCATTTCAGTAGTGACTTCATCGGGACAATTTTGACAACATCCCACACCATTCCCAGGAATTCTAGCTAAGTGGTATTTTAGCCTATTTATGCCTGCATCCATTGTGGCATTGCAATAATTGTACTTGAAATGGTGGTCATTACCGGCAATGATTCGTTGACCATGTGCCCATGCTAGATCACGAGACTTTTTAGAACCCTTTGGTGGCATGGTGACAAAATCTGGAAGAAAAAAATTAAATTTTTAAAATCTCATTGATATTTTTTTAATTTTTGTTTTGTTTTTAAATTTATTTATTTTATTTTTTTTTAATTTACAATTTTTTTTGGCCCTATGGATGAGTTTCTCAGCCACACAGAGCCGCTATGTGGCTGAGAAACTCAGCCACCAGGCCTGTGGGCTACCTCCTCAGCCACACAGGGCCATTGTGTGGCTGAGAAACTTTGCCACAGGGCCAAAAAAAAATTTCAGATTGCAAGTAAAAAATAAAAATAAAATTGAATTGATTACATAAAATTTAAAAAAAAATTACATGCAAGCAACAAAATAATGAAACAAGGATCATGAAGCCTACCTGGACAGTGTGCTGCTACTCCACCAGTGTTGCTACTCTGCTAGTGTTACTACTCCGCTAGTGCTGCTACTCTGCCAGTGCTGCTACTCCGCCAGTGTTGTGACTCCGCCTTGCTATTACAGTGTGTTGCTACTCCGCCAGTGCTGTGACTCCACCTTGTTGTTACAGTGTGCTGCTACTCAGTGAGTGCTTCTTGTCCCAAGAAAACAAAGGACTATACAACTGTCTAAACATCTGTTGCTTTCAAAATGTCCAGTTTTGCAACGCCTGAAACCATATCCCTATTCCAAAAGCTAGGAGTAGATGATGGTCCCTGCATTTACCAGCGTTCCGTGATCATGAGTATTGAAAAAAACCTTACCACTTTCCTTGCCTATGCCCCCGAATGGAAGAGAGGTGCTTATAAAGCATTTTCATCCCTCCAAATTCCCTTTTCCTCTACCTCATTTCCAAAAAAAAAGAAAATTAAAAAAAATTGAGAAAAATCCAATTTTTTTTGTCTTTTGTTGTTGGATGGATCTTATAGGGGTCCAATACGGATCCTATGAGAAACCTGCGGACCTTATGCGGGTAGACAAGTTTAATACGAGTTTGAGCGGGTAAGGGTAGAGAGTGCGGGTTCTATACGAGTGACCCAACTCGCTATAGAACCCGCGAAGACCCGTGTGTCTTATACGAGTGGTGCTTCACTAATTTAAATGTTCTGCAACTTTTGTACCCTCCATCCGAAGATTGTACAATTGTCTTTCAAATCAATTATGTTGGTCAATGATTTGGTCATGTACAAAGTTTCCAATTTTTCCCACAAACCTGCAGTTGTTTTCTCTTCAACAATATTAAAGAGAACTTCATTTGCCAGGCATAACCTATGGTATTGAGAGCTCGGGCATCCAAGTCCTCCTAATCCGAATCTGTCATGCTTGCAGGTTTTTTCTTCACCCTATATAATGCTTTGTGCAACCCTTGTTGCACCAGTAGGTCCCTAACTTTCAGTTTCCACAATGCGAAATTGTTCTTCCCGGTGAACTTCTCCACCTCGAACTTTACATTCGTCATTTTTTCCATTTCTTCTTACAAATATTGCTACTATGGTTTCCTTGTTTCCCTTCTTCCAGCTAAGGTTTTATAAAAAATGATGGTTTCCCCTCTTTCTTAATTTCCAACTAGGGTTTCTTAAAAAAAACCTTGGTTACCCTTCTTCAGAAATCTAAGCCCCCCTTTTTTTTTTAAAACTTCATTTCACTTCCATGAATTTTCACATTCCTTTCCAAAGTTTATTTTTATTTATTTTTATCTTTTCTTCAATAAATCCTACTCCTTTTCTTTCACCAAATTTACCAGTTTTCTGAGAATTTTCACTGGTTTTATGAGATTTCCCAAAAAAATTCAGAAAATTTACTTTCAAACAACAAGTTATTCTGCTGTCAAAAATAAAAAATTTACTCGGGTGCTCTCAGCGGCTCTGCTCAGTGCTCTCAGGGGCTCTACTCTTGGGGTTTTGTCTCTTCAACACGATGGACAACGGTGTGTCTCTCTGACTGTACTCCTTCAGGCATCTCGGCAACTCTCACCTCCGGGAGTAATCCGGTCCCCAAACTCCATGTCCACGAATCGTGGTCCTACTCGAGCTCATACCAAACCCTCTGGCAACGAGAGGCTTCACTGCACTTTGTTGGCTTCTCCCTCAGACACAACTGCACTTTCACAATCTTTTGGCTACTGGTTATTGCTTAGACAAGCGTTTCAAGAACAAATTAATGAAGAAAGAAATGTATATATAACTAAATGAAACTGAAACAAGCACACACAAGTAAATATACAATGAATTATGTGGTAAAACCTTGACAGGGTGTCAAGGAAACCTCCACGGGGCAAGGTATTGGAAACTTCTATTAATCAAGAATGATTCTCCATAGTTACAAGCCTCTTGGGCCATCCCAATTAATATGGGCTACTTCGTTACATAACTGCGTCTTCGTTATACAAACCGATTGACCGGTAAACTACAATAATTACATGATTAGTTGTCACATTTCAACAGGAACCCATATAGAAGCTATTGAAGCAATTGCTAAAAAAGTATCAGGTGTCACGTCTGAAAGACTAGTATAAATTGATATTTTATCTAGCTATGTCTCTATAACAGCATTCCATAGAGATCTGGGAAATTGTGTATGTTTTCTCATTGGAAGTATATAGAAAGTCTTTTCCTCTTGCCAAAAGCAAAATATAGAACTCTGTGTTTATACGGAATGAGTAGCGACAAGACAATAGCCAAGTTGTGTTAAGGATTGGCCCAAAAAGTTATTCAAGACAGTTGAAAGAATTTTGGTGATGAAGATGATGTGCATCACTAGCTTGGCAAGATTGAAACGAATGGAGCTGAGCATAATGGAATAACCTCTTGGCTGTTGCTATTGCAACGAAAGGTGAAGAAGACTGTACAAAAAAGGTTTGCACAATCTGCATTTATTTGCATTAAAAATACATTTCACTGGCAGTGCATTCCTAATTACATGATCAAAAGACAATTCCTCTCTACAATTCCGAGGATTATTGATGTACATTACTTTTGAAAGAGGGCTTGATCTATTGACGCAACACGAAACTGCAATTTAACATAATACCGTGGACCTGTGGGTTATGGCCCACATAAACTCCCTTTACCTCGCGGCAGATTACAATATCAGAGTTTTAAAACTTTTAACATACCGTAATTTCGGCTTTCCAACGATATACATACATCGCAGATCAGAGAGTTTACGACATCGCATCGCATCTTCCACAACTTATAGCATTTCGCCTGCCCGCAGGTTTAAGTCTACATCAATATACAATTAAACCATAATTTATGCGATGTGCGCTATGCGCTGGAGCACTATGCTAACACGTGGCTCCTCTTCCTCATCGCATCGCAACCAAAATACTTTATCGTACGAAGTCTTAATAATAAACCCAAACGTCGCCAATGCGCAATGTGCGCTCGGCCGTTTAAGACCAATACGATATGCTCTCATCCGTTGTCCTTCTCTCGTTGTTCTTATGTAACTTAATCTCACCGTTCACCCGCACACGGCTTGTCACTTATCAACAAAATCACATCTCAATACTCCTGCTCTGCCACACTTTATCTACGCGAAGTTCATAGGAACTTCATCCTCCACTCTTACTCACACAGTCCATTAATTAACAAGAATAACACACACAAATATCGAGAATTCGAAATAAAACAACACACAGATACTGTAAGTTCCAGATTATCCTAGATACTTAATGTTGAGATTTTGTGTATTTGGGGTAGCATCAATTGTGCTCTAGGTCCCAAATTTTGGGGAAGGACTAGAGTACACTTGATCTAAAAGACCCAGAAATGGATTTGGGAAATTTCATCTGGTTTAGGAGATATTAAATTAATTAATTATTTTAATGTATTTCTTAAGTTAAAACTTAGAGAACTTAAATAATTAAAGTGAATTTAATTAAACATGTGATGAAATTGTCTTAAGTCACACGGATCAAGCTTTCTTTTAATCTTAGCCATTGATTAAAAGATTTAATCTTGGTCGTTCGTTTCCTAACATGAAAAGTATAAAGGAAAGGCGTGGGGTCATTTGTAAAGACACACAAAGGCAGAGCACTGAAGCTAAGTTGAGATTCTAGGGTAGGGTTTGCTAAGAATACTCAAAAGTGTTTCAACTGCAGAAAGGAGAATTTAAGCCAAGGGGATGATCTGATCCCGGGGTCTAGAATACACAAGAGGCAGAGATCAACTCAAGGACAACGCAAAAGAGGAGAGTAGCAAGGACAGCGCAGACCCTCCAAAGGAAGCGTGATTTTCAGCAGGAAACCCTCAGAGGGTTACACAGAGACCCTAAGGGGTAGCGTAGTGACTACATCACCCAGTCTGGAGTAACGAAATCTCTTCCGGAGCAGCGCTAAGGGTTTGAGGGGCTTCAGAGGCAGACGCGGAGGCTTTCAGGGGCAGCGCTAGGGTTTCTAGGCCCTAATCTGGCTGAGTTCTGTAAATCCCGTTTGAGGCTGTGGATCAGTCATTATTTTGGCCCTAGATCATCCAGTGAGTTGTAGATCTAGTAGATTCTCTGTCGGGTTTTCCATATCTAGAACCCAGATTTGTGTATTTAGAAAAATTCTTAATAATAAGACCCTCCAGCAGCCAAAGACCGGTTTTCCCACATTGGGTTTTCAGGGGACTATTTGTCCAAAAATAACTGTCACTTTGTCTATGTGTGCATGAACTTGTTCTAGATCCGGATTGGTAGAAATCTGTTATGTGTTTTGCTTCGATTTTAACTTGAATTTATTAAGTTAATAACTTGCTAAGTAGGAGGAGCATAACCAGATTAACAGTAATAATTTCTGCATAAAGAGTAAGGATTCAGAAATTTCTACATGGTATCAGAGCAATTGCAGATTTAGGAGGGTCACCCGCAAAAGAGACTGAAGGTTCTAGCTGCAGAAAGCAGCTGGAAAAGCAGCAGAAACGCAGATCTGAAGGGACAATGCAATTTTCAGAGGCAGTTTCACGCAGAGGGAAGGGTGGCACTGTCCAACGCTATGTCCTGGCAAGCCCACGCAATTACTGCGCAGAGGCAGCTCATAAACAACACTAGATTGGTCTGAAGCCAGCCAGTGTGATTCAAATCTGAATTTGTCAGATCCAGAAAAGCCTGCAGAAATTCAGAAGGTGCTGGTGGGGTTAATTTTCCGAAGTTTTCAAATTTTTAGCCTTAGCACAAGTGACAAAGAGCGGGAGGAGATCAGCTTCTTAAGGAGTTTCTAACCAAAGGAAACTTGCAATTTGATGAGAGGATCAAAGAAGAAGCTGAATCATAGTTGATTTGGTATATTTCCAAGGAGGGAAATCAGTTGTCAGAGGGAGCAGAAGGTGTCTATTTCACCAAGCGCCTTAGATCCATTTCTCTAACAAAGAGAAAAGGAAGTTCTGACAAATTCTGAGCAGATGGCCCCTCATGGACTGCGTGATCAGAATAGGTTGGATGGCCTCTCAAACTTTTCGGTTTGGAAGGAAAGGATCCTGATAGTCCTTGAGGCATACAATCTTAGAGACCATGCAGAGCAAACTCTGGCCACACCAACAAATCCGAATCTCCTTCGGAAGCATAAGGAGGCTGTTGGGCATGCCAAGCGGTTGATTATGGATGGAATCAAGGGAAATATTGTACCAAACGTAGCTGAGAAGAAGACAAATAACGAGATGTGGAAGGCCTTGACTTCCCTATATGAGGGAAAGTCTGTCCAAAGAAAAATGTTGTTGGAGACTCAAATGAGGTCATTCATAATGACCAAGGGAGAAGACATGGAGCATTTTCTATTCAGATTGCAGTCAATCAGAGATCAGCTAACTGCAACGGGTGCAACGGTGGATGATGATGTGATAGTCAGGACTGCCCTCAATGCAGTCACAGATGAGTGGGAAACGTCTGTCCAAAGTATCTTGGGCATAGCGGACCTCCCAAATTGGGATAGCTTGTGGTCAATTCTGCGTCAAGAAGAACTTCGCAGATTCACCAAGAGGCAGCACAACCCTACATTGAGCAAAGTGAAGAAGGAAGATGAGGAAGATGCAACCTTGGCATCAAAGAAGCAGCCAAAGAAGAAGAAGGATCTTTCAAAGATCAAGTGCTTCCAGTGTGGTGAAATGGGACATTTTTCCAGCAATTGTCCTGTAATATCCCGTTTCGGGGATATCTCTAAAACACAAGCAAACTCCAACCAGAGATGGACTGGGAGGGCGTTTACCAGATATTTCACCTCTGAGAAGAGGGTGAGATCAGGAGGCTACCTGGCCCTTTCCAGACTCTGTCTAAGAGTATGAGACAAACACACCAAGAGGTATAGAACTAGAATGCCTGGAAATATGTAAAGATAACAGTAAAGCAGACATACAATAGCATAGATAGAATGTATGAAAAATCATCCAGAAATATAGAGAGAGAATGCTAAGCCATTTTATTATACTGAGAAATATAATGAAGTACAATAGGTGATCAAAGTGATGGCACCTAGACTTGCTCAAGCCAAGTGAAGAAATACTCTCAGAATATCCAAGAAATGGCTGCTCTCTGAACTGCCTCCCAGCTGCTGGAAAACTGCCGTGAAGCTGCTACTGCTGAACTGAACTGATGACTTGGGGCTGATCCCCTCGTCGGAATGAGCTGAAAATCTGGAATCCACCTCTACTAACCAACCACAGCAAAACCCGGAAATTATATCCGAAATGGCTGACCCCTGAAAATCACCCCCTTGGGGAATTACGCTGTCCTCCAATGCTCTGCGCAGAGGCTGAATAGGAACCACTGAAATACAGCCTAAAACTCCACCAAAATCCTCCCAAAGGCAAAGGCTGATCCTTTGCTCAATCTCCAAGCTCAAAACCCCTGCAAGAAACTCAATCCGGAGCTCCCCTAGAATGGACTGCGTCCTCCCTCTCAATGAATGCGCAGTGTCTGAATGCCCAGCTCTGCAAGAAAACCCAAACATCAATCCTCCCACAAACTACTGAAGAAACTACCTTGCCCGAGCAGGCACTCGAAGTCCCCCGGGGCTAAGGGCGAGATCTCCGATCGGAGACACCCAATGCACTAAACAGTGCTGCAGACAAGCTAAACAGCCAGCATGCTCAAGAAGTCGAAACAACCAGCTCAATATCATCAACAACGAATGATCAAAATGAGGAGGCTCTCCCCTCTATATAGCGTTAGCCCCTCTCAACCCTAAGGCTCACCTCCTCCAACGTTGCCACGTGCTCCCTCTTGGCCTGCACAGTCCCTCCATGTGTCTACGTGGGCCCCCTCTCTGCGTGGTCTCTTGGCCCCCCTTGGCTCACTTAAGTTACAACGTTGTGCTACTAGGGAGTGATCTTTATTTCTAAAGTGAGTTATGTCTTCACTCCTCACCTTTTTATTTATGAATAAACTATAGACGACAAAATTGAGCAAAATCGAATATTCCAATTAGCCATAGCTAATTAGGAATATTACAGTCTCCCCCGGCAAAATGTTGCTTGTCCTCAAGCAACTGAAGTGATGGATGCTGCAAAATTTTCTCACTCTCCCAAGTGGCATCCTCATCTAGCAAATTCTTCCACCTCACCAAGAATTCCCGGATTGTCCTGCTCCGTAGTTGCCTCTCCCTGGTATCAATAATAGCCTCTGGCTGCAACACCAAATGCCCCTCATCATCCGTGGGTGATAGCTCATCTGTCACTGTCACCTGCTGCCCCGGTGCCTTTTTCAGGCATGATACATGAAAAGCATTATGAATCTTGCTGCCTTGGGGCAGCTCCAACTCATATGCAACCTGTCCAATCCTGCGTATCACCCTGTATGGCCCGTAAAAGCAGGGCTTGAGCTTCTCAACTCCCTTCTGCTTTAGTGACGACAGTCGATATGGCTGTAATCGTAGGTAGACCAAGTACCCTACCTCAAACTGTCTCTCCACCCGACCTCTGTCAGCATACAGCTTTTGCTGGTTTTGTGCTGTAGCCATATTATCCTTGAGAGCTCGGAGAATGTCCTGACTCTCTTGGTTCCAAATCTTGGCTCTTGGAGCCTTGCTAGCACCGAACATCACATCAGCAAAAGATAAAGAATGATACCCATACAAAGCATAGAATGGTGACATACCAATGGACATGTGATGTGTAGTGTTGTAGCAGTACTCCCCCAGATGCAACCACTTCAACCAAGCTCGCTGCTGTCCACTGACATAGTTACGCAAGTAGCCCTCCAGCCACTTGTTAACTATCTCCTTCTGTCCATCCGTCTGTGGGTGATAACTAGTACTCGGTGTCAACTTCATCCCCACCAACCGGAAAAGCTCCTACCAAAATCCGCCCATGAAGCGACTATCCCTGTCACTGATGATGGTCTTAGGAAGACCATGTAGCCTGAAAACCTCTCTGAAGAATAGCTCGGCCACCTGTGCTGCTGTGTAGTGCGCGGATATGGCGAAAAAATGCGCATACTTTGTCAGTCGATCAACGACGACAAAGATACAATCCTTGCCCCGCACCATGGGCAACCCTGTGATGAAGTCCATCGAAATACTCTCCCATTTCCCCTCTGGAATGGGAAGAGGCTGCAATAATCCTGCAAGATGGCTCATCTCCCCTTTGTTCCTCTGGAAAACATCACACTCCCTGATGTGTTAGAGTACGTCCTCCTTGAGGCCCTTCCATGAGAACCTCTCTCTAATGGCCCCATAGGTTTTGGTAAACCCCTAATGGCCGGCCAAAGGTGAATCATGTGATGCCTGAAGTATCTTCTTCTTGAGCTGAGATCCCTCAGTCAAGAAGATCCGGTCCCTGTAGTAGATGATCTCATCGACCACCCTATACCTGTCATCCGCCACCTGTCCATCCAGAACCTCACATGCAAATCTGTCCTTGGAGTACTCTACTAAAAGTCGAGCCCTCCAGTCTGTATCCAAGCTCATAAGAGACAACGTGGCTGGTCTACGTGAAAGGGCATCTGCTACCACGTTGTTCTTCCCCTTGACATACTTAATGTCAAATTCATATGCCTGGATCTTACTGATCCACTTCTGCTGCCCCTCCTGTAGCTGCTTCTGCTCCAAAAAGAACCGGAGGCTGTTGTGATCAGTGCTCACCCTGAACCTGTTCCCTACCAAATACTGCCAGAATTTGGCCAATGCATGCATAATGGCCAGCATCTCCTTGTCGTATATAGAATACAACCTCGTGTGAAAGGGCTCCTGCCTGTGTCACATAGGTGTCCTCCCGATCACCGCGTCGATCCCCCTCTCCCGACGCATCACACTCCAAACAAAATGGTTACAGAAAAATCCTACATAATGCAGCACACTGGGCACGCCATCACCTCCTTGAGCCTATCAGCACTGGGCCATGGGTCAGATCCGAATTAACCGAATGCCCTCTTCTTCGTCAAATCTATAAGGCAAAAGAAGTTAAAAGAAACTTGACTAAACTTGTTTAATGGGCACAAATGCCAATTTCTTTCAAGTTCACACGTTCGGCTCGACAATCTCTCTATTTGATCTTTTCCTCGTGGACTCTCACTCCATCCACCCCTATGATATGTCCCAAGTACAACATCTCCGTCAACCCAAACTCACACTTGGAGAGCTTGGCATAGAACTGCTGCTCCTCCAAAATGCGCAATACTGTCTCAATGTGCTAGAGATGCTCCTCCCAAGTCCTGCTGTAAATGAGGATATCATCAAAGAATACCAACACAAACTTCCTCAAGTGCCCGCGGAAGATGTGGTTCATGCATGACTGGAATGTAGCTGGGGCGTTGGTTAGCACGAAGGGCATCACCAAAAACTCAAAGTGCCCATAGTGACACCTGAAAGCGGTCTTGGGAATGTCCTGTTCCCTCACGCGAATCTGATGGTACCCCGATCTCAAATCAATCTTTGAGAAGAACTGAGCTCCTCCCAATTCATCCATCAACTCATCGATCCTGGGTATAGGGTACCTATTCTTCAGGGTCTTCTTGTTCAGGGCCCTGTAGTCAATACACATCCTCAAGGTGTCGTCCTTCTTCTTCACCAACACCACGGAAGAAGCAAAAGGACTCGTGCTCGGCCGGATGTGCCCAAGAGCCAGCAACTCTTGGATGGCCCACTCAATCTCATCCCGATAGGCTTTGGGATGCCTATAGGGGGTAGTAATCACTGCCTGTATGCCCTGCTCAAGCTCAATGGTGTGCTCAAACCCCCGGTCTGGTGGTTGTCCCGGCGGAATATCCCCAAACACTGTGGCATACCTGTCAAGGATGGACTGTATCTCTGGGTGCACCGTCTGCCCTGTAGTCCCTGCCTTTGATGCACGCAGCTCCACTGCCCACTCTACGTCTCCGTTCCAGAAGACTGCCTCCATCCAATGAGCTGAAACAGTATGAGGCGGATATGTGTGTTGTCCCCGTATCTTCTCATGCCTCCCTGTCTTCTCATCATCCCACTCCATCTCTAGGGCCTTCCAATCTGTCGTGACCTTCCCTAGAGTGATAAGTCACTGAACACCTAGTACCATGTTGGTGTCCGGAATATTGACCACAAAAAAGTGATCAGTCAATGTATAGGTGCCCATCGTCACTGATAACTCTGGTACATAACAAGCACACATCATGGTCTGATCTCCTGGGACCAAAACTGAAAATCCATCGAAGCTCTCAGTCTGAATACCTCTCTGCTCAACCATTTGTGCATCGATGAAATTGTGGGTTGCCCCACTGTCAACCAAAACTGATACTCGCTGGCCACGTACTGTCCCCCGTACGTGCAGCGTCAACTACTTGGGAACTCCTCGCAATGCTGCAAGGGCCCCTCCGGTAGGTGCAAAAGCCGCACCACCTGCTGCTGGAGGTGGAGGTGGCAAAGGATCCTGCACTGCATGAATATCTCTTGCCTCCACGTCATCCTTCTCATCCTTTTCCCCACTGCTCTCGGAGAAGACCTCAATAAAATGTGCTTTGCCAGTAGCACATCTATGTCCCAGTACCCACGGCTCCTGACAAGTAAAGCACAACCGCTTCTTCTTTAGCTCCCTCCTAGCATAATCATCCATCTGTGCCCGTCCTGGATTCCCCTTTGGAGATGGAATCCTCACGTCCTTCCCCTTGGGCTGTAAGCCCTGTCTCTGGGGGTAAGGTGTTCGAGTCCTGGGCAATGCATCCTGTAAATCCCGGGTCCTGCTAATAGCATCCTGGAGTGTGGCTGGTCTAGTAGATCTGACTAGACCCCGAAGTGGCTCTGCTAACCCCTCCACAAACATATAGATCATCCGTGCCGCGGATAGATCTGGCACCATCATTGAAACCCTCAAGAAGTCTGCAATGTATGTCTTTGGGCTCCCAGTCTGTTTGAGCATCGTCAGCTCAACAAAGTGTTGTTCCAGATCCCTCCGGTCAAATCTCTCTATCAACCTCCTGGTGAACTCGGCATATGTCGTCATTGCAGAATGTCCGAGTGTAACCATCCCATCGAACCACCAGTCCTGGGCCTCACAATCTAAATGTAATGTCGCCACCATGATGGCCTCCGCCTCCGACATCTGGTTAAACTGGAAATAGATGTCTAGCTTCTCCACCCAAGACTTCGCCGAACTGTTTGATGAATCATCAAACGTAGGCAAGTGGAATCTGCTAGCTGTGTGGTGGGTATCTCTGTCATGATAATGCCGGTGCCCTCTATGATGGTCGCAGGGTCTACTGTCCCGCTGAAGCTGAACAAAATCTCTGAAAGAGAGAGCATCCCTGAACTCCTGCCCATAGGCCTGATACTCTACAAAATAATCACGCATATGCCCGGGCTCTGCCTCCTGCTGGGCTCCTGCCACTGTGTCTGCTCCCAAGAAAGTGGGCATGGTAGAGCGTGTAGGTGCATGTGAAGCCATCTGCTGAGTAGTATCACGCTGAATAGCACCATGCTCCAGCAAATGGTGGGATGTACCCGATCCCTCACCTACCTGGAAAACCCGTGGGGTCTCACGCTGTCTAGCCTCCACAGCGGTGAATCTCTGGCCCATCACCTCAATCTGTCTCGCTAGATCCTGCACTGATTTGAGTGCCTCCCCAAACTATTTTGCCTCACTATCATCTGTCATCGGCTCTCTCTGCTCTGAATCTAACACAGGCTCCTCCTGTTCTATGTCCACCACCCGAACATAGTCTCCCTCTCCGTAGCTGTTCTCCAACCTACGCTCACTATCTCTGTACTTTCTTCCTCTGTAACAAATGTAGGGTCTCTTCCCCGGTGTCATAGACAACTAGTTCCACAGGCTGAGCCAGAACTATGCTCTGATACCACTGTAATATCCCGTTTCGGGGATATCTCTAAAACACAAGCAAACTCCAACCAGAGATGGACTGGGAGGGCGTTTACCAGATATTTCACCTCTGAGAAGAGGGTGAGATCTGGAGGCTACCTGGCCCTTTCCAGACTCTGTCTAAGATTATGAGATAAACACACCAAGTGGTATAGAACTAGAATGCCCGGAAATATGTAAAGATAACAGTAAAGAAGACATACAATAGCATAGATAGAATGTACGACAAATCATCCAGAAATATAAAGAGAGAATGCTAAGCCATTTTATTATACTGAGAAATATAATGAAGTACAATAGGTGATCAAAGTGATGGCACCTAGAATTGCTCGAGGCAAGTGAAGAAATACTCTCAGAATATCCAAGAAATGGATGCTCTCTGAACTGCGTCCCAGCTGCTGGAAAACTGCCGTGAAGCTGCTACTGCTAAACTGAACTGATGACTTGGGGTTGATCCCCTCGCTGGAATGAGCTGAAAATCTGGAATCCACCTCTACTCACCAACCACAGTAAAACCCAGAAATCATATCTGAAATGGCTGACCCCCGAAAATCACCCCCTTGGGGAATTACGTTGTCCTCCAATGCTCTGCGCAGAGGCTGAATAGGAACCACTGAAATACAGCCTCAAACTCCACGAAAATCCTCCCAAAGGCAAAGGTTGATCCTTTGCTCAATCTCCAAGCTCAAAACCCCTGCAAGAAACTCAATCTGGAGCTCCCCTAGAATGGACTGCGTCCTCCCTCTCAATGACTGCGCAGTCTCTGAATACCCAACTCCGCAAGAAAACCCAAACATCAATCCTCCCACAAACTGCTGAAGAAACTACCTTGCTCGAGTAGGCACTCGAAGTCCCCCGGGGCTAAGGGCGAGATCTCCGATCGAAGACACTCAATGCACTAAACAGTGCTACAGACAGGCTAAACAGCCAGCGTGCTCAAGAAGTCGAAACAACCAGCTCAATATCATCAACAATGAATGATCAAAATGAGGAGGCTCTCCCCTCTATATAGCGTTAGCCCATCTCAACCCTAAGGCTCACCTCCTCCAACGTTGCCACGTGCTCCCTCTTGGCCTGCGCAGTCCCCTCCATGTGTCTACGTGGGCCCCCTCTCTGCGTGGTCTCTTGGCCCCCCTTGTCTCACTTAAGTTACAACGTTGTGCTACTAGGGAGTGAACTTGATTTCTAAAGTGAGTTATGTCTTCTCTCCTCACCTTTTTATTTATGAATAAACTATAGACGGCAAAATTGAGCAAAATCGAATATTCCAATTAGCCATAGCTAATTAGGAATATTACAGTCTCCCCCGACAAGATGTTGCTTGTCCTCAAGCAACTGAAGTGATGGATGCTGCAAAATTTTCTCACTCTCCTAAGTGGCATCCTTATCCGGCAAATTCTTCCACCTCACCGAGAATTCTCGGATTGTCCTGCTCCGTAGCTGCCTCTCCCTGGTATCAATAATAGCCTCTGGCTGCAACACCAAATGCCGCTCATCATCCGTGGGTGGTAGCTCATCTGTCACTGTCACCTGCTGCCCCAGTGCCTTTTTCAGGCATGATACATGAAAAACATTATGAATCTTGCTGCCTTGGGGCAGCTCCAACTCATATGCAACCTGTCCAATCCTGCGTGTCACCCTGTATGGCCTGTAAAAGAGGGGCTTGAGCTTCTCAACTCCCTTCTTCTTTAGTGACGACTGTCGGTATGGCTGTAATCGTATTTAGACCAAGTCCCCTACCTCAAACTGTCTCTCCACCTAACCTCTGTCAGCATACAGCTTCTACTGGTTTTGTGCTGTAGCCATATTATCCTTAAGAGCTCGGAGAATGTCCTGACTCTCTTAGATCCAAATCTTGGCTCTTGGAGCCTTGCTAGCACCGAACATCACTCAGCAAAAGATAAAGAATGATAACCATACAAAGCATAGAATGGTGACATACCAATGGACATGTGATGTGTAGTGTTGTAGCAGTACTCCCCCAGATGCAACCACTTCAGCCATGCTCGCTGCTGCCCACTGACATAGTTACGCAAGTAGCCCTCCAGCCACTTGTTAACTATCTCCGTCTGTCCATCCGTCTGTGGGTGATAACTAGTACTCGGTGTCAACTCCGTCCCCACTAACCGGAAAAGCTCCTGCCAAAATCCGCCCATGAAGCGGCTGTCCCTGTCACTGATGATGGTCTTAGGAAGACCATGTAGCCTGAAAACCTCTCTGAAGAACAGCTCGGCCACCTATGCTGCTGTGTAATGCGCGGATATGGCGAAAAAGTGCGCATACTTTGTCAGTCGATCAACGACGAAAAAGATACAATCCTTGCCCTGCACCATGGGCAACCCTGTGATGAAGTCCATCGAGATACTCTCCCATTTCCCCTCCGGAATGGGAAGAGGTTGCAACAATCCTGCGGGATGGCTCATCTCCCCCTTGTTCCTCTGACAAACATCGCACTCCCTGATGTGCTGGAGTACATCCTCCTTGAGGCCCTTTCATGAGAACCTCTCTCTAATGGCCCTGTAGGTTTTGGTAAACCCCTCATGGCCTGCCAATGGTGAATCATGTGATGCCTGGAGTATCTTCTTCTTAAGCTGAGATCCCTCAGTCAAGAAGATCCTGTCCCTGTAGTAGATGATCTCATCGACCACCCTGTACCTGTCATCCGCCACCTGTCCATCTAGAACCTCACATGCAAATCTGTCCTTGGAGTACTCTACTAAAAGTCGAGCCCTCCAATCTGTATCCAAGCTCATAAGAGACAACGTGGCTGGTCTACGTGAAAGGGCATCTGCTACCACGTTGTTCTTACCCTTGACATACTCAATGTCAAAGTCATATGCCTGGATCTTACTGATCCACTTCTCCTGCCTCTCCTGTAGCTGCTTCTGCTCCAAAAAGAACCTGAGGCTGTTGTGATCAGTCCCCACCCTGAACCTGTTACCCACTAAACACTGCCGGAATTTGGCCAATGCATGCATGATGGCCAACATCTCCTTGTCGTATATAGAATACAACCTCTCGTGTGGAAGGAGCTTCCGGCTCTCAAAGGCTATAGGGTGTCCTCCCTGCATCAATACTGTGCCGATCCCCTCTCCCAATGCATCACACTCCAAAACAAATGGTTGCGTAAAATCCAGCAATGCAAGCACTGGGCAACTGCTCATCACCTCCTTGAGCCTATCAAAGGCTCGTTGCGCTGTATCCGACCAACTGAATGCCCCCTTCTTCGTCAAATCTGTAAGGGGTGCAACAAGCTGTGAGAAACTCTTGACGAACTTCCTATAATAAGTACAAATGCCAATGAATCCTCGAAGTTCTGTCACGTTCCTCGGCTCTGGCCAATCTCTGATGGCCCTGATATTCTCCTCGTGGACTCTCACTCTGTCCACCCCTATGATATGTCCCAAGTACAACATCTGTGTCAACCCAAACTCACACTTGGAGAGCTTGGCATAGAACTGCTACTCCTCCAAAATGCGCAATACTGTCTCAATGTGCTGGAGATGCTCGTCCCAAGTCCTGCTGTAAATGAGGATATCATCAAAGAATACCAACACAAACTTCCTCAAGTGCCCGCAGAAGATGTGGTTCATGCATGACTGGAATGTAGCAGGGGCGTTGTTTAGCCCGAAGGGCATCACCAAAAACTCAAAGGGCCCATAGTGACACCTGAAGGCGGTCTTGGGAATGTCCTGTTCCCTCACGCGAATCTGATGGTACCCCGATCTCAAATCAATCTTTGAGAAGAACTGAGCTCCTCTCAACTCATCCATCAACTCATCGATCCTAGGTATAGGGTACCTGTTCTTCAGGGTCTTCTTGTTCAGGGCCCTGTAGTCAATACACATCCTCAAGGTGCCGTCCTTCTTCTTCATCAACACCACAGAAGAAGCAAAAGGACTCGTGCTCGGCCGGATGTGCCCAAGAGCCAGCAACTCCTGGATAGCCCGCTCAATCTCATCCCGATAGGCTTTGGGATGCCTATAGCGGGTAGTAATCACTGCCTGTATGGTGTGCTCAAACCCCCGATCCAGTGGCTGTCTCGTCTGAATATCCCCAAACACTGTGGCATACCTGTCAAGGATGGACTATATCTCTGGGTGCATCGTCTGCCCTGTAGTCCATGCCTCTGATGCACGCAGCTCCACTGCCCACTCTACGTCTCCCTTCCGGAAGACTGCCTCCATCCGATGAGCTGAAACAGTTTGAGGCGGATATGTGTGTTGTCCCCATATCTTCTCATGCCTCCTTGTCTTCTCATCATCCCACTCCATCTCTAGGGCCTTCCAATCTGTCGTGACCTTCCCTAGAGTGATAAGCCACTGAACACCTAGTACCATGTTGGTGTCCAGAATATTGACCACGAAAAAGTGATCAGTCAGTGTATAGGTGCCCATCGTCACTGATAACTTTGGTACATAACGAGCACACATCATGGTCTGATCTCCTGGGACCAAAACTGAAAATCCATCGAAGCTCTCAGTCTGAATACCTCTCCGCTCAACCATCTGTGAATCGATGAAATTGTGGGTTGCCCCACTGTCAACCAAAACTAATACTCACTGGCCACGCACTGTCCCCTGTACGTGCAGCGTCAAATTCTTGGGAACTCCTCGCAATGCTGCTACTAGAGGTGGAGGTGGCAAAGGATCCTACGCTGCATGAATATCTCTTGCCTCCACGTCATCCTCCTCATCCTCTTCCCCGCTGCTCTCAGAGAAGACCTCAATAAAATATGCTTTGCCAGCAGCACATCTATGTCCCGGTAACCACGGCTCCTGACAAGTAAAGAACAACCGCTTCTTCTTCAGCTCCCTCCTGGCATCATCATCCATCTGTGCCCGTCCTGGATTACCCTTTGGAGGTAGAATCCTCACGTCCTTCCCCTTGGGCTGGAAGCCCTGTCTCTGGGGGTAAGGTGTTCGAGTCCTGGGCAATGCATCCTGTAAATCCCGGGTCCTGCTAATAGCGTCTTGGAGTGTGGCTGGTCTAGTAGATCTGACTAGACCCCGAAGTGGCTCTGCTAACCCCTCCACAAACATATAGATCATCCGTGCCGCGGATAGATCTGGAACCATCACTGAAACCCTCAAGAAGTCTGCAATGTATGTCTCTGGGCTCCCGGTCTGTTTGAGCCTCCTCAGCTCAACAAAGTGTTGTTCCGGATCCCTCCGGTCAAATCTCTCTATCAACATCCTGGTGAACTCGGCATATGTCGTCACTACAGAATGTTCGAGTGTAACCATCCCATGGAACCAACAGTCCTGGGCCTCACCATCCAAATGTAATGTCGCCATCTTGATGGCCTCCGTCTCCGACATCTGGTTAAGCTGGAAATAGATGTCCAGCTTCTCCACCCAAGACTTTGTCGAATTGTTTGATGAAACATCAAACGTAGGCAAGTGGAATCTGCTAGCTGTGCAGTGGTTATCTCCGTCATGATAATGCCAGTGCCCTCTATGATGGTCGCGGGGTCTACTATCCCGCTGAAGCTGAACAAAATCTCTGAAAGAGAGAGCATCCCTGAACTCCTGCTCATAGGCCTGATACTCTGCAAAATAATCACCCATATGCCCGGGCTCTGCCTCCTACTGGGCTCCTGCCGCTGTGTCTTCTCCCAAGAAAGTGGGCATGGTAGAGCGTGTAGGTGCATGTGAAGCCATCTGCTGAGTACAATCATGCTGAATAGCACCATGCTCCGGCAAATGGTGGGATGTACCCGATCCCTCACCTACCTGGAAAACCTGTGAGGTCTCACGCTGTCTAGCCTCCACAGCGGTGAATCTCTAGCCCATCACCTCAATCTTTCTCGCTAGATCCTGCACTGATTTGAGGAGTGCCTCCCCAAACTGTTTTGCCTCACTATCATCTGCCATCGGCTCTCTCTACTCTGAATCTAACACAGGCTCCTCATGTTCTGTGTCCACCACCCGAACACAGTCTCCCTCTCCGTAGGTGTTCTCCAACCTACGCTCACGATCTCTGTACTTTATGCCTCTGCAACAAATGTAGGGCCTCTTCCCCGGTGTCATAGACAACTAGTTCCACAGGCTGAGCCAGAACTATGCTCTGATACCACTGTAATATCCCGTTTCAGGGATATCTCTAAAACACAAGCAAACTCCAACCAGAGATGGACTGGGAGGGCGTTTACCAGATATTTCACCTCTGAGAAGAGGGTGAGATCTGGAGGCTACCTGGCCCTTTCCAGACTCTGTCGAAGAGCATGAGATAAACACACCAAGTGGTATAGAACTAGAATGCTCAGAAATATGTAAAGATAACAGTAAAGCAGACATACAATAGCATAGATAGAATGTACGACAAATCATCCAGAGATATAGAGAGAGAATGCTAAGCCATTTTATTATACTGAGAAATATAATGAAGTACAATAGGTGATCAAAGTGATGGCACCTAGACTTGCTCAAGGCAAGTGAAGAAATACTCTCAGAATATCCAAGAAATGGATGCTCTCTGAACTGCGTCCCAGCTGCTGGAAAACTGCCGTGAAGCTGCTACTGCTGAACTGAACTGATGACTTGGGGCTGATCCCCTCGCCGGAATGAGCTGAAAATCTGGAATCCACCTCTACTCACCAACCACAGCAAAACCCAGAAATCATATCTGAAATGGCTGACCCCCGAAAATCACCCCCTTGGGGAATTACGCTGTCCTCCAATGCTCTGCGCAGAGGCTGAATAGGAACCACTGAAATACAGCCTCAAACTCCACCAAAATCATCCCAAAGGCAAAGGTTGATCCTTTGCTCAATCTCCAAGCTCAAAACCCTTGCAATAAACTCAATCTAGAGCTCCCCTAGAATGGACTGAGTCCTCCCTCTCAATGACTGCACAGTCTCTGAATGCCTAGCTCCGCAAGAAAACTCAAACATCAATCCTCCCACAAACTGCTGAAGAAACTACCTTGCCCGAGCAGGCACTTGAAGTCCCCTGGGGCTAAGGGCGAGATCTCCGGTCGGAGACACTCAATGCATTAAACAGTGCTACAGACAGGCTAAACAGCCAGCGTGCTCAAGAAGTCGAAACAACCAACTCAATATCATCAACAATGAATGATCAAAATGAGGAGGCTCTCCCCTCTATATAGCGTTAGTCCCTCTCAACCCTAAGGCTCAGCTCCTCCAACGTTGCCACGTGCTCCCTCTTGGCCTGCACAGTCCCTCCATGTGTCTACGTGGGCCCCCTCTCTGCGTGGTCTCTTGGCCCCCTTGGCTCACTTAAGTTACAACGTTGTGCTACTAGGGAGTGAACTTTTATTTCTAAAGTGAGTTATGTCTCCCCTACTCACCTTTTTATTTATGAATAAACTATAGACGGAAAAATTGAGCAAATTCGAATATTCCAATTAGCCATAGCTAATTAGGAATATTACAGTCTCCCCCGGCAAAATTTTGCTTGTCCTCAAGCAACTGAAGTGATGGATGCTGCAAAATTTTTTCACTCTCCCAAGTGGCATCCTCATCCGGCAAATTCTTCCATCTCACCAAGAATTCCCGGACTGTCCTGCTCCGTAGCTGCCTCTCCTTGGTATTAATAATAGCCTCTGGCTGCAACACCAAATGCCCCTCATCATCCGTGGGTGGTAGCTCATCTGTCACTGTCACCTGCTGCCCCAGTGCCTTTTTCAGGCATGATACATGAAAAACATTATGAATCTTGCTGCCTTGGGGCAGCTCCAACTCATATGCAACTTGTCCAATCCTGCGTATCACCCTGTATGGCCCGTAAAAGCGGGGCTTGAGCTTTTCAGCTCCCTTCTGCTTCAGTGACGACTGTCGGTATGGCTGTAATCGTAGGTAGACCAAGTCCCCTACCTCAAACTGTCTCTCCACCCGACCTCTGTCAGCATACAGCTTCTGCTGGTTTTGTGTTGTAGCCATATTATCCTTGAGAGCTCGGAGAATGTCCTGACTCTCTTGGATCCAAATCTTGGCTCTTGGAGCCTTGCTAGCACCGAACATCACATCAGCAAAAGATAAAGAATGATACCCATACAAAGCATAGAATGGTGACATACAAATGGACATGTGATGTGTAGTGTTGTAGCAGTACTCCCCCAGATGCAACCACTTCAGCCATGCTCGTTGCTGCCCACTGACATAGTTACGCAAGTAGCCCTCCAGCCACTTGTTAATTATATCCGTCTGTCCATCCGTCTGTGGGTAATAACTAGTACTCTATGTCAACTCCGTCCCCACCAACCGGAAAAGCTCCTGCCAAAATCCGCCCATGAAGCGGTTGTCCCTGTCACTGATGATGGTCTTAGGAAGACCATGTAGCCTATAAACCTCTCTGAAGAACAGCTCGGCCACCCATGTTGTTGTGTAATGCGCGGATATGGCGAAAAAATGCGCATACTTCGTCAATCGATCAACGACGACAAAGATACAATCCTTGCCCTGCACCATGGGCAACCCTGTGATGAAGTCCATCGAAATACTCTCCCATTTCCCCTCCGAAATGGGAAGAGGCTGCAATAATCCTGCGAGATGGCTCATCTCCCCCTTGTTCCTCTGGCAAACATCGCACTCCCTGATGTGCTGGAGTACGTCCTCCTTGAGGCCCTTCCATGAGAACCTCTCTCTAATGGCCCTATAGGTTTTGGTAAACCCCTGATGGCCAGCCAAAGGTGAATCATGTGATGCCTGAAGTATCTTCTTCTTGAGTTGAGATCCCTCAGTCAAGAAGATCCGGTCCCTGTAGTAGATGATCTCGTCGACCACCCTGTACCTGTCATCCGCCACCTGTCCATCCAGAACCTCACATGCAAATCTGTCCTTGAGTACTCTACTAAAAGTCGAGCTCTCCAATCTGTATCCAAGCTCATAAGAGACAACGTGGCTGGTCTACGTGAAAGGGCATCTGCTACCATGTTGTTCTTAACCTTGACATACTCAATGTCAAATTCATATGCCTGGATCTTACTGATCCACTTCTGCTACCTCTCCTGTAGCTACTTGTACTCCAAAAAGAACCTGAGGCTGTTGTGATCAGTCCTCACCCTGAACTTGTTACCCACTAAATACTGCCGGAATTTGGCCAATGCATGCATGATGGCCAACATCTCCTTGTCGTATATAGAATACAACCTCTCGTGTGGAAGGAGCTTCTGGCTCTCAAAGGCTATAGGGTGTCCTCCCTGCATCAATACTACGCCGATCCCCTCTCCCGACTCATCACACTCCAAAACAAATGGTTGCGTAAAATCCAGCAATGCAAGCACTGGGCAGCAGCTCATCACCTCCTTGACCCTATCAAAGGCTCGCTGCGCTGTATCCGACCAACTGAATGCCCCCTTCTTCGTCAAATTTGTAAGGGGTGCAGCAAGTTGTGAGAAACTCTTGACGAACTTTTTGTAATAAGTACAAATGCCAATGAATCCTCGAAGTTCTGTCACGTTCCTCGGCTCTGGCCAATCTCTGATGGCCTTGATCTTCTCCTCGTGGACTCTCACTCCGTCCACCCCTATGATATGTCCCAAGTACAACATCTCCGTCAACCCAAACTCACACTTGGAGAGCTTGGCATAGAACTGCTGCTCCTCCAAAATGCGCAATACTGTCTCAATGTGCTGGAGATGCTCCTCCCAAGTCCTGCTGTAAATGAGGATATCATCAAAGAATACCAACACAAACTTCCTCGAGTGCCCGCGGAAGATGTGGTTCATGCATGACTGGAATGTAGCTGGGGCGTTGGTTAGCACGAAGGGCATCACCAAAAACTCAAAGTGCCCATAGTGACACCTGAAGGCGGTCTTGGGAATGTCCTGTTCCCTCACGCGAATATGATGGTACCCCGATCTCAAATCAATCTTTGAGAAGAACTGAGCTCCTCTCAACTCATCCATCAACTCATCGATCCTGGGTATAGGGTACCTGTTCTTCAGGGTCTTCTTGTTCAGGGCCCTGTAGTCAATACACATCCTCAAGGTGTCGTCCTTCTTCTTCACCAACACCACGAAAGAAGCAAAAGGACTCGTGCTCGGCCAGATGTGCCCAAGAGCCAGCAACTCCTGGATGGCCCGTTCAATCTCATCCCGATAGGCTTTGGGATGCCTATAGGGGGTAGTAATCACTGCCTGTATGCCCTGCTCAAGCTCAATGGCGTGCTCAAACCCCCGGTCTAGTGGCTGTCACGGCGGAATATCCCCAAACACTGTGGCATACCTGTCAAGGATGGACTGTATCTCTGGGTGCACCGTCTGCCCTGTAGTCCCTGCCTCTGATGCACGCAGCTCCAGTGCCCACTCTACGTCTCCCTTCTGGAAGACTGCCTCCATCCGATGAGCTGAAACAGTCTGAGGTGGATATGTGTGCTGTCCCCGTATCTTCTCATGCCTCCCTGTCTTCTCATCATCCCACTCCATCTCTAGGGCCTTCCAATCTGTCATGACCTTCCCTAGAGTGATAAGCCACTGAACACCTAGTACCATGTTGGTGTCCGGAATATTGACCACGAAAAAGTGATCAGTCAGTGTATAGGTGCCCATCGTCACTGATAACTCTGGTACATAACGAGCACACATCATGGTCTGATCTCTTGTTTCCAAAACTGAAAATCCATCGAAGCTCTCAGTCTGAATACCTCTCTGCTCAACCATCTGTGCATCGATGAAATTGTGGGTTACCCCACTGTCAACCAAAACTGATACTCGCTGGCCACGTACTGTCCCCCGTACACGCAGCGTCAAATACTTGCGAACTCCTCACAATGCTGCAAGGGCCCCTCCGGTAGGTGCAAAATCCACACCACCTGCTGCTGGAGGTGGAGGTGGCAAAGGATCCTGCGCTGCATGAATATCTCCTGCCTTCACGTCATCCTCCTCATCCTCTTCCCCGCTGCTGTCGGAGAAGACCTCAATAAAATGTGCTTTGCCAGCAGCACATCTATGTCCTGGTACCCACGGCTCCTGATAAGTAAAGCACAACCGCTTCTTCTTCAGCTCCCTCTTAGCGTCATCATCCATTTGTGCCCGTCCTGGATTCCCCTTTGGAGGTGGAATCCTCACGTCCTTCCCCTTGGACTGGAAGCCCTGTCTCTGGGGGTAAGGTGTCCGAGTCCTGGGCAATGCATCCTGTAAATCTCCGGTCCTGCTAACAGCATCCTAGAGTGTGGTTGGTCTAGCAGATCTGACTAGACCCCGAAGTGGCTCTGCTAACCCCTCCACAAACATATAGATCATCCGTGTCGCGGATAGATCTGGCACCATCACTGAAACCCTCAAGAAGTCTGCAATGTATGTCTCTGGGCTCTCGGTCTGTTTGAGCCTCGTCAGCTCAACAAAGTGCTTTTCTGGATCCCTCTGGTCAAATCTCTCTATCAACCTCCTGGTGAACTCGGCATATGTCATCACTGCAGAATGTCCGAGTGTAACCATCCCATGGAACCACCAGTCCTGGGCCTCACCATCCAAATGTAATGTCGCCACCTTGATGGCCTCCGTCTCCGACATCTGGTTAAGCTGGAAATAGATGTCCAGCTTCTCCACCCAAGACTTCGCCGAACTATTTGATGAACCATCAAACGTAGGCAAGTGGAATCTGCTAGCTGTGCGGTGGGTATCTCCTTCATAATAATGCCGACGGCCTCTATGATGGTCGCGGGGTATACTGTCCCGCTGAAGCTGAACAAAATCTCTGAAAGAGAGAGCATCCCTGAACTCCTGCCCATAGGCCTGATACTCTACAAAATAATCACGCATATGCCCGGGCTCTGCCTCCTGCTGGGCTCCTGCCCTTGTGTCTGCTCCCAAGAAAGTGGGCATGGTAGAGCGTGTAGGTGCATGTGAAGCCATCTGCTGAGTAGTATCACGCTGAATAGCACCATGCTCCGGCAAATGGTGGGATGTTCCCGATCCCTCACCTACCTGGAAAACTCGTGGGGTCTCACGCTGTCTAGCCTCCATAGCGGTGAATCTCTGGCCCATCACCTCAATCTGTCTCGCTAGATCCTGCACTGATTTGAGGAGTGCCTCCCCAAACTATTTTGCCTCACTATCATCTGCCATCGGCTCTCTCTGCTCTGAATCTAACACAGGCTCCTCCTGTTCTGTGTCCACCACCCGAACACAGTGTCCCTCTCCGTAGCTGTTCTCCAACCTACGCTCACGATCTCTGTACTTTCTACCTCTGTAACAAATGTAGGGCCTCTTCCCCGGTGTCATAGACAACTAGTTCCATAGGCTGAGCCAGAACTATGCTCTGATACCACTGTAATATCCCGTTTCGGGGATATCTCTAAAACACAAGCAAACTCCAACCAGAGATGGACTGGGAGGGCGTTTACCAAATATTTCACCTCTGAGAAGAGGGTGAGATCTGGAGGCTACCTGGCCCTTTCCAGACTCTGTCTAAGAGTATGAGATAAACACACCAAGTGGTATAGAACTAGAATGCTCGGAAATATGTAAAGATAACAGTAAAGTAGACATACAATAGCATTGATAGAATGTACGACAAATCATCCAGAAATATAGAGAGAGAATGCTAAGCCATTTTATTATACTGAGAAATATAATGAAGTACAATAGGTGATCAAAGTGATGGCACCTAGACTTGCTCAATGCAAGTGAAGAAATACTCTCAGAATATCCAAGAAATGGCTGCTCTCTGAACTGCGTCCCAACTGCTGGAAAACTGCCGTGACGCTGCTACTGCTAAACTGAACTAATGACTTGGGGCTGATCCCCTCGCCGGAATGAGCTGAAAATCTGGAATCCACCTCTACTCACCAACCACTCACCAACCACAGCAAAACCCAGAAATCATATCTGAAATGGCTGACCCCCGAAAATCACCCCCTTGGGGAATTACGTTGTCCTCCAATGCTCTGCACAGAGGCTGAATAGGAACCACTGAAATACAGCCTCAAACTCCACCAAAAGCCTCCCAAAGGCAAAGGTTGATCCTTTGCTCAATCTCCAAGCTCAAAACTCCTGCAAGAAACTCAATCCGGAGCTCCCCTAGAATGGACTGCGTCCTCCCTCTCAATAACTGCGCAGTCTCTAAATGCCCAGCTCCGCAAGAAAACCCAAACATCAATCCTCCCACAAACTGCTGAAGAAACTACCTTGCCTGAGCAGGCACTCGATGTCCCCCGGGGCTAAGGGCGAGATCTCCGATCGAAGACACTCAATGCACTAAACAATGCTGCAGACAGGCTAAACAGCCAGCGTGCTCAAGAAGTCGAAACAACCAGCTCAATATCATCAACAACGAATGATCAAAATGAGGAGGCTCTCCCCTCTATATAGCGTTAGCCCCTCTCAACCCTAAGGCTCACCTCCTCCAATGTTGCCACGTGCTCCCTCTTGGCCTGTGCAGTCCCTCCATGTGTCTACGTGGGCCCCCTCTCTGCGTGGTCTCTTGGCCCCCCTTGGCTCACTTAAATTACAATGTTGTGCTACTAGGGAGTGAACTTTATTTCTAGAGTTATGTCTTCTCTCCTCACCTTTTTATTTATGAATAAACTATAGACGGCAAAATTGAGCAAAATCGAATATTCCAATTAGCCATAGCTAATTAGGAATATTACATGTCCTGAGAAGAAAAGGGACAAGGAAGCATCTTCTTCCAAAGCAGCTGTGGTAGATGATGGGTCAGGAGATGATGCAGCCATGAGTGCTCATGAACCACAGAGGTGGGGTGACATGGATATGTAGAGGAGCTACATAGAAGAGAGGCGAGATCCTTCAGCAGCTCATCTCTTGGATCACATGTGAGCTACGGCAGCCTTAAGACAGTAGCGGGACAAGTGGAGCAGACGGTGAATAGATCACAGATGAAGCAAGTAGAGGCAGATTTGAAGACTGGAAGAAGCAGTGCAGAGAAAGACAACAGCAGCGTAGAAGCAGTAGCAGCACAGAGGCTGATGTGACTTCAGCAGTCATGGCAGTCGCAGGACAACATAGTGCAAAGAAGAAAGGTGGGGAGGATTTCGGCCTTAAGGCCGATGTGTGACTTCGCAGGTAGAGGGGACTTAAATTAATCGGCAAAGTTGTAGTCACAGAATGTTTCCTTAGATGCCAAAGACAAGATTTGTAACCCATGGAGCTTCAAAGATGAGGATGCGGTGCCCATCCGACTTGTCTCCACAAAGATTGGGCAAAGGATCTGGCTATTTCTCTCAACAACTTCCGAAGTTGGCAAAGCAGCATCGCCAGCAGCAATGCTATGAGCAAGACAGATGTGCAACATAATTGAAAGGGAGCCGGGGCAGACATATGTTGCAAAGGGCGTTGCGCAGCTGCGGCGCAGACAAAAATGGCGGTGCTAGCAGTTGCGCAGTTGAGTATGAGGTCAAAGCCAAGAGTACGAACCAGTACCCAAAATCATGTAATGCATAGTGTGATGTATTGCTAGAGCACACTCTTGATGCTAAGAGGGAGTGTTGAGATTTTGTGTATTTGGGGTAGCATCAATTGTGCTCTAGGTCCCAAATTTTGAGGAAGGACTAGAATACACTTGATCTACAAGACCCAGAAATGGATTTGGGAAATTTCATCTGGTTTAGGAGATATTAAATTAATTAATTATTGTAATGTATTTCCTAAGTTAAAACTTAGGTAACTCAAATAATTAAAGTGAATTTAATTAAACATGTGATGAAATTGTCTTAAGTCACACGGATCAAGATTTCTTTTAATCTTAGCCATTGATTAAAAGATTTAATCTTGGCCGTTGGTTTCCCAACGAGAAAAGTATAAAGGAAAAGCTTGGGGTCATTTGTAAAGACACAAAGGCAGAGCACTGAAGCTAAATTGAGATGCTAGGGCAGGGTTTGCTAAGAATACTCAGAAGTGTTTCAACTGCAGAGAGGGGAATTTAGACCAAGGGGATGATCTGATCCCGGGGTCTAGAATACGTAAGAGGCAGAGATCAGCTCAAGGACAGCGCAGAAGAGGAGAGCAGAAGCAACAGCAAGGATAGCGTGATTTTCAGCAGGAAACCCTCAGAGGGTTACGCAGAGAGCCTAAGGGGCAGTGTAGCAGTCTCTTCCGGAGCAGCATTGAGGGTTTGAGGGGCTTCAGAGGCTGACACAAAGGCTTTCAAGGGCAACACTGGGGTTTTTAGGCCCTAATCTAGCTTAGTTCTGTAAATCCCGTTAGAGGGTGTGGATCAGTCATTATTTTGGCCTTAAATCAGCCAGTGAGCTGTAGATCTAGTATATTCTCTGTCGGGTTTTCCAAATCTGGAACCCAAATTTGTGTATTTAGAAAAATTCTTACTAATAAAACCCTCCAGCAGCTAGACACTGGTTTTCCCGCATTAGGTTTTTCCAGGGACTATTTGTCCATAAATAACTGTCACTTTGTCTATGTGTGCATGAACTTGTTCTAGATTTGGATTGGTAGAGATATGTTATGTGTTTTGCTTCGATTTTAACTTGAATTTATTCAGTTAATAAATTGTCTAAGTAGGAGGAGCATAACCAGATTAACAGTGATAATTTCGGCATAAAGAGTAAGGATTCAGAAATTTCTACACTTAAAAACTCACAAATTTCATTATTGTTCGAGCTTGAATACAGGCTAAGCCCACTCAGGCCTGAATCACACTAAAGCCCTGTGGCTACATTGCGTTCTCTGCTCTTTTTCTATCTGGACATACAGACTCACATTTATAAAGAAATTACAAGCGAGTGAATCATCTAAGATCCACGAGTTCTTCTCCCACAATCGCTCAACTAAACCCCTGAAATCTCTCTGTTTGATTACATGGCAGATAATTACAATTAATCAAGTCTTCTAGAGACTTATCGCTTCCATCATTTCAACTCTATTTAACGGAATTTTCCCCTGTTTACAAACGGTTGTCCACGTCTCATCTTTCACAGCATTGAATTTTAATTTTAATTAAGGTGCTCCGATGCTCTTGCATCAGACTCCGAAACTTTTGACTTTCGTCTGGGCCATGGCGGCCAATGCTCCTAAGATCATCGAAGCAATGCTGCGGAGAAAGACGAAGGTACAAAAATTCTATGACCTCAAGCTCATATGCATTCTTCATTGTTGTAACAAGTCTGCTGCTTGCTATCAGTACCAAGTCCTTTTCTTTCTTTATCAATTCTAACCACATTCTCTATGGAATTGCCTTTGTGATCTTTCCGTGAGCTGCAACAAAACCTCTGCAATAACAAGTCCTCCCTGCTACATGATACCTCACCAAGCTTCTCTCCTCTGAGCTTAGTCTTTCGACATCTCTCCTGGCTCTAGGCTGCTGCAATCTTCTCACCTTCCTCTGCTACCTGCACAACAATATAAAGACCACAAACTTAACAATCTTTAACATAATTGTACCTCCTTTTGTACGCAGAATCTTTTTTTCGCAGGAAATATTTCCCTGCTCTGATACCACTTTGATGCAGCACGAAACTGCAATTTAACATAATATCGTGGACCTGTGGGTTATGGGCCACATAAACTCCCTTTACCTCGTGGTGGATTACAATATCAGAGTTTTAAAACTTTAACATACCATAATTTCGGGGTGGATTACAATATCAGAGTTTTAAAACTTTAACATACCATAATTTCGGCTTTCCAACGATATACATATATCGCAGATCGGAGAGTTTACGACATCGCATCACATCTTCCACAACTTATCGCATTTCGCCTGCCCGCAGGTTTAAGTCTACACCGATATACGATTAAACCATAATTTATGTGATGTGCGCTATGAGCTGGAGCACTATGCTAACACGTGGCTCCTCTTCCTCATTGCATCGTGACCAAAATACTTTATCGTGCGAAATCTTAATAATAAACCCAAACGTCGCCAATGCGCGATGTGCGCTCCGCCGTTTAAGACCAATACGATATGCTTTCATCCGTTTTCCTTCTCTTGCTATGCTTTTGTAACTTCATCTCACAGTTCACCCGCACACGGCTTGTCACTTATCAACAGAGTCACGTCTCAATACTCCTGCTTTACCACACTTTATCTAGGCGAAGTTCATAGGAACTTCGTCCTCCACTTTTACTCACACAGTCTATTAATTAACAAGAAGAACACACACAAATATCAAGAATTCGAAATAAAACAACACACAGATATTGTAAGTTCCAGATTATCCTGGATACTTAAAAACACACAAATTTCATCATTGTTCGAGCTCGAATACAGGCTAAGGCCACTCAAGCCTGAATCACACTAAAGCCTTGCGCCTACATTGTGTTCTCTGCTCTTTTTCTATCTGGACATACAGACTCACAGTTATAAAAAAATTAGAAGCGACTAGATCATCTAAGATCCACGAGTTCTTCTCCCACAATCGCTCAACTAAACCCCTGAAATCTCTCTGTTTGATTACATGGTAAATAATTACAATTAATCAAGTCTTCTAGAGACTTATCGCTTCCATCATTTCAGCTCTATTTAACGAAATTTGCTCTTGTTTACAAACGGTTGTCCACGTCTCATCTTTCACAGCATTGGATGAATTTTAATTAAGATGCTCCCATTCCCATGCTCTTGCACCACCTACTAGCAAAATATGATCTACCTAAGAGAGTGAATTACTTCTGAACTCAGTGATGTCCTTTATCACCTAGATTCAGGAATTCATTGATTGCATGATTTCCCCTCTTTTCCAAGTGTGCAATTCGAGTGGTATAGCCTACTACAACTTACGTTCAAACTCTTCTATTTTCCAAATCCAATGCGATCCATGATTGTGATTCCACTGCTAATCAATGATTAAAGAAAACTAACATAGGAAACAAAAATAATAGTGCAAATTTCATTGCATTTCGGACACTTATGACCACCCAATCTTGAGTTTCAGAATTTTTAAATAGAACATTGTCAAACCGTGTGAGACCGTTAAAAAACATTCTGTTCCATTGTAAATTTATTTTGAGCAGCCTAATGCATAATCTATTGCAATCCATGAAATAAAGTTTAAAAGCAGCATACCAGGAGATCGGAGTAGGAGATTGTAATGACTTTGCTTGTTGGAAGATGGGCTTCTTCAACGACAGCCTTAAGTTGCCCTGTTTTTCCCGCGTTGACGTGAAATCTTCTCAGCGTTGCATTTGGATTCGTCATTACAGACAGGGAGGAAAACGGACATGAAATCTGCTCAGGAAAATGCTTCATACAGTCCGTAATAGTGAATGTAGTTATAGTGAGTACAAGTATCTTAATTTCAACGCTTAATTAATTGTGAGGATTGCAGAAAGAAAACATTATATTCTTTAAAAATATATGTCTTTATGAAATTGGAAAATGATATTTTTTTTTTTGGTTTTTAGTTTTTTCAATGATGTTTTATGGGTGTGAATTGTGGGTTTATTTTAAAATGGAAATAAATTGATAAAATCTAAAAATGCTTGAACATAAGCTTCAAAATAAAAAGTTTGGTTCGTTAAGAGATAATATTGAATAAAGTAGCGCCAACTCTCATCAAGCAGTTGTTATGGTGCATTTAATAAAATATCTAAAAAGAATTTGAGCAAATGAGAGTAAGTAGATCTACTTGGCATAAAGTTGTCTTCAATAAATGTATGAATGTATGAGTGAAAAAACAAACATAGATGAGACAAAATAGCCAATGGATGCATAAATGAAATATCTATCTTAATACTTGTCTCACAAATAACAAAAAATTAAAAATTTTGTTATGGAAAAGTGAAAAGCAAAAATTCTTATTGCTTAATTAAAAACTAACTAGCATCAAATTTATTGTGAAACTAGACTGTGAAAAAAACCTAAAATTGTAATAACGTTAACAACAATTTCATACCATGCCAGGATGAATTTGATTAAAATAAATTAAATTACAGAAACCTATAAACCTTTTTTTTTCAGAAGAAAAAAAACGTTGTATATATTATATAGATTATATATGACAGTCCATGTTCACCATTACATTCTCAGCTGAAAAACTTAACAGCGAGAAACACCAAATTCCCATATACATACAAAAATAACTCTTCTGATTTGAAAAGTGATTCGATGTACATGCTCTATTACCAGAAACGCAATGTTGGTAGTCGTTGTTGGTGAAAACCACTCAAGAAACCAAACGGTAATGAAAACCACGTTTTATATGGCCGTATTCGTTTCCATTGATAAAAAATGGTTTCTAGTGAAACGGATGGTTTCCCACATCGTTTTTTCTAAAAACGTCTCTCCGTTTTGGCTGGAACGTTTTCATTTTGGCTAGAACATTTTCCTCCATTTTTTTAAAATGGAAATTTCATTTCTCAAACTTACTAATTTTTGTAAGTTTCCTTTTCTAGTTGCGTTTCCGCCTGTATTCTCCCATTGCATGCGAGCTAGCAGTTGGCAGCCTGGAAAGTTTGACGATTGAAGCTGTTGCAAAGTAGATTCATCCTTTCAGCATAAGTGGGTGTGAAGGGTTTCCTTTGTAAAGCTTGGAGAGAAGCTTATTCAGTCTGTGGATTCTCAATTTCCTGGTATGTTTTGATATCACCTCTGTATCTTACTGTGTGTTAATTTTTTTTTTTAAATTTCGTCTTCCTTTATGTTCGTTTGGCCTCACTGTTGACATGAGACTCTTCCCATTTTTAATGTCTCCTAGCTAGGATCAGTAGTACATACTACACTAGCGGCTTCTGCCAATTATCTATCTGTTGTCAAAACTTTGAAGTTTGAACTGCCTTTTTTGAACTGGCATAGACTGCTAACATCTTCGGGCTTCTTAATTTCAAGGCGATATGGCTTATATATTGCCGCAACTTTGGATTTGTAAAGAAGATAGGGGATCATTAGCTTTCTGTAATTATATTTTGAAGTATGATTCTTCATTCGGCAATCTTTGTTGATAGATACTTTGGTTCATAATATCTGTGTAAGTGAATATAGAATCCAATAGGCCTGTAGTTTAAATGTAATTTTTCCTGTCTGTAAAATTAAACAGGCCTCTGTTTTAACTGCTCAAGGCATCCTTGAAAAGGTGGTTAATTTCCACCGGAAGGCAGAAAGAAGTAAACTCGAATTTGTTTATAAGAAGTATTCACATTGAGATTTTGGCTATGTTGCTTCTTTAAGCCCTGCGGGAACAGTTGCAGCTCCAGCCATTGATAAATGTGCACACTAGATTTACTCCAGGAACCCTCGTTGAAGTTTGCCCATTCTTCCGATCGTTTGAAAAGTGCCACTAAGATAATGTTTCCGGTTATGTGTATGTAAAATTGTAGATAGCCCCTGATATGACATGTAAATTTCTGGTTGATTATTTTTCATACATTGAAATTCTCATTAAATTCTAAAGAATTAGCTTTCATTAGCAAGATAAATGCTAAATGCTTTGAACTTTATAAAACCCAGGAATGCAGAAAACCAAACTAAAATTCCCCAAATTCAAATAAGAGTAAAAAGTTCTACCTAGCAAGAGAGTTGGGCATTCTACTAAGCAAGTTGAGAAGCAACTTCAGATGAGGAGAAGGGCTTCCATCCAAAAGTGCGTTCTCCAAATTAAGATCTTGGTGACAAACTTGTTGCACATGACCTAAGTCTAAGTTCCTTAGAGTGAGGTTATTCCAAAAGCACTAGAGGATTGAATGCCAATTTTTCCCAAAGAAACATCCAGTAATATACGCTTGTTGTCTCGACAACAACTAGAGTATAAAACTGGACCCACAAGAATGTGGGATTATGGTGGTTCACAAGATGATGGAGATGATGAGCTTCCACTTGAGGTGCTACAAGATAATGCTGAAGACATGCTTGATAATACCAAGAAGTCTACTAACCATAACAATGCTTTTGGAATTGGGTCAAGCTCAACAACTACTCTAAAAAATGAGCTTGACAATCTAGATTATTAGGTTTATTTGACTTTTGCCTATGAATTTTTAGAAGTGGCTTTAGAGATACATCTATATTAAAAAATATACATTTAATGATGGGCTAAATTAATGATGGGCTAATTTTTTGGATCTCGCAAATTATGACATCTTTCTTAAAACTAAATCACTCTTTATGAATGTTTATTTACAAATTCACATGTGGAAACATTGAATTTTTATGATTAATGCTGTGTTTTATATTGTTAATTTTTAATCTTGTTTTTTCTCTCTCCTCGTTTCTTATAGGCGAAACCTAAAAACTCTGTTTCTCGTATCGTTTATGTTTCTCGTTTCGTTTCCCGTTTCCCGTTTCTGGTAACATAGGGTACATGGCAAGCTATATTACGGGTAGGATTAACTTGGCCGAAACAGATTGAATCTGAACATCCTTGTGTAAGATGTGCATGCTTGGCTTACTTTGACCCAGCCGTTGGAGCTTGGCTGGGCCATGACTAGCTGTAGACTATCCGGCACTGAGGGCAGAATATCTTTATCCGAGTCCGAGGATGAAGACACGTGGGAGCGTTTCTGAGAAATCGTAAGAGATTTTAAATTATTATTAAACACAAAAATATAATAAATTAATTAGTTATCTTTAAATTATTATTAAACACAATTTAAACACAAAAATGTAATAAACTAATTAGAACTCATAACAATGTAACTTTACAACAACATTATATATATATATATATATATATACTTTCTAATTAAAACTCATAACAATGTTTCAATTTTAATTTCTAATTTCAATATAGAGAAATAAAATATTTTAATTGTAAATTTTAATATAATTCAAAATTGGTATTTATTAATACTGAAAATATAAATTAATATATTAACATTAATCTAGATCCATTTAATTTCTAACCTGTGAAGCATCTAGAGGAATCAAATCTCTTTTCACTATAAAAGAGATTTACAGCTTAAGAAATTTGATCATTATCTAGCTTGGTAGATTTGGAGTTAAAATGAATCTAGATTGGTTTTAATTATTAATTATAATTATTTTTTGTTTATCAAGTTGTTTTAGTCTTGGATCTACCAAGCACCAAGAGGGATCAAATCTCTTTTCACTCTAAAAGAGGTTCACATCTCAAGAGATTCGATCCCTCTCCGCTCTTGGTGGATCTAGAGTTAAGATGAATCTAAATTGGTTTAATTATTAATTATAATATATTTTTTGTTTACCAAGTTGTTTAAGTCTTGAGATGACTGCAAGATTAACCTTTGACTTAAAAAACCGCGACCTAGGGGCATCTAAGCCATCAAAATCACTTGGAGATCACACCTGACATAGGCCACACCAACCCTTAACATGGTTGGATTTTTGTCCACGTAGTTTCGAACCGGTGACCTTCACATCATGGAGTGATTTAATAGTACCCCATCACCGTCTACTCTACGCCCCGTGGGCTATTAACTATAATTAGTACTTTTATTTTTTATTTTATTTTATTTTATATTTTTATTTTTATGTTTTTTTTTAGACAACAACGGTTATAGATTATTTAAAAGGCGACAAACCAGCTGCCGCGGGCTATTACAGAACTGCTCTGTCTGAGAGCACAATCCGGATTACATCTATTGAGACAACTTTCTTTGTTGCAGGGGGTGAAAACACCAAGAGGGGAGCGTCCCACGCTGGAGAGACCAGCTAGTAGAATTACACTGAGTATGTTGGCAGGAGCATGGAAGAGCGCTGGAATTTTAATAAGAGAGGAATCATGATTTTTCTCCGTGTGAGCTTGAAGATTCGCAGCGATGCTTTTGAGGATGCCTAGAGGAGAACCCTCCCTTCGATCTGCTGCAGATCCTTTATGTAGAACTGTCCATACTTGACTGCTACAACCTATGATACTAATGATAAGGTCCGCCCAGGAATCGCCCCTCAGAGTGCAATGATAGAGGGCATAGGTCGAAATTGTGGGAAAACGATCTGACTGAGTCTTCATAGCTAAATCCATGAACTTTAGCAACTGGCCGCTCGAGTTGGGCCGATCTTGAAGGGGACGGGAAGAACTTTGAAGCAGGGGAGAGCCCGAAGGAAATGAAGCCCAGAAATCAGAAGGATTAAGGGATGTTGCAGACTGAATCAACATTATTAACTGCTAGAGATCTTCTACTCCGGAAAGAGCCAATATTGGCTTCCAGGTCTGCGTGCGAATTTAACTTTCTGAGAATATGGTAGAAAGTGATTTTGTGGAATTTGGGCAGGAAAAGTTTGATTTTTTGGAGAATGGAGGCTAAAAGAACCTGAGAAGGGTTCTTATGGGAATTCAGAGCCTGGATAATTAGCCTTGAGTCCCCAAAGACTGAGATGGAAAGGAAGTTCCCCTTAATCGCCAGCTTTAGACCTTGCCACAGAGCAAGAGCCTCCGCTCTGTTGTTAGTTTCCTTGCCCAGACCCCAAGAAAAATGCAACACAACAGAGCCACCAGGACACAAGAGAACCCCTCCGCCACCCTCCAGGGTTACCTTTGGAGGCCCCGTCAAAGAAAAGACAATGTTCATTCAGAGCAAACCTCCACCTAATGAACTCCTGCTCATCCAGACGAATTTCCCAATTAGAATGGGCAATTGCAGGAGGAATGGGACTGTCCTTAAGGTTTGGAAAAAGCTCTTTAAGCCAGAGAACCTCCTTACTGTCCAATTCCCTTTCGTTTCTTATGGCACTGTTGGCTTCAAGAGCCTCCCCCAATAAGGCTCTGACTTTAGTGATCACTTTGGAAGTGTTACAACTCTCATCCCTGAAAGTTCTGTTGTTCCTCTCCAGCCACAGCTTCCAGCAAATGAATTTGGGAATCCACATCCAGCCGGTTTTTAGAAGTCTTTTTTTGGATAGACAGAACGGAGATAAATTGGTCCAATTACGGAGGAGATTTGGTATATTGCCAGGGAGTTCTATTTTTTCAAAACCTAACATCAGGACACCCCTCCATACTTCGTGAGCGAAGGGACACTTTAAAAACAGGTGGTCAGCCGTTTCTTCATCCGACACACATAGGGGGCACCTGGAGGGCCCTTCCATTCCACGTCTTCGCAGATTATCTCTGGTGAGGATTCTTTTATGCGCTAACGTGCAATAGAAGAAGTCAACTTTGGGAAGGGAGGGGAAGGACCAAACAAATTTCTAATGAGCTGGATCCGGAGGAACATTAGGGACAACCAGCCTGCTTTTGTAACCTTCTAATGCTGAGTATGAGCCTAAGAGTGAGCCCCACCCTCGTTTGTCTTTGGTAGTAGCCTTTGATGGAGATTTTCCTTGAAGCACATCCAGCAGTAACGAGGCTTCTCCCTCCAGCCAATGAGGGACTTCCCCCAGATTCCAGCTTTCCCATAGTCTCCTATCATCCTCCGTCCAAATGGAGATGTCCCAGAGGGTTTTCATATTGCAGGCCTGAAGCCAGGCTTTTATATTTGCGAGTTCTTCCATTTGGTTCAAAGGCTGATCACCAAGAATCGAATCATCCCATATTCTTATTTTTTTCCCATTACCTGGGATCCAATAAAGCTTGTGAGTGAAATTCTCCATTGCTTTGAGGGAGAGTTTGAAAACAGGGGAACCTTTGGAAGTTCTTGGAGGATGATCCAAGCATCTCAGGCGTTGCCCATGAAAATATTTTTTCCACAGGACTCTCTTACTCCACCTAGGTTTCCCAGAGACTATGTTCCAAAGGAGCTTGGAGCCCAGAGCCAGATTTTGAGCTGCCAGATCGCGCAGTTAAAGACCTCCTTCTAATAAAGGCATCTTAAGAGTGTCCCAGTTTACTAAGTGAAGCCTTCTTTCATTGTTTTCCCCCCCTTCCCACATAAATATTCTCAAAAGGCCATCCATTTTACTTATAAAGGTTTTAGGGGCAAGGAGAATGGAATGCTGATATAATGGCAGACTTGTGAGAACGGATTTCATGAGGATAACTTTCCCAACATTATTCAACCAAGAGGCTCCCCAAGCTTGAATTCTGAGTTTTAACTTGTCTAGCAGTGGCATCTAGTGGGCTGCTTTAGGATTGGACTTGAAGATTGGGATCCCAAGATATTTAAATGATTCCCAAGTCCGGGATCCTTCCATTTCTAAAAGCCTTGCTATGTCTGCCATTTCCTTAGACGAGCAATTCCAGCCATAGATTTTGCTTTTAAGATAGTTTATCTTACTGCCCGAACCCTATAAATGTCCAGCTCCTTCTTGAAGGACCTTGCAGAATTTGTGCTTGCTCCTCCAAGCAGTAAAGTGTCATCAGCAAACTAGGCATGGTTTATGTCTTTAACATTGTGAGCCATTCTAAGGCCTGGCAGAGATTGGGTCTGTTGACATAAGTCAAGATGGAAGCTGAGCACTGAAGCTTGGATAGCGTAAAGGAGCGGGGTGGATAGCGTAAAGGAGCGGGGACAAAGGGCAATATTGTCTTAGTCCCCTTGAGGCTTGGAAGAAATCAGTAGATCGACCATTAACCAACGGCGCGATCCAAGGGGAGGCTATGCAGGCTTTTACCCAATTTATGATGGCTGATGAGAAGCCCATTTTCTTCATCACAGCAAATAGGAAATCATGCCTCACTCTATCAAAGGCGTTTGCCAAATCGAGCTTAATCACCATACCTTTCTCTTTCCGAAGGCAGCTTGAGTGAACTGCTTCTTGCACCAGCACAATATTGTCCAGAATCTTCCTCCCTTTGATGAATCCTCCTTGATTTTCAGGGATGATGACCGGCATAATTTTCTTGAGGCGATTGGCTATTATTTTGGTAACTAGCTTATAACTAGTGTTACACAAAGAGATGGGCCGGAATCTACTAAAATCAGAGGCGCCTTTCGCTTTCGGGATCAAGGCAAGAAAGGCCGAGTTGATGCTGCCTCCAATCTTGGCACAAGACTGCGATTTCCTGACCATTCTCAGCAGATCGATTTTGATTGTGGCCCAGCAGGACAGATAAAACCTTGCAGTGAACCCATCAGGGCCCGGAGCTTTATCCGGATCCATGCTATCCAAAGCTTTTTTAAGCTCATTCATGCTGATCGGAGTAGACAGCATAGTATTATTAAACTCTTGAATACTGTGGGGAATTAGACCAAACAGATAGGCATGAGGATCGATAGGAGGGTCTTCAGGGGCAGAGTAGAGATCTTTGAAGAAAGAGTAGGTTGTCGGCTTTATGCCTTCAAAATCTTTAACCATAGCGTTTTGATGCTGAATTTCATTAACTGTTTTGAAATGCTTACGTGCTTCAGCTTGCTTGTGGAAGAATCTTGTATTTTTGTCTCCGGCGAGTAACCAGAGATTTCTAGACTTATGTCTCCAGAACTCTTCTTCTTCCCTACTTGCTTTGTGGGAGTCTTTTTGCAGTTCAACTTCTTTTTGAAGGAGGTCTTGAGTTACAGCGGTTTTTTCCATTGATAATTGATGGACATCAAGGCTGTCAAGGGCCTCTTTTCTTTTGGAGGAGGGAGTTTTCAGCCTTCTAGCCCACTCCTTGAGCCCTCTTTTAAGGCCCCTCAACTTTTCTTCCCACACAAAGAATGGAGAACCTTGAACTTGCCGGTTCCAGGCCTCAGAACCACCTCTTGGAAACCATGTTGCTGAAGCCACAGAGGACTGAATCTAAAGGGAATGGGGCCAAGGTTGCCATCCAGGGAAAGCTCAAGAAGGATGGGTTTATGGTCAGAAGTACAGTTTGGCAAGATTTTAGAGGTGGCCATTAGACCGCATGTCAAGAAAGAGGTTTGGATAAGGAATCTGTCCAAACGAGCAGCAATATGGTTGGGCCCAATCCTTTTGTTGGACTAGGTGAATTTCCCAGATGAGGGCTTGATATCCTCCAGATCCCAGCCCAACATAAGGTCTTCAACCCATTCTCTAGCTGGGTCCCTGACCGGGGAGCCACCCTTTTTCTCTTCTACAGCTAGCGTAACATTCAGATCACCTGCAATAATGATGTTGTCTGGATTGTGCAATAAAATATAGGACTGAAGCGATTCCCAACATAATTTTTTCTCAACTGGTAAGACCGAAGCATATAGATTGAACATACTTACTTGTTGGCCAGAATCTTTATGGAGGAGTTTGGTGAAAAGCCAGTGGGGGCTGCAATCTTCATAAATCAAGTCATAAATGGAGCTGTCCCAGAAGGAGGCAATCCCACCAGAGGCGCCTCTAGCACTGACAACTCTCCCTTGGCCTTTATTCTAGAAAGCTTTGCTGGCTTGGAGGAGGAGATGATCCTCCAACTTTGTCTCCTGGATGAGAAGGATTTCAGGCGAATACATCTTCACAATATATTTCAGTGCTTCTTCTTTTAGCCTGCTGCCTAATCCTCGGCAATTCCAGGAGATGTATTTCATTATTTACTTGCTTGGGAGGTTGTGGCTCCCTTTGGAGCCTTGCCATGCTTGCGCCCAGATCTTGTATTCATCATTCCTTTGAGAGTTTTTTGGGAGCCTTGAAGTACGCCTAGATAAGTTTTTTCCTCTCTCTGCTTTTTCTTGGATTTTCGACCCCTGGCCGACTTGATAGGGGTGACTTGCGTGCTATCTGATTCAGAGTCTCTCTCTTCTGTTTCCTCCTCAGATTCGGAGGCAAGACTGATGTTCTCTTTGTTGCCTTCGTTTCCTCCATGGACATTGTCTGCTGGGAGGATGAGTGTTTCTGCACCAGTTTCTTTCACCTTCTTCGACAAGTCTTCTGGTTCTTCTTGGGACCCGATGGCATCCACCTTTTCACCTAAGGAGGAGCCTACTTTTGGAGCTTCTTTGGCCGTTGGTTTAGACTAGGGCTTCCCCAGTGGCCCAGAATTTTTCTTCTCAGATGGCCTTGGGATAGCCTTGCCCTTCTTGATTTCTTTCCATCCTTCTTCTTCTGCCTTGTCCCCTATTGGGGCTTTTGGACAATTCCGTTGGAAGTGACCATGTTCGTGACAAGTTCTACATTTGAAAGGCAGTTGCTCGTAGTCCAGCTTTTGGAAATGGTGCCAATCTCCAACAGTTAGTTTTACCGCCTCGGGCAAACCAGCTTCTAAGTCGACTTCCACACAAATTCTTGCATAGGTGTATTGGCCCTTATTATCATCTTTGTCAATGAATCGGCCTAGCCCATTTCCAATCTTCTGCAGGGAGTGAAAGCTCCAGCAATGAATCGGGAGGTTGGGGAGACGGACCCAGACTGGGACCTCCTTGGGGACGTCGACTGAAGGATCGAAATTAGGAGTCCATTTATTAAGATACAGACCCTGATTTCCCATGAAATATGGACCATTTCTGAATACCAGATCGTGATCCTCTTTGGTGGTGATTTCGAAGATGAAAAAGCCTCTTCCGACCGCATAACAGATCACATTGTTCTTCATCTGGGGCCTCCAGTTGCGTTGAATCCAGTCATCAGTTGCTTTTGAAGATGGCCAGCGACCCATAAATTTCCCAACCAACCCTTTGTCAGCCAGGGCTAGGGCGATTTTTATCAGTTGTTCCTCTGGCAGCGCGATTTTAGGAATTTCCTCCAGTTTTTTTATGAACTTCGGGACATCAGTGGAGGTTCGATTCTTTCCTTTCTGTGATAACAGTCGGCAAAAAGCTTCCTCAGAAGATGACGGAGGGGTGGGAGAGGGCTCCCACGAAGCTCACCCATAAGCGGTGGCGTAACTGCGGCGTTCGTAAACCTACACGATCATGTAGGAAACACATTTGCGCCTTGTAATTTATTTTATATTATTGAAACAGTCGAAAAGGTTGTAGGACATTAGAAATCTCTTACCATATTGGGTTGGAGAGCGCCTCTCAGCACAATAAAAGCAAGTTTTTCCCCATTGAGAGCATAGTTATGACAAGCTACCTAAGGTATAAGAACAAGTTAAATAACAAGGAAGACAAGAGACTTCCTAAAAGTGTTTTAAATTCTAGGCAAAACAACCTTCAACTAAATCTTGGCTTAACTATTGAGGTTAAAGAAAGAGGTTATTTTGAAAAATAAAGATAATATAAAAAATATTATTAAATCAAAATTAAGGAGAACATGTGGCTAATAAAGAGGTGATCAACCCTCTCTAAAATATAAAAAGTATTTCTTTGTTTTAACGTCTGCAAAGAAGAAAATATCTAAGTTGCACCGAAACAGATACGGATACGGGGTTTGAAACTGATGCGACAAATTTTCAAAAAAATTGGATACGATACGGCAAGGAAACGACACACACACAAACAAACACACACACACACATATAACAAAATAAGAATTTCATATTACCATTCGTCTTTTAGAATCTAGATTCTATATCTAAAAATATATAATCATCATCATCAATTCAACATAAGAAAATCATCATCATCAATTCAACATAAATATTGTCATCATCACTAGTGATTATTATAACATTCAACATATTATCATCATCATCAGTAATGTAATAAAAAATGCTACAACCTTTGTACTTTCGGGTCCAACTCCTTCAAAGAACATGTCTTGCATGGCAAATGGTATCTATCTTCCTTGCATGGAAATTAAAAGGCCCATGGAATCATTGGGATATTCTGTCAAGACCTATTTGAACATTTCAATCTTCTCAACGTCAGCTTGGACTCTTGACTATATGCAGGCAAAAGGTTGGCTAGAGAAGAGTTGCTATATTGAAGGGATTTATGAAATCAAGATCCAAATCAATGACAATTAACAAAACCTTAACCAATCTGAAAATTAATCGCTCAAATAAATATCTTTACGAAGACATTCATCAATTTACCCTTATGTTTGTATTTTTGTACATCTGTCTTTTTATGTTTATATAAAATTTTGAACAATTTTTCACACGTTTTAACATTTTAAGGGTGGATTCCGATCACGATTTTTGTGGATCCATTTCTGGAAATCTGGAAATGGATCCAAAAAAATAAAAATAAAAAACCTTTGGAAACGTATCCAATTCCAAATCTAAAGTTTCCGATTTTTTAAACAACACAAAAATGTTTTTACGACATTTCAGACAAGGATCATATCTGTTTCTGTTTCGAAAACAGGGATCCGCGTTTTCGGAAATTTCTTTAGGCGTTTCTGGTAGCTTAGGAAAATATGTATTGCTAAAATATTAGGAGCTCCATAGTGAAACTATGGTTGTGGCCAATTCCCAAAATGTCTTAGAATAAAATATTTTGTCACCTTTATGACACTACGACAATTGAAGATGAAAAATATTTTATTTTAAATTACAATAGCTTAACATAACTATGACGATCTTGAAATACTTCTCTTAATATTTTTTTAGCAAAAAAAAAATTATGAACAATTCTAAATAATTCATTTCCTTCTTAAAGTTCTATAGAACAATATAGGTGATAAAATTCATCAACATCAAATAGTATGCAACAATTTAGCTTCCTATTTAACTAAAATGATATTAATTTAAAATTATTTTTATATTTGTTTAATATATAATATTGTTGCTTCTAGCTTGATATTTAGTTCCAAAGTTACGTGGTTCTACAAACTTGTGTAACATAGATTTAGATCTATTTGATTGATTTCTCTTAATTTAAAACAGATTTACGCTGATTTATGGAGATCTACTTATATAGGTTTTTTTAATTAATTTAGTTTTAATTTTTTAATGTATCAATATTAACTATAAAATATATAAACATACAATGAAATTATAATATAAAATAATGTTGATAAAATAAAATTTGGGATATTTAATAATGATAAAATAAATAAATAAATATTTATTTAAATATGTGATCTTTTAAGTTGTTATAAAGGCATGATTTTGTTTTCTATTTTTTTTCATTAGATTTAGATAAGTATATCAATAATAAGTCATTTCCTAATTAAAACTAAAATTAATTATGATCGAGGAAGATTTTCACATCAACAAATTCAAGTCAACTTAATTTTTGCCATAATTATCCACACAACCAAGAGTTCATGAAGAGCTTTCAAACATAGTTTGAACTAGGTGAAGAGGACTCTATATGCGAAAGATATGACTCATTGAAGTTTTGGGCAAATATACAAAGGATCAAATGAAATAATTAACATATTTTTGAGCTTGGATACTAATGTATAATTGTATTTATCATTTTTATTTGTAATAGGAAACTAATACAAATGTGAGAAATATGTAGGATTAGTATAAATGGTACATAGCATTATAGTTTCCTATTCTCAAGGGGAATATGAAAATTTCATGGAGAGTTGAAATTTTCATGGGCATGATTGAGAGATTTCCTCAATCCAATCCCTTGAATGGTACTAGAAAATAATTTATGGGATCTTGAGATTTTTTCTCCTTGATATGATGAGATAGTTTTCAAATGAAGAATTATTTAAACCCTTTTAAGAGAGGGAAGAATAGGCTTGGATACATTAACTCCTTCAAACACAAGAGGAAGAAAGATGTAGGCTTTCTTGAGGATTTACTTGCCTTTTGTAAAGGAGTGGAAGTAGATTATAGGCTTGCTTGTGGATTCACTTACCCTTTGAAAAGGAGAGAAAACAAGTTGTAGGCTTGCTTGCAATTCTTCATCCCTTATGGTAAAGGAAAAGCGATATTTTGAAGGAGAATCAATAAAGTCAGTATGTGGATTGAAGCAAACTTGAAGATGTAGCCCATGCGGGTGAACTCCATTATCAATTGCTTGAGTATTTTCTCTACTTTTAGTGCTTGTTTACAATTATTAATTGTTGGTTTTCATTTTATTAAACCAATTATCAATCACAATTATGGGGAATTGAGAAGTTGTCGTAAATGAATCTGAATTAGTGGTTTTAAAAGGAATATTAAGCACTAATTTTGAATTAAGTTGGTATTAGAACTACAATATTAAAGGCCAAATTTGAAAAGACTAGATATAGAGAGTCATGAATTAGAGAACTATATTGCAATTATTAATATCATTGGTAAAGTTTTGTTGAGGCAAAATAGGCATGGATTTCACTTACATTTACACCTGTACACTCTTTGTTTCAACCTGCAATCTCTTAGTTGAGGTACAATATGATTTTTTGTTGTTTCTTGTTGATTCATGCCCATACAACATGTAATTCATTGTTTCTCAATCAGATTGTGACTTTAAAGCTCAAATATCAACCTCAAACCCTTAGATCATGACTTATGTACTCAAATATTGGCCTTAAAAAATTAAAATGTGGCCACAATTTATTTTCAGAGTAAACAATTCAATTTTTGGTGGTACAAATTGCAAACTTTTGACAGATTCCATGACCTCTAAAAAGTGCTTTAGGGGGGGTTATAGCTCATTTGGAAGGATAATTTATTAACCAAAATGTTTATTTTATGAAATTTGATTTTGTTTCCTAGTTTATGATATATCATTGATTGAAGTCTCATAGGTTTGTAAACAATGCACCCGTGCATACCTTGTATCTAATAAATGTGTTTCTCACTTCACAAGTTGCAATAGAGAAAATATATAGTATCAATGGAAATATCTCTTTGATATCTCAAATGGGTATTCAAAAAAATTTGATTTCATCCCCTATATTAAAAGTTATGAAAAAAATTGTATCTAAAGGCATTTATGGTGCACATTGATTTGAATAAATTTTGTGAGATCATCCCCAAGCATTCAAGCTACTCAAATAGGTTTACCAAAAGGCTTGTTAATGTCTTATCCACTTTGTGTTATTTTTTTCCATTTGTTCCATTTGCAATTTGGAAATGTGTGTGTCACAATGTGAGAGGGCTCGTCTAGGCCCAAGTGTGATGACATCCTCTAGGTGTGTGATACCAACATGCTTTTAACCTATGGTATGCCCACAATGGTCATACTCCACTTGGACTACGCCGCACTTACTCCATATTTCTTTAAGTCTTTAGTTTAGTTATTACACTTAACCAAAATCCAACACCAAACATAGGCCATACACATGAATACAATGATATGTCAACACGTGGTCCAAATCAAATTAACACTTAATTAATAATATCACGGGAAATGTTACGAAGGATTGGATCAATGATATGTTACAACATAATAGGAACATGGCCCATTAAAAGAATATAGCATAACCCCAACCAAGTTACAACAAAAATATACCCCAGCTCCCTCAACCTGATGCCTACCCAACTTAGTTAGAGTGCGGACATTTGTCATACAATACTCCACCTTCTCAACCCATGTAATTCCCTTGCTAACCCGCAACCTACTCCTTGTGATCTGTAAAACTACCATGGATATTCCATTGGATTGTTTGACACAAAAAATCTGATAATATTATATTTAAAATATGAAATTCTATAGTATTACAATTTTCTTAGATTTGTATATTTGTAGATTTTGCTATAAATAGTGCATGCATGTGAAGGAAAATTATGTAGAAAATAGAGAAAGAAATAAAAAAACTCACACACAAATTTGAACAAGATTTTCTCTGGGAAACCCTTTTGGGAGAAAAATCCAACTAGAAGGTGAGGTCACTCCACTCTCCTTATTTATTTGGAAATATGGTTGTGAGTACAAAGAAGTATTTACTATGGCCCATGGGATGCTATAGTGGAAAAATACTCTTTGTGCGTTTTTCCTCTTATCCCTCTTGGATATTTTTGCTAAACTATGGAACAAATGCACTTGAAAGAATGGAATCCCTTATCCTCCCAGTGGCCAAATTATAACACAACCTAATACCCTACCGGTGGTTAGGTTTGACTTCCTCAACCCTTAACCAGAGTTACAATATAGATTATTATAGAGTCTTTTACATCATAATCACATGTGTAGCCCATTTTCCATGAATAATGGGGGTTGACATGGCATCCTCCCGAATTATGGTGGTAAAAACAAGAAGATCAACTTCTGAGTGACATAACTTTCACATATGAACTCTGACTGATGTGATTATTGCACCTTTCGAAATTTATCTATGTGTATAGTAACATGAAAAGAGGCTACGCCAAAGAAACAAAGTTTTACCAACAAAAAATGTCATTTTATGTCTCAAAAATCTCCCAGAAGGTTTCAGACTGTGTTTTCCCAAATTGGGTCTCACTAGTAAAAATGGTCTCGTAAGTTGATTCCTCCACTTTTTCCACTCTGAAAGCATTGATATGGATGAAAATTAATATAATGATCCAATTCAGATCACCTTGACCTACAATGCTCTTTCTCTTTTGTTTGTTTTTTCTATGTATTATGATGTGTGGTGTGTTGTGTTGAATGCTCCTCCCCATGTCGCATATATATATATATATATATATATATATATATATATATATATATAGAGAGAGAGAGAGAGAGAGAGAGAGAGAGAGAGAGAGAGAGAGAATCACTCTCCTTCACTTAAATTTAGATCAACCTTTACTTGTCGGATGCACACAAGATGTAAGCCCAAAATTTAGTGAGGGCCCCCAACTAACATGCATTCTCCTAATCATATACATCTATCCAAATCATCGCATGCTCCACTTTATCATTGAGCCAACATGTGTTCCTATGCATTGCGACTACATCCATCCCTATGCAATGGTTATGCTATGACACATTGTGCCAAATTTTAAAGGTCTAGTGAGGGGACCAACCTCCCCATGTGCTCAAAATGGTTCATGTCTCACCAAGTTGTGTCACAGGTCATGTGGGCATGCATTTGGATCTAGCTCCTGGTTTCTTACATCCTCCCCCACTCAAATTTATTACCGCCCTCAACAATTCTGGTGCGGGTAATCCATGATACTTCTCCTTGAACTCACAAATATTGTGTCCCCTTTTCCACAATGAATCACGACTCCCAACCATTTTTCTTTTTGGGTGCATCCTTCCATTATACAAAATAATCATGCCATTTATTTTTATCAATACAAATAATCGTGTTTCTAAGATATCCTCAACCCCCATCTCTAGTTGATCCACAATCAAAACAACTACAAGTGATGGCTCAAATCTACATGGGTCATCTGTTTCTACTCAACGTGGTATGAGCTAACTAATATGGAAGACAAAATGAGCCTTCAAGTGAAATGGTAGCCCAAATTGCATGTGACATATTTGATCCTCTCAAGTACCTTGAACATGCCCTCAAATCTCCATGATACCAATGAAGACATATCGATTGGTGGTGTGAATTGTTCCTTGCTTAGCCCAACGAAGAAAAAATATACCACATTGAACTCTACATCATGTCTCTCGTGTTCTTCCTAGCACTTCATTTTATCAAGTGCACTAGTCAAATGCACTCAATCCAACTCTAACCTATCCTACCAATTCATCATAAATCCCAAGGTTGATGGACTCCTCCCATAGTAGCCTTGTATCACCAAGTGTTGAAAATAAGTTTTTTTCTATTTGTCAACTTGAATGGACCATAACTTGTCACTAAAATATTCTGCAAGTTATAGCTAAACTATGCCACATCCAAAAAATCTATCCAATTCATCTGATCAACTCTCACATAATGCCTCAAGTAGTTTATTCGTGTGTTCCACTTTCCTATCTGTTTGAGGATGGAAGTTGTAACTCTATAACAACTCCATACCAAAAATATTGAACAAAGATGTTCAAAACTTCCTAATGAACATTGCATCCATATATAACACAATGCTTAATGGTAGGCCTCAATACTTCACTACTTTTGTAGAAACATTTGTGCCGCCTCCTCCACTCCATAAGAAATCTTCATCAAAATGAAGATCGCATACTTGGAAAAATGATCAACCATGACCATGATCCCATTGTACCCTTGTGCCACTAGAATTTGTGTGATGAATTCTATTGAGACACCCAGCCATGGTCTCTTCGGAATAGGTGAAGGCTATAATAAAATTGATTTTAATCCCGTGTCAGGCCTATCTTGCTAACAAAAAATGCAATTCTAGACATGCTCCTTAACATATCACCTTGTACACTCCCAAAATTATTCTCTCTCCAACAATTATAATGTCCTAAGTTGCTATGGGTGGCCAGCTCAAGGTGAGTCAAGACATTCCTTCAAGAGCTCCTTATAGAGACTACTTGACTTGGGAACATAGATACACTCACAAAAATACAAGAGTCCATCACAAGTCTAAAAGTTCCTCGTCTTGCCTTCCTTCACCTACTTCATATTTTTCTTCGTAGTTGGATCAACCTATAAGCCATCTCTAGACCTAACCCACAACTCCTCCAAAACCAAAATATGAATCATGTCCAATGTATGAAACTCCTATTCAAGTGCAACAAATTGTGCCTTCTTACTTAATTCAGTGGCTACAACATTGAGACGACCCATCCTATATTCAATGGACATGTCAAAATATATTAATAAATCTTGATCCATATTTATGCAGGAAAGAAATGAAATATAGATTTAAACAAAAATACATAGTTACATTGAAAACTGAAACTCCATTAATTAATAACAAATACTATAAACGTTTTACATACAAAATGGAAAAAAACTAGCACAGGCAATGGTAGCTTATCTTTAAGAAGAGATGTGACGATTACATGCCTTCTGAATTATGTCACAATGAGGCTCGGGGGCCTTTTTATTATTGAGAAATAATGGAAAACTCTAAAAATGTAAAAACCTAACCCTAGGAGATGAAGTGCCAAAAGTTTGTGGGCCCTGTTGGGATTAGTTGGAACACCAACTTCCCAGAGTCGTAATTTGGGCATATGATCTACGTTTGGCACACACGATACCTCATTATAAATATCTATATGAGGAAAAAAAAATTCCTCACAATTTATTTCCCTTATGGTTATGGGCTTGGTACATTTTCCAAAAAACAATTGTTTAGGGCCTCAAAACTGCTCCAGAAGTTTGGGATCCGTTTATCAAAAATAGAAATTTGTCTTAGAATTAAAGAAATTGAAAGGAAAAAATGTTAGGAGTCCAAGTGTAATAGGGACATGGCCACCAATACCCATCTGGATCAATCCCCCCCCCCCCCCCCCACCTAAGGAAGTAATTGTCCCCATTGCATTGAGTGTCTCCATGAGACGGGGAAAATTCTTTTGAACATGGTCCCTGGTAAGCCACTTGCCTTAGTGTAGGATCTAGACATATTTGAAAACCCAATACAGTTGGATCCTATATTGGTGAGTGTTCTTGATCAATGTGTCCATGATCCGATCAATTTCGGCATGTTCCATGAATTTTGGGTTGAGACCTATTGATGTCTTGCTCGACAATGTTTGATGTGTCCAAAAATGGTAGAAAGTATGGCTGAAGGAAGTCCACATTGAATAATAGGTGCAAGACAATGAATGAGGGGATCATAAGCTTGAAATATTTGTATCCCACAACCTTGGTGATGGCGTAAGGCTCGTATCAGAGTGGTCAGTGCTTCCGATGGGATGCGATAAGACGTTCTTTCTGCAAATGCAACCAAACTTTGTCACCCACTTGAAACTTATGTGGCACCTGATGTCGATCATGTCATTGTTTTTACATGGAATTGGATTTATCCAAGATGTCATGAAAATATGGGTGGATGTGTTGAATTCATTCAATAAATATAGTGGCTTTATCAGCGTCAGAGTGAACATGGGAAAATTATTCCTATGTAGTTGTAAGAGGTAGTGCAACATCAATAAGACATAATGGTTGAAATCCTAGGCCCACTTGAATGGGGTTGTGTCTCGTTGAGCTATGGAGAGATTTTTTATAATTGTGTTGCACACAGGGAAGACTCATCCCATGTTTGTGGATATTTAGAGTTGTACATGCGTAGTATGTTGGAATCACAATTTCCGTTAGAAAAAAACCCGCAGGCTTTAGTCTCCACTACAATCACCAGAATTAGGATCCACGAGAGTTGGTTATTCCATGTCATGAAACACATGGGGAGAGTTGAACCAATTTCTAAAAGTCTCCCCCCCCAACGTGAGTCGGGTGAGTTTCAAACTCGATACCTTTCACTCTAATACCAATTGTTGGAATCACAATTGTCATTAAACCAAAACCTACAGGCTTTAGTCTCTGCTACAATTGCCAGAGTTAGGATCCACGAGGGGCGGTTAGTCCATGTCACGAAACACACAGGGAGCATTGAACCAATGTCCAACATAGTATGTGCATAATCATCTTGTTGACGACCTTTATGTGGTCATCAGTATGGGGGTGGAATGTAGTTGACTTGGTGAGCTCGGTGTCCAACAATGACCAGAGGCTCAAAAATAATGTGCTAGGAAATTTCCATCCTGATCTGATATAATGGTCTGTAGGTTCTTGAAATGTACCCACACTCATTCAAATAAGATTTTGGCAGTGGCTTCTCTTGTGATAATATTCTTGTAGGAAACCAATATGGCCATCTCAGAAAATATGTTGATGACCACAAATACACAGCCATTGCCATGCTTGGTATAAGGAAGGCCATACATATATCCCATGGAGATGGATTCCGAGGGCCATCTAGGAGTAGGTAGAGGAGTATACAGGCCTTGCATCTTAATGGTTATCTTGGTGATGACGCAAGCAATGCATAATCTGATATATTTTCCAACATCCTGTTCGAGATTTGGCCAATAAAAATACTTTTGTAGTATTGCCATTGTCTTCTCTACACCAAAGTGTCATGTGATCCGACTGTAGTGCGCCTACCAAATCATCTTGGAACACTCACTTGAAGGAAAAAAATGTGTCCTAGGTGGCATAATAATGCGTCCTGGATGTGGAAGTATGAAACTTGCTTTCCATCCATCAACATTTGGTATGTGGTGGCAAAGTCTAGATCATTTTTATAAAGCTACGACCATCCATAATTCTCGTGCCCATAACCAGTGGACGACTGAGACAATCTACACATTATTGATGCTAACATTTTTTGTACTTAATGTTAAGATGAAATTATTGCAGATATGTAGACCATTTTTTATGTTGGTCATTATGTAACTTCCCTTTTGTCTGTATAAATTGAAGAGGCCACTGATCTGTGTGGATGATCGTCTCCTTCCCCATAATGTAATGTTTCCAATGAAAACAATCCTACATGAAGGGGTACATCTCTTTATCATAGGTGGGGCATTTCCAAATTGTATCAAAGAGTGTCTCACTTTGATAGGCCATCAAATTCCCTTGCTGGGTGAGAACTGCACCAATAGTATAGTCAGAGGAATCTGTCTCAATTTCAAATGTATATTATAGGTTTGGAAATGTGAGTATTGGTGCAGAGAATAGGTAGTGCTTCAACTAAACGAACACATTCTATTGGGACTTAGACCAGAAAAAACTTTCTTTTGCTCTGCCCTTGGTAACTTGATTCAAAGGCCAAGTGATATGAGAGAATCCCAATAGGAACCTTCACTAGAAATTGGCAAGGCCCAAAAAGTTGTGAATCTATGTTAGAGTGGTCAAGTTGGATAATCATGAATGACTTGGATCTTATTCGGATCCACATGCACACCTATATCATCAATGATATAACCCAGATATTGGACCTGTCTAATGCCAAGGGTACATTTCTCCAAGTTGGCACATAGTTTGTATTGTCGGAAGGTTTGAAGGACTTTCCGAATACATTGCAAGTTATCTTCTCAAATATTTTTGAATATGAGGATGTCATCCAAATATACAGCCATGAACGAGTTGGTGAAGGGCCGCAAGATGTCACCCATCAGCCTCATAAAAGTTGCAGGTGAATTTTTCAACCCGAAGGGCATGAGAAACCACTCAAAAATGCCCTCCTTGGATTTGAAGGAAGTCTTCCATATGTATATGGGTTCTATTTGAACCTTGTGATAAACAAACTTTAAATAAATCTTGTTGAAGTACCTAACCCCCTTGAGTTGGTCAATAAGGTCATCAATATGTGGGATTGGATACCTATTCCTAACAATGATTTTATTTAGTGCTCAATAATAAATGTAGAGTCTCCAGGACCCATTCTTGTTTTGTATGAGTGCAGTTGGGCTCCCATAAGGTGAGGAACTTGATGGGATGTCCCCTTTTTGTAGTGGTGGTATAGCAACCCATTTGGTAGAAGTGCTCTGGGAGTCAGATCAATCAAATTCTTGACCTAACAGTGCAAAGGTACCCTTGTGGGCCAAGAGAAGATGTCCTTGTATTTTTCCATGACCTTATCCACCTACTTCTACTGCGTGGAGGAACCCTTCTCGGGGGGCATGAATGTGGCCACGATCTTCCCTTTAATTTGAGAGCGAATAAAAAAGAAAAAAAATTTCCTGGTCTCGGAGATGATCTCGTTGCATTTCTTAGCAAAGATCAAAGAAATTAATGTAAGTGGGGCTACCTTCAGTATCTTGTATAACTGACTACTCAAAGTAATAATAATAATGTGAGGCCTGGATTCATACACATCGTGTTGCTTCCACAAGTATGGTTGGCCTAATAATACATCACAAACTTCAAGGGGCGAAACATCAGATAGTGCCTCATCCATGAAGGGCTTGATATTGTAGGGTAGGAGACAATGGTGGATAACTTGAAGATCTCGTCCTTGGTGGAACCATTCGATGGCGTATGACTGCGGGTGTGGTGTTGTCAATAGGCCCAACTATTTCCTGACCTCAATTGAGATGATGTTCAACGATGAACTGTAGCGGTGAACCCTTCACCCACATCTGTTAATGGAAGAGATGATCACCCTCCTTTGTATCTTCGGGCTCAATTTTATTGAGCTCGGTTGTGGAAAAAATGGTGCTAGGTTCCACATCAATGATTTATTTCCCTTTATTGGGTTCTGACTCTAATTCACAACATGCATCTGATTGAGAAGCTTTCAGCTTAGCCACCAGTGACTACTTTACACAACACTCATTTTTGTTGTGAGTGGGGCTCTAATGGAAATCATACCACTCTCTTATGTCTTTCTTCATCTTCCCGCTATTGTTCTTTGATTATGGCTTCAATGGTTTGTCATGGGTCATTCCTTCTTGGCTCGGTCCTTTTTTCTTTGGCATGCAGGCATTTTTTCTCTGCTTTGGATTCATATATCCAAAGTTTTTCTTCTTTTGTTTAAACTTATACTCGATCTTGACAACATATCAGTACATTGCGCCAAACGAGGAGATGTCCAAGAACTCCATTTCTACTTGGATGTATATATGAGGACAACCACAATACTTGAGTACTAGATGTCACTAAGCGCCCTTGATACCCAAATTCGTGTGTGGGGTATGAAAAATATTGGTGAACTCTGGCAGCATTAGAGAAATTTTGAGGTTTAAAATGGGCCTCCTAAGGAATATTATAAAATTATATGGAAATAATAAGATAAGATTAGATTACCTCATCAAGTTTTGGAGGGAAAAAAGAAAAAAAAATACTTTTTCAACTTATCTCCCTATGATTTTACACAAATTTCGAGTGGGAGCACTCGTTGTATGCATAATTTAATTTTGCATCGAAGTAGGACCCATGTTGAATACTTTCAATGGACCCAACTACACAAAAAATGTGAAATGAATGAAAAAATGTGATTGCAATCATGTTTCATGTATTTTACATGTTTGTGTAGTGGGGTGCATCAAAAGTATGCAACATGGGTACTCCTTGGATGCAAAATTAAATTTTGCATCCAACGAGTTCACCTGCTAGAAATTTGAGTAAAATCGTCAGGATATAAGTTGAAAATATGAGTTGCAAAAGTAGTTTTTTAATTTATTTTATCTTTAACTTTTCACTCTAGAAATGGTGAATCATCCCCCATGGTTTACATCATCATATTGGTTTTTATAAAGTTGATTTTTTTTGTACATTTTTTTTTTTGATTCCCATTTTTTACCTCAAAATTTCTATAATGTCTTGGTCCCTTTCTTGTCGTAGTGTGGTCCATTTTATGTACTTATCTACATAGCTCCCAACAGGGTAATATTATTTCTTGAAGGCATCTTAGAAATAATTCCAAGTGGGTGCCACTAAAAATAGTGAGGGTTTCTTATCTTCCCTTTGCTCATAGTAGGTTTCCCACCAGTCCTTGACGCGGGGGGCAACTTTAAGAAATGCAAACGTAATATTTTCCCTATTGGAAAAATTATGGATAAAAAAATGTCCTTCCAGTAGATTTAGCCATCTATCTACAACATCTGCATCTATCTTCCCTTGAAATATAGGAACGTCAAAGCTAACTTGTAACTTAAAGGGGGTGACGCCTCCGAAGTGATTGCTAAATGAAGATGCTTTTCTCGTTGATACCCGACAAAGGATATGAGAAATTTTTTCCACCATATCATTCCTTTGTCACTCGAGGACCTCTTTGATCAACCTTTTGAAAGGATCTCCTACTCCCTATCTTTATTTTCTTATGCCATGGGAGGTCCTCGAGGTCGAAAAGGTCGGTCTTGCAAGGGCTCAACTAGTTCAAGTCCTAACTCCTTATACCTCGACCTCGTTGGGGACATGCACAAAAAAGTAGAGAAAGAGAAGCCCGCTATGATACCATTGATCCATATCTATGAAGGAATGAAATGAAATACATATTTAGATAGAAAAACAGAGCTACAATTAAAATTGAAATTCCATTAATTAATAACAAATATTGAAATTTGTTTACATGCAAAGTGATATCAAATTAGCTCGGGTAATGGTAGCTTATCTCTAAGAAGAGATGCGATGACTACATGCCTTTTGAACTGTGTGAAAATGAGGCTCGAGGCCTTTTTATTATTGAGAATCAATGAAAAACCATAACCATCCAAAAAAATAACCCTAGGAGATGAAGCACCAAAATTTTGTGGGCCCTATCGGGATTAATTGAAACACCAACTTATCAGGGTCATAATTTGTGCATATGATATCTCCTTGGCGAGCACAATACCTAGTTAGAAATATTTATCCAAGGATAACAAATTTTCCCAGCAAACCCTTTCCCTGTGGGCTATGGGCTTGGTGTGTTCCCCAAAAAAGTTCGTTTAGCTCCTCAAAAAGGCTCTGCAAGTTCAGGACTTGAAAAACTACAAAAAATATAAATTTGTGCTAGAATTAAAGAAATTTAAAGAAAACAGTCTTGGGGGTGCAAGTGGAATAGATGGGTGGCCACGAAAATCCATTTGGATGAAATATCACCAATGTACTTGCTTAGGGGACAACTTGGTTTTATTTGTAAAGTAGCTCATTGCAATGTTATTATTAACCATAAATGGATTTCTCAATGAGTAATGTCTCCATACCTATAGACAATGCATGAATGTGATTATCTCCTTATTGTGAATTGGGTATCTCCTCCATTAACCACTTTGTATATGAGCCTTTGGGTGACAAGTTTTTTTTTTTTTTTTTGTAAAATCTATCTTAATTTTTTTTCAAAGCGTAGTCGTTTGGATGAATATATGTATTTTGGTAGATTATTATAGTTTTTGTATGACTGGTAAAAAGGAAGAGGAATCTGTCAAAATCTACAGTCCTAAGGATTCTCAACTTAGCTTTGGGTAGTTTGCAAATGGTAGCACTTATGCAAAACCTTCGGGTAATCAGGATTTCCCAAGTCACTCTTTTATGGGAATCTTTTTGGAGGTTTTCTTGGAAAGATTTAAATGTAAAATCTTTTGATAATCAATAGAAATATACTAAACAAATTTACAAAAAAAAGAAGAAGTATACATTAAGTCACCTATTTTGTGTTTTTGTTATAGTTCAACCACTTTAAAGTTCAACAAAATTTTGATAGTTAAAATTTTGAAAATAAATTTCGGTATTAAGTTTGAGAGGCGCTTTAGAGCTCAATGTGAGGGAGATGTTGTGATGTAAGGTTACATCTAAAAGTGATAAAATCATACTTAACAAATTAAAGAATTGTAATAACAAAAAATAATAATGCCTTCCATATATAAAATACTTCAATTTCCACATTAATTTTACATCCACTTTATATAGAGATAAAAATATTGAAAAAAAATTACTTTTAAATATTAAATACATATGTAATTCTTTCAATACTTAATATGGAGTTGACAAATGTCGTGGAAAAATAATATAATTTTTTCCCTCAGAGGTTATTTACAACTCAGTATGAGAGAGATGTTGTTACATAATGTTAAATCTAAAAATAATAAAATAATACTTAAAATAACAAATTAAAAAAATAGTAATAAAAAAAAAATCAATATCCAGCGTAAATAAAATATTTTAATTTCCACCTTAATTTTACATCCACTTTATATAGAAAAAAACAATTAAAATTAAACAAAAAAATAATTTATATGTAATTATTTCACTACATAATATGGAGTTAACAAATACCGAGCAGGCAGGAGTGGGAGGGGTGCTTTATAACCTCGAAGAAAAAACTGAAACAAAGTTTGCCTGAGGACTAGTGAAAGCCTCGAACAATCAAGTAGAAACACCCTCGCTTTGGTAAGGCCTAAAGATTATCATCTCCAAAGGCATTAGGAAATTGATTATTGTCGGTGACTCAATGGTGGTAATTCAAAAGTGCATAAGGCTCTCCAAGAAAGAGCATCTTATAGATTTTGATCCCTCTCCTTTGATCATAAGGATAATGAATCTAATAAGTAAATTAGAGGAATACAATTTTTTCCATGTTAAAAGGGAAAACAACCATAAGGATGACCTCTAAGCCAACATGGGCATTACATCAGAACAAGGAGTATTAAATATTGATCAAACCAACATCACATGTCATTTACCTTAATGGACGGATTACAGGTGGAACACTGGAATAAATAAGGATCAACATACTAATAAATATAACAATTACTTGGGGGTGGGTAGGAGCTCCTCGGGAGTCGTCGATGGTAGATGGGTACTTAAGAACACATGGTTGTGTTGGAGAAAGCTAACCATGTTGCAGGACAAGTGGATTCATTCTTGTTGGTTATTAAATGGGAAGGAAATTGAAAAAATTCTCAGTACCATTGCGTATCATTTCGAATGAAATTCGGTGGTGATAAAGATGGAGGATCGTGCCATGGATGAGTTGTAGACAGGAAAGACATTAAATTTTGATAAGATGGGAGTCTCATTCAAAAAGGAGCAAATGGTTATTTATAGGAGTTGGGTGATTGAACTCAAGCATAGAATAAACCTTGTGTAAGGAAGGATTGCGATAAATATGGATTTAGGTAGAAAAAATGGTAGTGGCAACAGAGCAGAGGAGCTTGGGAGTAGCATAAATGTGGAAGAGATGATAGATAATTCAAGCAAGCAAATAGTGAAGGAGATTCAGGATCAAATGAATGTTGTGTTGTCCCACCTGTCTGGAATATGGAAATATATGGAGCTGTTTCAAAAATCCATGGAACATATGAACACTGGAATGATCGACCTGAAATTTAAAGTGGATAATATTCAAGTTAAAGTTGAAATGGCCACCGTTGAAATTGGGTCTTTTATTTGTGTGACTCACCCACTCCAATGGCGGAGGAAGGTGCATAAGAAGGAATGGAGTACCAGAGCCCGATGTTGGGAGGAATACAGAACTGGGCCAACCTTCTGAAGCGACCTAGGAGGATGAAGAACTTTGAAACTGTGAGTATTCTACAGCTTTAATTTACATGTTTTGTCAGATAGTTAAGCTTTGTGGTGTATTCTGGAAAGCATATAGTTTAAATGATGTAAGGAAACTATATAGAAATAAAAATGGTAGCAATAAGGTCTCTCTGAATATATATCTGCAAAACTTTGAGACACAACTTATCTTGATTGCAAGGGACTTGGCCTATTTCTAGTTTTTTTTATAAAAATTGCTAACCATTTCTTAAAAAACAAAAAATATTGAGTTGACAAATGCCATGTAAAAATAATATAATTGATATTACATGATATATAATTCATTTTGTGTTTAATTAGCATATAATAGTTAAAATAAAAATATACTAATAACATAAAATTATTTTACTATTATCCATAAATAAAATATTTAATGTCCATATTAAATAAAACAATTTTATAATAAGTTTATATAAAGTAAAAATAATAATCCAAATTAAATTTTTTCTCTTATGTTTACCTTTTTGTTTTTGGTAAGTTAGATTAAACTATATTAATTTAAAGTAAAACTTTACATAGGCGTCAGGCTGAGATGGTAAGCTGTGCTTATCCAATCCTATCCTTTGATGCTTTCAAAATAGCACATGTTTAGGGCTACCTCCTAGGAGGAAACCATCCCTTTAATAGCATCCAACAGTAAAAAATTACAAGGTGTGCCGTGACACATGAAAAAGCAAAAGATCTATAGTATGTGTTGAAATAACAGAAAACAAAAAAGAGCCGAAAAGCCGAGCAGTCATGGTTTTCCTTCATCATCCTCTATGACAGGGTCCTCCTCCTCGATGCGGCATCCGTACTCTTGCGCTATGGCCTCTTCCTCAGCGGAAGGCACGTGCAGGGGTTTTGTACCAGTTGTGCAGAGGATGAGAGCGACCGGGTACTCAGCATCAGGAACACACATCCAAACACCCTCAAAGTCCGTGATCCACATTTCCGTATCCTCCCCCGAGGCATCCTGTATCGGGAGAGGCTAAGATTTGCGAGGAGTAGGTTGCTCAGGGTGCGCGATGGTGGAGTTCCTGGGACCCCTTCTGCCCCTCTGATTCTTCCGAGCTAGGGCGATCTCCTCCTGGGTGCACTCAGAGCACTGAGGTGCCTCGCTGTCATGTCTGCCAGAAGAGGAGCCCTCTATGGATTTTAAACGATTGTCCAGATCACGCTGATAGTGACCCAAGAACGCAGCTCTTTGGCTACCCCTGATGGTATTTTGGTGCTGACACGGAGCCATGGGGGGGTAAAGCAACAGAGAAGGGAGGTCGGTCCACGTGCGATGAATTACTCAATAGGGGAGTGCTCAACAAAGAAGTGGAGTAGGGGAGTGCACGACTTAGAACTGCAAAGCAGGGGGGATTGCAGGAGGGGGGCACGCAGCAAGGGAGCCTACCTCTGAAAGTGCGCAATAGGATGAATTTGTAGATGTGAGGAATTTCAGAGGGGGGTGCGCAGCCAGGGGTAACACCACGGGGAGCACACGCCCTAGAGGGGAGCAGCAGGATGGGTTCCCAGCGGGCTAGCACCAGTATGGTGGTGCGCAAGAGGGAGGGCACACAGCTAGGGGAGCGTGCAGAGAGACTGAGGCAACAACATAATGGAAAGGGGGCCTGATCAGGTGATCATGTCCTAATTGGAGAAAATGCTCAAAATTTTATTTTCTTAGAATTGGTTGAAACCAGAACAACAGGAAAGGTCTCGTCAAAATGATCCTGTTTCCGCAAACGACACTCAAAACCGATACTATATGTGGAAGATATTCAAGTTTGAAATTTCACAATTTCAGGAAAAGTCTAGTTTGACCATGTTTGACTTTGAATAAAAAAAATATATTAAAAAAAGGAATATTCCACAGAATATTTTAGGAATATTCCATAGAATATTCCCCAAAATATTCCATAGAATATTCTTTGAGGACCAATCAATGTTTGACATGTGTCATCTTCGGATTGGACTATTTTTTTTTGGGAGCCAATCAATGGGTGCCACGTGGCCTGCCTGGAGGCCGCCACGTGGCCCCAAGACTTCAAAGAATTTCATTGTGAAAAATTTATATGGCAATGGCCGAGTTAGACCGTGGGTCGATGGGCTGGCAGCCAACGCGCTCGACCGCTCGCTCTACTTTGAATCTTAACCATTAGAGATTCAAGTTTGTATTTAAACTTTAAATTAAAATCGGGCGGAGGCTGAAAGGGGGCCAGCCCCCTCTACCACAAGACCCTGGCACAGAAACCACATGCTAAGACTAATGGATATGTGATATGGGCGGTTAAGTTTAATGCATCGGATTTGTTCACATGTTTACAAGCGGAGGTTTCGGACATGATAAATGTCATGGTTAATATAACCGTTAACTCCAACATTCTATGCGACGGGTGCGGAAGGTCCATGTGACCACCCACCCCTAGAATTTAAGGCCAAACCTATAACCGTGCGGTTTAAATGGTGGAGTTCGCCTGAATTGGTGCCACATCCATATTTAACGGAGCTATATGCAGTTCCTCCACAATTAGTGGAGGTTTTCAAGGCCTGATTGGGAAAAATATGCTTTTGGTCATAACTTTAGCTGGGGAAAACCTTTTGGAGCGATTTTTTTATTGATTTTGGGTAATTTGAGCATTCCAGAGCCAATGGAGTAGGTTGCAGAGGCAAAAAATATCTTCTTCAGGTACTTTTTCAGCAGAGAAGCTTGGAGAGCCATTAGGGCCTAGGGAGTGTTGGAGCTGTATTGGGCTATGGTTAACCTTTGGAGGTGAAAAAAAAGCCTACCTTTACTGTTTTCTATGTTCTAAACTCATTTATATAGCTATTTTTGCCTTTTTAGGCTTTCTTCACACTGTATAACCATTTTTTAGCATAATAAGTGCAAGGACATGCCCATTTGGGGGCCTTGGACCCGACAAATGTAGGCCAGGAGGGGTGAACTGCCTTATCATATGCTGTGTTATATATGTGATTTATATTGCTGTGTTTTTCCAGAGTTAAATATGTTAAACAAGAAAAATAAATAAGCCTCCTACACACAAAAAGACTCAGAAATTTACCAAAAACATTTTGTTCCAATTGCAAAACATAATTAACAGTTTGCACACATAAGTTTATGGAAAATGAATACCTTGAACAACAAACAAGTAGTTTCATTTTCAGATCATTAGTGTTTACTTCTATTATTTCTATAGACAGAGTCTGTAAAGGGCCAGGTAGCCTCTGGATCTCATTCTTTCTTTAAAGGTGACATATCCAGTAAATGCCCCTACAGTCAATCTTTGTAATAGAACTAAGAAGTTCTCACATTTTCAGATCAGATTGGTATCAGAGCTTATGGTTTTGAGCTAGAGTTTTTACTCAGCATTTGTTGTGTGCAAATGTTAAGTCATTTGTTTGCAAGTTTTGATGCTTACTAGGTTAAAACTCAAGAGAGGTGAAGGAAAATTGGTTAGTGTACAAACTAATCCACAACCAAGAAGGGTCAGAGAACCACCTCCAAGAGCCCTAGAAGCAGCTACAAGCATGTCTTCAAGAGAAGTTGAAACTTCTGAAGAGATGGATCCCAAGGAAGAAGAAAGGGTATTTCGGAAAGCTTTCTTGGATATGACTGAAATGGTAAGGATCCTCTATCAAGAAAGAAATGATAGGATTGCTGGAGAAGGGTCTAAAAACCAAAAAGAAGGAGAGGATTCCTCAGGAGGAAAGAAAGGTAATGATCAGTGAAAGAAAGGGAATGGAGGAAATGGTGATCCACCATCTCCATCGTCATTATCTTCTTCGACTTCGGTAAATCAATCACATAAGTCAAAAACCACTGGTAAAAATCCTTTTTCTAAAGCTTGATGTCAAATTTGAATTGCCAATGTTTAATGGTGAAGTGAATGCAGAGAAATTAGATAATTGGATCAGACAACTGGAAGTCTATTTAAGGATTCAAAATCTGCATGATGACGACACTAAGATTCAGCTAGCCTCATTAAGGATGGAAGGAGAAGCTTTGGTATGGTGGGAAGCCAAGACCAAGGAGGAAATCAAGAAACATAGTAAGCTTACTTTATCATGGCTTGAATTTATTTCTACAATCAAGAAACAATTTTATCCTCTTGCTCACCTTCAAAAGGCTATAATGAACTAGCAAAATTTTAGACAGCTTAAGGGAAAAAATGTGCAAGACTATACCCAGGAATTTAGGAGAAGAGCACTCTTACTTGGGGTAGATTTACAAAGCCAATACACTTTATTGAAGTATATAGGTGGATTGCACAATTACCTTAAACACACTATTCTTATCTTTAATCCTACTAGTCTAGACGAAGTTTGTTTACAAGCTATGCATTTAGAGGCTAGAGGGAAAAACAATTTTGATGTGTTGAATGAGGATAGTGACTTTAAAATAAAAGCAAGAAAAAGGGTTGCAAATTATAGAAAGGAAAAAGGAAAATTATTTTGCAAGAACTGTTCAAAAACAAGCCACGATGAAGATCATTGTTGGAAGCTTCATCCTGAGCTGAAACCAGAGAAATATAAAAACAAAGACAAAACCAAAGAAAAGGGAAAAACTATTGCAACTATTGAACAGGACTTAGGGTCTGAATCAGGTGATGAGACTAAAAGTATAGCTATGGTATTAAAGAACCTAAAGGGGAAAGAGGTTGTACAAGAAACAAATCCCAGTTCTAGCACATTAAACTATCACAAAGAAACTCAAAATGAAAAGAGGAGGATAGAGCTATTTCATGTGAGGATAATCTCAAACCACACAAAGATAGACACACTTTTTGATAGTGGGTCTCAAGCTAATCTCATCTCAGAAGACTTGGTCAAACAGCTGAAACTTGAGACAATTCCACATCCAAAGCCTTATCCACTTGGGTGGATATGCAAGGATGCAAACTTACAAGTCTCAAAGAAGTGCATCTTGCGCTTCGCCATAACAGCTCATTATGTTGATTGGGTTGAACTGGATGTAGTACCGCTTGACATTACAGGTGTTGTGTTGGGTAGTCCATATTTATATGACAGAAAGGCCATCTTCCATCGCCATGAGAACAAGTATCACTTGTTCAAGGATGGAAAAGAGTACATTGTGAGAGCACATAAGAAGAAGCTAGAATCTTCTTTAGTCCATGCAGGGCAATTGAAAAGGCTAGTTAATGCAAGTCAAAATCTGACTTTGTTGATGGTTAAACAACAAGATTTTGTACATTTTCCTTTTCATGATATTGCTGATATAATTGATGGTAGGTTTCAGTCTGATAACAGTTCATCTTTGAAAGAAGATGACAAAATTTTGCACAAGGTACCTTTAGTGTCGATCGGTGCAGAGAACGAATTGTCGGTGCAAAGCAGTGCAAGAGTCCATGAGATGGAAAGGCATGAAAGCAAAGAGGGCACATAGTTTATCATGGGTCAATGTTGGTTTCAGAATGGTAGATTTTTATGGCGAGAAAACTTGGTCGGGATTCGACACAAGTACAGGGTTCATTCAACAAAAATTCACCATGTGGACAGTTGGCAAAGTGAATCTTATTTTCAATCTTCTTTGAAGTTTTACCATGGTAGAAACATAATGCTTTCTACAAATTATAGTTTTTGTTCTGCAAATTTCAAGAATTTTCATCATGACTCAGTCAATTTTAGCAACGGTCGGTCAGTGAATTCAAGAGACAATTTATCTTTTTATGAGAAGCTCAATTTGATGAAGTTAGGAAGATTTCAGTGGTTCAAAGTTGGAAGAGTGGAGAATTAGTCTCCTCATCTTCATTTTCTGTAATCAGAGGAATTTTGTGGGTCCAAAAGCTTCCCATTTGGGAGGTGTGATCAGGTCCTAATTGGAGAAAATGCCCAAAATTTTATTTGCTTAGAATTGGTTGAAACTAGAATGATAGGAAAGGTCTCATCAAAATGATCCTGTAGCTACAAACGACACTCAAAACCGATGCTGTATGTGGAAGATATTCAAGTTTGAAATTTCACAATTTCAGGAAAAGTCCAGTTTGACCATGTTTGACTTTGAATTAAAAAAATATTAAAAAAAGGAATATTCCACAGAATATTCTAGGAATATTCCACAAAATATTCCATAGAATATTCTTTGAGGACCAATCAATGTTTGACATGTGTCATCTTCGGATTAGACTGTTTGTTTTTGGGAGCCAATCAATGGGCGCCACGTGGCCTGCCCGGAGGCCACCACGTGGCCCCAAGACTTCAAAGAATTTCATTGTGAAAAATTTATATGGAAATGGCCGGGTTCGACTGCGGGTTGATGGGCTGGCAACCAACGCGCCCGATCGCCCGCTCTACTTTGAATCTTAACCATTATAGATTCAAGTTTGTATTTACACTTTAAATTAAAATCGAACGGAGGCCGAAAGGGGGCCAGCCCCCTCTACCATGGGACCCTGGCGCGGAAACCACAGGCTAAGACCAACGGATATGTGATATGGGCGGTTAATTTTAATGCATCGGATTTGTTCTCATGTTTACAGGAGGAGGTTTCAGACATGATAAATGTCACGGTTAATATAACTGTTAGCTCCAACATTCTATGCGACGGGTGCGGACGGTCCATGTGACCACCCACCCCTAGAATTTAAGGCCAAACCTATAACCTTGCGGTTTAAATGGTGGAGTCCACCCGAATTGGTGCCACATCCATATTTAACGGAGTTATCTGCAGTTCCTCCACAATTAGTGGAGGTTTTCAAGGCCTGATTGGGAAAAATATGCTTTTGGTCATAACTTTAGCTGGGGAAAACCTTTTGGAGTGAATTTTTTTTTTATTTTGGGTAATTTGAGCATTCCAGAGCCAATGGAGTAGGTTTCAGAGGCAACAAAGCTCATCTTCAGGTAATTTTTCAGCAGAGAAGCTTGGAGAGCCATTAGTGCCTAGGGAGTGTTGGAGCTGTATTGGGCTATGGTTAACCTTTGGAGGTGGAACAAAAGCCTATATTTACTATTTTCTGTGTTATAAACTCATTTCTACAGCTATTTTTTCCTGTTTAGGCTTTCTTCACACTGTATAACCATTTTTGAGCATAATAAGAGCAAGGACATGCCCATTTGGGGGCCTTGGACCCGACAGATGTAGCCCACGAGGGGTGAACTGCCTTATCATATGTTGTGTTATATATGTGATTTATATTGTTGTGTTTTTCCAGAGTTAAATATGTTAAAAAATAAAAATAAAAAGCCTCCTACACACATAAAGACTCAGAAATTTACCAAAAACATTTTGTTCCAATTGCAAAACATATAAAGTAGTTTGCACACATAAGTTTATGGAAAATGAATACCTTGAACAACAAACAAGTAGTTTCATTTTCAGATCATTAGTGTTTACTTCTATTATTTCTATAGACAGAGTCTATAAAGGGCTAGGTAGCCTCTGGATCTCATTCTTTCTTTAAAGGTGACATATCCAGTAAATTCCCCTACAGTCAATCTCTGTAATAGAACTAAGAAGTTCTCACATTTTTAGATCAGGGGTGAAGAAGGATTTGGAGGTCAACTGGAGCAACATGGAGATGACACAATGAGGAAAGACCTCGCCTTTTGAAGACCTGTGGCACAAGAGCAGATGCTGTGTGATTTTGTGACACGTTTGCGATTGCGAGTTGGGAAAATTCTCATGGGGTTACATGTGATTCAAGGTATGGTAGAAGATCAGGTGCATCAGGGAGCTCATGTAAATGATGGAAGAGAGGAGGTTCCACATCAGGTTAGATCCGACGGTGCAGGACTTCGCCAGCCTGTGCATGGGAGGAACTGGCTTTGCATGTGCACGTCATGTCACCCGCATCCAGGGACTCTTATGTTTACTTTTAATTGTAAGGGATATGTGTGATTTAATGCATTCTTAATATGGAGTTGATATATAACACTTAAAAATTTTTAATAACAAAAAAATTATATATAAAAAGAGGGAATTATTATTCCAATAATTACAACGAAGGTGTTCCCTTTGTGGAGTTGGTTAAACAAACATTGTTCATCTTAGCCAATCCCAGAGCTCTATTTTCTACTTCCTTTGTCGAGTGAAAAATTGACACGTGGAAAGGTTTTTGCGAACAAATTCACCTATCTTGTTGTTTCACGTTTACTTGTCGTTTCATGTTTACTAGCGAGCGATGAGCGGTTTCCATGATTAGTCATCTCCATTGTTCATCTTCTAGACCACCCGCGGCTTGGTTGTGTGTGCCATGAATTTCATTGTGGGAGTTCATGTATCCTGAATTCATCTTTGAAAACCCTGAAATATTCTTCGATGCTTGTAGGCATGGGCTCTTAAAGTTAGCATATATTTCTTCAATGGAGCCATTAAGCTCCATGTTGTTTTTGGCTTTGATTGTGGCAGCGAAGCCCTCCCTAGATATTATGCTAGAGTGGAATTTATCCATTTAGAACCACATGGCCATTCTTAAGGATATTATTGTGTCTTGTCGCACTTTATATGAGTTTTTAATCCCCATTGAACCCAATGTCCTGACCTATCATTCCATAATTATAATTCCTGGAGAAATTCAACATGCCGACATCCATTTTTTAGTTGATTCTGCCATTAGTAAAAATTTCTAAATATAGAGACAAGATGATAAGTTGTGATTTGTAACTGTAGAGTTGTTTGAACATTGTGTACCAACTTAACTGAAGAGTCCCATGCCCATGGTAGCTCTTCCCACTCTCACATGGCCACATGTGGAAATTCCATTCTTTAGTTGATTCTTCCATCAGTCGTAATTGCTGAATCTAGAGACCATATGTTGAGTTGTGATTAATAACTATAGAGTTGTGTGAATAATGTGTACCAGCTTAACTGAAGAGGCTCACGTCCATGGTAGCTCTTCGCACTCTCACATTGGCATATGTGGAAATTCCATTACAGTTGCAGTATTAGTTGTGGTGCTTGTGCAATTCATAACAATAATATGTTGGAATGTGGTGGTGGTGGCGAGCATGGAGGTTGAAGCATTTCACAAGGATACATTATCGACGGAATATGGATATCTGAATATAGAAGGGAAGAGTGGCGCTTGGATGTTTTGTGCATACTATGAGACCATATCCCCTGAAAAAGAAACTCTCTGATACTCTGATTATTCTATGGCTGCAAGGAGGTCTTGACTAATTTGGCATGATTGGAAATTTATATGAATTAGACCCCTGGAGAATAAGTGACAACTGAAATCTCTATTTGCATCAGAATCCTGCACCTTGGAATCGTGTGTTTGGCCTACTATTCTTGGACAATTCTATTGGAAGCAGCTTTAGCGTTGCCCCATCCGAGGAACACATTCCTACCGACTAAGACAAGGTTGCAAGGACTTATATGTTTCCATACAAGTGTTATTCAACCTGAATCCCCTATTTCGCAAGTGCCCATTTTATGTAACGGGTGAGATCTATGCGGGAAAGCATGTTCCTTTCCTGAGCTTGTACATGCTCAAACAAATAAACAATAATGGGGCATTGCCTTTGTGACTAGATGGATTGGACACTGACAACAAATTGACCCAACCTGTACTGTAGGTGCAATCTCAAACCTCTATTGCATACTTTTGTGGGGCTCATCGAATCTCAAGAAAAGCTCCACCTCGAAGCTCTGCAGCAGGAGGCAACGAATCTCACTCACCAACAGAAATGTCAAGATGCTCGCATAACTATAAATCATGTCTCCGATCGTCTAGAGAACGTTACATTCCTGGCCACTATGTATGACATGAGGAGGAATCTTTCCTATCACACCTCCGAGAATGGAACCGATTACCTCTCCTTGTTCCTCAATCAACCTATTGTCAAAGAAGCCCTGAAGGCATATTACCATATCAAATGTGTTAGGTCCCTATATTACTAGTGTAGTCCCTTATTATTATTAGTGTAGCCCCCTTCTTTTATTATTGTACCCCTTTAGTCCCCATATTTTTATTATTGTGCCCCATAAAATCCCACTATTGTTATTATTGTGCCCTTACATTATTATTGTTAGGTCGGCTAGGATTATATTGTGACCCCATGGAATCTTGTATATAGAAAGGAGATTTTGTCATTTGTATCATCCAATAATTGTTCATTTATGTAATGTAAAGGAGGTTCCCCCTCGAAGAGGCTTATTTATAAGTCGTTGATCTATATTTTCTTCTATTTTGTGAGCTTGTTTCATAACATTTTGTATTAGAGCTTTAGATTTTAGGGTTTCACTGCTTCAAATAGGCCATCATGGAATTTTTAGTATAACTTTGTTTCCATGAAGGCTCAAAAGCTTAAAAAAATACCTATTTGTGAAGAAATCCTAAGGAGCTTCGTGTAAAAATTTCCAATCTTAGTTCTCAATATTTTCGAAGATATGATTTGTGGAGGTTAGGGTTTTTTCAGGATCCAAAATTTCATCTCAAAGAGGTGACCTTGGGAAAATCGTCATAAATCTATTTCTAAGTATCAGATTGGAATTCTGTTAAAGTGGTCTAATGTACACAAACTTTAGTTTCATGTGTAGCGATTTCAGAGCTGAAGGAGGAAACAGTGACACATGGAACACCGTATAATTTCGATCTACTGAACCAATCCATAATTAGGCTATTGTGGGAGATTGGGCATAACTTTGTTTGGAAGAATCCAAATCAGGTCGGAACTGTGGCATTGGAAAGAAGATTCATAGGGATACTAAAGGACTGAAGATAAAAAATTGGGGATGCGAAATTATAGAGATACATCTGTTTCAATATCAATCTCCTCAAAAGCAAGAAAAATGTGTGTATTTGTTTTTAAAAATTGCATAAGTCTTGTTTGAAAAATCAGTTTGAAGTGATTCCAAGGGAATATTGAAGCATAAATATCACTATTGGGTTCTAAAATCCCCCCTAAAAATAATTCAATACCCATTAAGCCCTAAAAAGGCTCTACTATGACTCTTGAAGAGGAATAAGTGCAACATGATATATCAAAATTACAAGACCAAGTGCAAAAAATTTTGGTCTCACAAAGAGTAACAAAAAATGAAATGGCATCTAAGATGAATCGTTTGAAGAAAGGCATGGAAGCTAAGATGGATGGTTTGAAGAAATGCATAGAAGTTAGAATGGATGGTTTAAATAATATAATGGAAGCTAAGATGGATGGCATGGAAGCTAAGATCGATGAAAAAATGAACGGCAACATGGAAGACATGAAGAATGATCTAAAAGTAGACATGGAAGGTTTGAAGGAACGTTTGAAAAAGTTGATACAAGAAATGATTCCTAATGGAGAAAAGTTAGTATAGGAAACTCATGATGAGAAAAAAATAAATGTTAATCGTGATTTCATAAACTCTAATGTTGGATTGAAGACCCACCATATTCCAAAGATCGATACCGATCTAGGTGGATATTGGTGACCACCCGCCTATTCCACTTGGGACCCCACCATTGTCTCTTTCATTTTTTCAGTTTCGACACAACTTACTATTTTTAGTAGTTTTTTGGGTCTTGAACTTCCGAAGCCGTTTTAAGGCCCTAAACGATGTTTTTTGGGAAAACCGGGAGCAACATGAGTCCGTGGACTGATGTTTCTCACATCAAAAGCTATATTCCCCGGATAGATCTTTCTAACGAGTTATGGTGCGCATCAAACAGAGATCGTATGCCAAAGTTACGTCCCCAGGAAGTTGAAACACCAATTTACCCAAACGAGGCCCATAGTTTTGGTGCTTCATCACCTAGGGTTAGGGTTTTGGATGTTTAGGGTTTCCATTGTTTCTAAATAATAAATAGGCCCTCGAGCCTCATTGTAACACAAGTTAGGGGCTTGTAGCCGCCACATATATTCTTAGAGATAAGCTACCAGTGCCCTAGCTAGTTTATTTCCATAGTTTGTAAGCAAATTTCAGTTCTTTAATATTAATGAAACGAAGTGTTATTTCCGCTGCATCTTTGTATTTATGGTTATATGTGTATTATGTTGCGTTCATGCATAAATCTGGATCAGTGGTATTAGAGAGGTCTGCTTTTTTGCAATCCTTCTTTGCATGTCCTCAATGAGGTCAAGGTATAAGGAGTTAGGGCTCGATCTGGTTGAACCTTTGCAAGATCAGCCTCGCAAACCCTGATGTATGCCCATGGGGGATGAAAAGGAACATGAGGGAGAAGGAGATCCTATCAAAATATTTCTCGAGGAGGCCCTCAAAAAACAAAGGAACACGATGATGGATAACTTTGCCCAAATCCTTCAACGACTGCCCACCGGCGGCACATCTGCATCCAACAGCTACTTTGGAGGTGCGACTCCCTTTAAGGTACAATTAAACTTTGACATTACCGTATCTGAGGGTAAAATAGATGCAGATGCCGTAGATAGATGGTTGAATCTATTAGAATGATATTTCTCGGTTCATTCCTTTTCCGACTGGGAGAAGATTATTTTTGCACTCCTCAAAGCTACCCTCCATGTTAAGGACTGGTGAGAAACCTATTGTGAGAAAAAGGATGAGACATAACCCTCTCTGTTCTCAGTCGTGCCCACTTGGAATTCTTTTCGATATGCCATCAAGGAATGATGCTATCCTGTGGGGAGCTATGAGGACAAGTACATATAATGGACCACATTGCGGCAATAAAGGGATCAAGATGTGCATGAGCTAACGAATCTGTTTTATACCCTGTGCACAAAGTTGGGTATCAAAGATTCATAGAAAAATTTTGTGCTAAAGTATCACAGTTGTCTGCACAGATACATTCAGGAGGAAATGGAGTTCCTCGACATCTCCTCGCTTGGTAAGACATACCGGTATGTTGCCAATATTGAGCAGAAATTCGAATAGAAGAAGCGAGACTTTGGATCTGCGAATCAAAAGTAAGAGAAAGGTGCTCTGAAACCACAGAACAAAGGACAAAGCCAAGGCATGGTGGCCCAAGACAACCTGCCAAAGCTACAAGAAAAGAACAACACCTTGAAGCCAAATTAGGACGTGAGAAAGTGGTGTGAGTTCCATAAGAGCTCCACTTACAACAAAAGTGAGTGTCGAGCCAAGCAGTCGCTAGTGGCCGAGATGAGGGCTTCTAAATCAGATGCATGCTCTGACTCTGAATTAGAACCTGACAAGGGGAATGAAAAAGGGAAATAGATTATTGATGCGGAGCCCAATGCCACTGTTGCCACTGAGAATATCCAGAAGGAGGAACCGAAAGGTCCAAAGGAGGAGGAGCGTCTCTTCCACTCCCATATGTGGGTAAAGGGTTCCCTGCTACAATTCATTGTCGACAATGGGAGCCAAAAGAACCTCATTTCAGCAGATGTCGTGAAGAGGTTGGGCTTGCCGACCACAGCACACCCACAACCATACACCATCGAGTATTATTAGGCCAACCATACTTGTGGAAGCGACATGCTGTGTGTGAGTCTCGTCCTCGCGCTGTTATTGTTACTTTGGGAAATAAGCTATAGAAGATACTAGAGGTACCACCGCCTGCCACTATCTCTTTGGTTACTGCAAAACAATGTAGTAAGCTCATTTCCAAAACTAGGAAATTTGTTTTCATGATGATCTGCCCCCAGGGCAAGAAGAAGACTATGGCCATGACCTCCAAACAGGGCTCCTCTGCACGACAACAAAAAATGGACAAGGTTGTGGAGGAGTACAGGGACATCTTTACCTCACCCACAAGGGTGCCTCTTCACTGTCAGATCAAGCATCCCATTGATTTGACCCCAGGTGCGCTGCTACCCAATGGACCACTCTACTGGCACTCTATTATGGAGAACGATGAAATCAAGAGGCAGATTCAGGAGCTGCTATAGAAAGGTCACATCCGGCTGAGTTCATCACTCTATGGGAGCCCGATCGTGTTGGTACAAAAGAAGGATGGGACTTGGAGACTCTGAATTGACTATTGGGCGCTGAAAAAGATCATTGTCCAGAATAGGTACCCGATCCCACGGATTGATGACCTTCTGGACCAACTCAAAGGGGAAAAATATTTCAGCAAGATCGACTTGAAGTTTGGGTATCACGAGGTACCAATCAAACCCTTCGATGTGTGGAAGACTGCCTTCAAAGACAAGGATGGCCTTTCTGAATGGCTGGTCATGCCTTTCGGGTTAAAGAATGCTCCCACAACCTTCATGAGGTTGATGGACGACATCTTGCAGCCATTCACCAACTTATTTTTAGTGGTGTACTTGGATGACATTCTGATCTTCAGCCAGACTTGGGAAGAGCACCTCCACCACATCCGACAAGTCCTCCAAACACTGCAACAACACAAGTTGTGTGCCAATTTGGAAAATTGCACTTTTGGCATGACCCAGGCTCAATATCTGGGATACATTATTGATGAAAGGGGGGTGCACGTGGATCCAACCAAGATCCAAGTCATTCGGGATTGGACAACCCCAACCACTCTAACAGAGCTTCACAACTTTCTCGGTCTTGATAATTTCTATTGTAGGTTCGTGTTGGTATTCTCTCATATCACTTGGCCCTTGAGTCAAGTCACCAAGGGAGGAGCGAAAGAAAAATTCTTTTGGTCGGAATCTCAACAGAAGGTGTTCGTAGAATTGAAACATCATCTCTATTCTGCCCTAATGCTCACATTACCAGACTTGCAACAACCATTTGAGATCAAGACAAATGCCTTTGACTATGCTATTGGGGAATTTCTTACTCAACAGGGGAATCCAATGGCATATCATAGTGAGACATTATTTGACATAGTCCACAAGTATCCAACTTATGACAAAGAAATGTATTCCATTATGCGGGCTTGTCGACAATGGAAGCATTACATTTTGGGGAAGGAAATAATCATCCACACACACCACCAACCCTTGTAGTTCATATAGACACAAGGGAATTTGTAGAACGATCACCATTAGAAGTGGTCCACATATCTGCAAAAGTTTCATTTGAACATCAAGTACAAGAAGGGTAGCACCAATAATGTTGTAGACTTCCTCAGCTGACCATCGATCGTGGCGCTCACCACCGTTCTCAACTCTTGTGGGCACGAGACTTCTGATTGGACGCTTCTCTACAAGAGCGATCCAGAATTCGGCCACACATACAAGGCACTCTTGGGGGGTATGCAAGTTCCAAATTTTCACCTCCAAGATGCAATGTTATGTCACCTGGGACACCTTTGTGTTCCTTCAAGCGAGCATGCCAAGATGATATGGGAAGCACACTACAGCTGAGTCGCTAGGAATTTCAGGGTCGAGAAAACAATAGCAGTACTGCAAAAGTATTTCTATTGGCCAAACCTTCTACAGGATGTCGGGAAGTAGATCATATCTTGCACTACTTGCACCATTTCCAAACTGACCATCAAGAAGAAAGGCCTCTATACTCCACTACCTACCCCTAGTCGACCTTGGGAATCCATCTCGATGGATTACATGTCGGGCCTTCCTTCTACTAAGCATGGAAACAATTGTGTTTTTGTGGTCGTTGACAAATTCTCGAAGATGGCCATTATGGCAGCCTGCAAGAAGAATATCACAGCAAAAGCCACTGCTAAACTCTTCTTTGAACGAGTGTGGGTGCACTTTGGGATCCCACAGTCTATCATCTTAGATTGGGACAACAGGTTCCTTAGCACATTCTAGTCCAACCTGTGGTCAATGTTGGACACCAAGCTCACCAAGTCCATAGCTTTCCATCCCTAAACTGATGGCCAGACAGAGTTCTTCAACAAGATGATTATACACATTCTACGTATGTAAAATTCAAGGCATCCACGTACATGGGATGAGAGCCTCCCCTATGTACAACATAAGTATAACCGGGCTCTCCACAACTCAACCATCCACATCCTCTTTCAGGTGGGCTTGGGATTCCAACCATTATGTCCCATTGATGTAGTCGTGCCATTTGCAGCAACTCAGGCTGATTCGGCTCATGTACAGTCTGAAGCTGACAAAGTGAACAACTTCATCGAGCACATTCAACACATCTGCCAATAGGTTCATGACATATTTGACATAGCCAATGCTCAGTACAAGCAACAACATGATCAAGATTGGGTGCCACATAACTTCTAGGTGGGCGATAAAGTGTGGCTATATTTGCAGAAGGTGCGCCTCACTAGACCCCATCACAAGCTTCACCTGCTCTGATTTGGGTCGTACACCATCACCAAGGCTGTAGGGAACAATGCCTTCAAGCTCATTATTCCACAATTCATTGGTCTGCACCTAGTATTCAATGTGGATCGCCTCCGTCCCTACTTCCCACCTCTACTAGACACCTCTAACATTGAAGAACAAATCACACCAACAGAGTTAAACCTAGACTGCATGGAACAGGCCACCACAGATTGTATCATGGACATGCAATCAAGATCACTCTTCAACAGAAGATCCAAATGTATCGGGTTGTCAAAGCTAGCCAACTCCTGCACCAAGGCAAGTGGTTCACCAGGGACAAAGTTCAGCAAAAGTTTCCTCATCTCATGGAGGAACTCAACGCAATGGGGACCATTGCTTCCTAAGGGGGGAGGAATGATCCAGGTGGATATTGGTGGCCACCTACCTATTCCACTTGTGGCCCCACCATTGTCTCTTTCATTTTTTCCATTTCGGCATAACTTACTATTTTTAGCAATTTTTTGGGTCGTGAACTTCTGGAGCAGTTTTGAGGCCCTAAAAAACATTTTTTTGGGAAAACTAGGAGTAGAATGGGTTGATGGAATAATGTTTCTCACATCAAAAGTTGTATTCCTTGGATAGATATTTATAATGAGGTATGGTACACGTCAAACAGAGATCCCATGTCAAAGTTACGTCCCCGAGAAGTTGAAACACCAGTTTACCCAAATGGGGCCCATAGTTTTGGCGCTTCATCTCCTAGGGTTAGGGTTTTGGATGTTTAGGGTTTTCCATTATTTCTAAATAATATATAGGCCCTCAAGCCTCATTGTAACATATTTTAGAGGCCTGTAGCTGCCACATCTCTTCTCAGAGATAAACTACCAGTGCCCTAGCTAGTTTATTTCCATTCCGTCTGTAAGAAAATTTTAGTTCTTTGATATTAATGAAATGAAGTTTTATTTCCATTTCATATTTGTATTTATGGTTATATGTGTATTTTGTTGCGTTCCTCCATAAATCCAGATCATATATGAGGAAGTTTGATGGCAAGGACCCTGTAACATGGATACTACAGATGGAGCAATATTTTGATCTCCATAATGTGAAAAACACACAAAAGGTACACATTGCAACTTTATATTTAGAAAAAAATAAATTTTTATGGTATCGATGGCTTTGTTCTCATAAAAAAATTGTCACTTGGTCAATTTTTACGGAGGAAATGATAGCACATTATAAGGATACAAAGAGAAACACCTTCTTTAGCCAATTGATAAATCTCAAACAAAAGGGTTCAATGGTGGAGCACATTGAGGACTTCCAAAATTTGAAAATAAGGGTAACTAATATTCCAGAGGAACACAAGATTGATGTCTTCATAGGGACTTTAAAGGATAGCATCCAAAATGAGTTTCACCTTTGGGAACTTGATTCATTAGAGAAGGCATTCAGGTTGGCAAGAAAAATTGAAAGTAAAATTATGGCGACAAGGAAACCTACCACTCACATCTATAAATATGGAAGTGTTGCTACTCCTAGACTTCCAAAAACTACATGGTTGGCACCACAAAAATTGTAAGAAAAAAGAACAAAAGGGATTGCTACATTTGTGATAGCAAATACGCTAAAGGTCATAAGTGTGCTGAGAAGAAATTATTTTACATAGATTTGAAGAGGAGGAAGAAACTGAACAAGAAACTTCAAAAGAAGAGGATATACACCAGGAACCAACCATAGAGAAAGAATAAATGAGTCCGACCATATCCTGTAATGCATTGGCAGGAATTACCACTCCTCAAACTCTCAATATAGAAGGACATGCCAAGAAGAAAAATGTAATATTGTTGATTGATTCGGGTAGTACATATAATTTTATTCATGGTAAGGTAGCCAAGGAATTGAATTTATTCTGATACCCATCACTAGAGTGTTAAGTGATAGTTGCAAAAGGAGGAACTATAAATTTCTCTAGAAAGTTCCATAATAGCAAGCTAACCATGGGGGAATATGTATTGAATAGTACAATTCTTTTCATTCCAATGGGAGGTGTTGATGTTGTACTAGGAGTACAATGGTTACAATATTTGAGGATGGTAGCTTTTAATTTTCAAGATATTTTCTTGAATGTTTTTCGAAAGGAAAGGAATTTGAATTACAGGGTATCATAGGGAATCCGAGAAATATAATAAGCTATAATTTCATGACAAAGCTTCTGAAGAAAGAACAACATGGTGTAATTTCACAATTATGCTCACTAGAAGTTCCAACATCAAAATAATCTATTTCTCTAGATCTCCAAAAATTCTTGGACAATCATTCCAAGGTGTTGGAAACTCCCAAAGGACTCCCACCTATTTATGATCATGATCGTGCTATTAATTTGATTCCAGGAAGTGTTCCTCCAAACATCAGGCCTTACAGATATCCTTATGTCCAAAATATCGAAATTGAACGTATGATTGCAGAAATGTTAGAGGCTAGTATAATTAAACCTAGTCAGAGTTCTTTCTCTGCTCCAGTAGTATTGGTGCAAAAGAAGGATGGATCATGGTGCATGTGTCTGGATTATAGGGAGCTCAATAAGCTCACTATTAAAGATAAATTTCTCATTCCCATGATTACTGAATTATTGGATGAATTACATGGAGAAATTTATTTTACCAAGTTGGATCTCCGTTCAGGATATCATCAAATTAGAATCAAGTCTGAAGATATTATGAAAACAACATTTCAAACTCATGAGGGTCATTATGAATTTTTGGTCATGTCTTTTGGCCTTACCAATGCACCTTCTACATTTCAAGGGTTGATGAATTCCATTTTCAAACCCTTCGTTAGAAAATTTGTGTTAGTATTTTTTGATGATATAATAATCTACAATAGGTCTTGGAAGGATCATGTTCAACATGTTGACACGGTGCTCAAACTATTGGAGGAGAAATTATTATATGAAAAAACGTCCAAATGTTTCTTTGGAGTACAAGAGGTGGAATATCTGGGTCATATTGTATCTCAGGAGGGTGTTAAGGTAGACCCTAACAAAATTAAATCCATTAAGGAATGGAAATTCCCCACAACCATAAAGAAGTTGTGAGGATTTCTCGGGTTAACAAGGTATTTTTGCAAGTTTGTTAATAATTATGGGAGAATAGCAACACCTCTAACAACATTATTGAAGAAAGATGCATTTTCATGGAATCCTAAAGCAACTAAGGCCTTTGAACATCTTAAAGAGGAAATGTGCCAAGAATCGGTCTTAGCTACACCAGACTTCACAATTTTTTTTATTGTGGAACGTGATGCCTCAGGAAATGGAATTGGTGTTGTTTTAATGCAAGAAGGAAGACCCATTACTTTTGAAAGCCGTCCAATCAAAGGAAAATATTTACATAAATCTATTTATGAGAAGGAAATGTTGGCAATACTACATGCAGTAAATAAATGACGACCTTACCTAATGGGAATATCACATCGAGCATCAACAACAAGTTATCCAATTCTTAAAGGATAACCTAAATTTGGTACAAAATCTAATGAAACAATAGGCATATCAACATCACAGCGAGAGAAGTTTTGATGTAAGAGACTCGGTATTTTTACGGCTACAACCATACAAACAAATGTCCCTCAAGCAAGCTAAGAAGGATAATAAATTATCGCCAAAGTAATATGGTCCTTAAAAGGTGTTGCAAAAGATTGGTACTATGGCATAAAAATTGGAGCTTCGTACTTCTTCCTAAGGGCACCCCATTTTCCATGTTTCATGCTTAAAGAAGGTTATAGGTGAAAAAATTCCAGTTCAAATAATATTGCCAGAACTTGATGAAGAATGAAAAATAATATTGGAACCGGAAGCAATCACGAAAACAAGAACTCGACAACTAAGAAATCGATCAATTTCAGAGTATCTCATCAAGTGGAAGGACTTACCCACTGAAGATTCCACATGGGAGGATGAGAATTTTATACAGAGGCATCTAGAACTACTCAATCATTGAGGACAAAACTTTTTTGAAGGAGAGGGGCATGTTAGGTCCCTATATTACTAGTGTAGTCCCTTGTTTTTGTTAGTAAAGCCCCCTTTTTGTTATTGTTGTACCCCTGTAGTCCCCATATTGTTATTATTGTGCCCCATAAAAGCCCACTATTTTTATTGTTGTGCCCTTACATTATTATTGTTAGGTCGGATAGGATTATATTGTGACCCCATTGACTCCTATATATATAAATGAGGTTTTGTCATTTGTATCATCCAAGAATTGTTCATTTATGTAATGTAAAGGAGGTTTCCCCCTCGAAGAGGCTTATTTATAAGTTGTTGATCTATATTTTCTTCTATTTTCTGAGCTGGTTTCATCACAAAATGGGAGAACTGTAGCTAGGGAGATGAGAGAGAGAATGGATGAGGATGTGACGAAGAGAAATAAGTGGATGGTGGAAGCACTGGTATGACAAAGGCCAGTCCTTTTAGGGCCAATTCGACCTCCAGGATGGAGTTTCTCAAAGAAACCATGGTTGGTTTTGGGGATAATTAACTGAACTGTGCTTTTAGAAGATGAAATGTCCTTCCACGTAACTATTAAAAAACCAGTACCCATGGCTTCCACCTGGGTTTGCATCCAATATGCATGGAACTACTTGGAAACAACAAGACTCAAAATAGAGCATGATAAGCAATAGGTGGTCGTGGCATGGTTTTCTAAAACAATGTGTAATCTTTGCCTACCATATGCATGGAAATTGAATCTGAGTGTATCTTTACCTACCACATGTGTGACAACCAGGTCCAACTCTCTAGTATATAAGAAGTTTGCATTATCATAGTTTTGTCAACGATGATTCATTATTAGTAATTATATTTTATATTTAAAATTAATTCACTTCTATTTTTAATTCAAAAATAAATTGTTTTTTCACATTTTTTATATTTATAAATAACATTTTTTTATTAAATTCCTATATATAAAATTACTTATTACAAAGTTAATCAAATATCTAACAATATTATTAATAATTAATTGAAATGACCTTAATAATTAATTAAATTTACCCTTGAAATTATGTAAAAATGTATTCATATAATCAAATAATTAAATTATATTTACCATAAAATGGGAAATAGGGCTCATCACTTACCTGGTACGAAGGCTGCATGAATAATAAATGTTAGGTTTTCAATAATTTATGTAGCGTGCCCAAGCAAATATCTATAGGTGTAATTATACCGAAGGTGTTTCCTATATAGAGTTGGGGTTGGGAAAACCTTGTTCACCCCAACAAATCCCAACATCCCATTTTCGTCCTCCTTCATCCATTGAAAATATCACATGTGAAAAAGGTTTGTGAGCCATTTTTCCATACCACCAACCCAAGTTTGAATCTCATTTACTTTTCCCAAGGAATTAGTCACTAATTCATGTTTATCCTCGGAGTGAACAAGCGGATAATATAGAAGCATGGTGGAACTTTCACTTTGAAACTATCTAAATAATCCACTGTTCTACTTAAAAAATAAGAGATTTCATATTCAATGATTTAGTTTTTCAAGAAGATCTTGAGACATCTTCGATTCCTTCGGTGTATCTTTGCACCTTTAGGGACAATTTCTACTAGATTATTAAGGGAGATTAGTAATTAATTCATTTTTTTAATATGGAGTTGACATGTAACATTTAAAATATTAATAATAAAATTAATTATGTATAGAGAGAATCTTATGAATATATATTTTTTACTTCCAATTATGATTCGGGGCATATATATATATATATATATATATAACCTCTAAAAATAATGAAATAATACTTAAAATAATAAAGTAAAAATATAGTCATAATAAAAAAATCCAATGTGGAACATAAATAAAATACTTTAAATTTCACCTTAGTTTTACATCCACTTTATATAGAGGTAAAGTAATTAAAAGTTAAAACAAAAATACTAATAGTAATAATTAATTTACTTCCTAATATTAAACGTATGCAATTCTTTCACTACTTAATATGGAATTGAGAAAGCTATGAAAAAATATTATAATTGATATTACATGATATGTAATTCATTCTATATTTACTTGACATGTAATAGTTAAAATAAAAATATACTAATAACAAAAAAATAACTTTATTATTAGCTATAAATAAATTATTTCAATCTCAGTCATTCATAGCATGGAGTTTTCAGTCACACACACGCATACATATATAGAGAATATTCTTATTCTATTAATAAGTTCTTTAGAGAGATTTGCAATTCATTCATTTTTTAATATGGAGTTGACATGTAATATATATTTATATATATATATATATATATATATATATATATATATATATATAACGAATAGATTCCTATGGATATAGGTTTTCTATTTCCAAATATGACTAGGGCATGCAATAACATTTTACATATAAATTATAAAAAAATATAAATATAAAACATTTTATTAGTTAAAAAAATCAATATATATATATATATAATTGGTAGGTAACATGTTGTCTCATTCCAAATATAATTGGAGTATGTATTAACATTTTAATGTGGAGAATAAGAATCATATAATATATATATATATATATATATATATATATATATATATATATATAGTCAAACAAATTATTATGTTTTGTTTTGTTTTTTGTTTTTTGTTTTTTTTTTTATAGAGGGAGAATTCTTATTCCATTAATATTTTTTTGTAGGGAATTCATTTTTTAATATAGAAGTGACATATAACATTTTAGAAAATATTTATACAGAAATAATTATATATAGAGAGAGTCCTATGGATATGTGTTTTCTACTTCTAAATATTATTGAGCCATGTATTAATATTTTAATGTATAAAATGCGAATCATAAAAAAATTAAAAAATGATTTATTTTTTGAAAATTTTACTTTTAAAACATCTGATTGGACCATAAATTTGAAGGTCTCATTGCAACCTTTGTGCCATGTGGATAACTATCTCTGATTTTTTCATGTGGATAACTACCTCTGATTTTTTTGCCATAATTTCTGGATGTAGTTGCAATGTTTATACCATGATTTTTAAATATTTGTGCAATGATTTTTCATTGTTAAGCTTGATAATTAAAATAATTGAAAATATGTCATACTAACTTAAATAAACTATTTACCATAAGTTACAAGCCACCATAATTTAAGTAAGTATTTGCATAAAAAATGAATAGAAACAAGATGGAAATAAATCTACCTATGGAAAGTTACTACCTACCATTATTTATGTTTTCTTCAATGATTTAATATGTAGGAGTAAAAGTGTAAATGTGTCAACTTAGTAGAGGTTACTAGCCACCAAAAATTTATGCTAGTCCATATCCTTAGTAGGCAATTAACTTTTCTACTTCATATATCAATTAGAATTTTTTCTAAAAACATAACATCCAAATTTGTAATTCATTCAAATTTTAATATGAAGTTAACATGTAACATTTTAAATATTAATATAAGAAAGAACATTAAAAAAATACTTATAACAAAAATTATATAAAAAGAAAATCCTATGAATATATGTTTTCTACTTTCAAGATTAGGACATGTATTAAAATTTTAATGTGTAAAATGTAAATCATAAACAGTATATTTCAATATCAACTATATATATTAGTTAATTTTATATATATGAAGAGATAATTCTTATTCAATTAATAGGTTATTTTTGGGAGATTTGTAATTCATTCATATTTCCATCAAAGGTGTCTCTCTTTGGGGTTGGGTTGGGAAAACATTGTTCATCCCATCCAATAAGATCCATCCATTTTTTTGTCTCCCTCCATCAAACCATTTTTTACCACGTGGCACTTTGAACAGTTGAATACGTCGACCTTGCCTCCAACAACTCTTTGTACTTTTAAAATTTCATGCCATCAACTTCACTGCCATCAACTCTTGGCACTCTGAATAATGAAATATGTCAACCTCTCTACTAATAGATCTGACCTGGTCAACACAAAGCTTTCCAAGAACACCTAAAGAAAACAATCGACAAGCAGTCTCACACACCATATTTGAAGAGTTTTCTTATCATTTGAATCCACACTGACTCATATAATCCTACTGGGAATGATTCTCTTATACTCTTGAAAAGTATATAGAAAATCCACATGAGGCCCTTCAAATGCCATTGGCACCCAAAACCTCTGAGCAGATCCAATATCCATTGATGCTCTAAACTCCCTCAGAGACTTCAATATCATCAAATCCAATAGATGCAGCCATGAAAACCATAACACCATTGGCATGTGTGTTCCTGATGAAATAAAAGTATTCTGAGACCTCCCCCTCGGTTCCAGGATACTGGAACATAACCCCGTATACATCCTTAGAATTATTGTAATAAAAATTCTTCAAAACAACCTTTAGGAACTTCATATCAAGGGAACCTACCCAAATTGGCATGGATTCTATTGTATCAGTCCTTTCTTCGAGAAGAGAAACATTGGATATTGGAAAGCCAATGAGATTTGTAATCATCATTTGGAAACTCAAGAATGGTTCCAACCTCTCCTGGGAAATCTCTTCCTAATCATTTTTTTGTCTAACTCATTAAATTTTTCCTCTAGGTTGTACTGACCCAACTAGTAATGGAAACAGTGTGAAAATTGATCCATTTTGTCTTCACAAATTTCCCTACCCAACATGACAATATAATAAACTAGAAATTTCCTCAATAATCAAAGAATTAAATAAAAAAATGTATAAAATTTTGTGGCAATTTAGCTATTTACCTACATAATTTCTCATCAACCATATTACTTTGGGCATAACCAAATACTACATAATGACAAAATTTCATCAGCAAGTAAGAAACCACTAAAGTAGAAGGTTTCTCTTTGTAATCCATCAATTTTTGCGCCTTTCTTGTAATAAGAAAATTAGCTTCATTCTCGAAGTAGTGTCGAATAAACTAGTGGATTCGTGTGGGAGGACCCATTCTGCCGCATATGGAATGAGTCACTGGGCTCCAAGACCTCAATAAAGATTGATCTCGCACCCCGACAGACATCCGAGACTGGAAGCACTGTGTGGTGAAGAAAATAAAGATAGTCAAGTGTGACACACTAGGGGCAAGGTATGTCAACACTTTGTGCTTATACATATTTTGTGAGCAACAAGCTTGCCTCATGGTTCTTGCACTGGAGAGTTTAGCAGAAATTATGTGCATGCATTCAATAGTGCCCTATGTTCATGGCACTTGGGCTGGAGATTTTTGTATTAATTATTATTATAAAAGAATTTTAATGAATAAAAAAAATTCTTTTTCTCTACAATTTTAAAAGACGTGCCAATGATGTGGTCGAAAATTTGGAATTCATCTGACGGTAATAGTGATGTGGTTTGGGTGGTGCAATTGTTTGAAATTCACTTAAGTGATTACCATCGAGAGAAATCATAGGACTTTAAGAAATTGTTAGCCCAAAGATGAAACACATAGACAAATAGTAGCAAGATAAGAAAACACACATGAGGATTGACGTCGAGGTTCGATTATCATTTCTATGCATGATTGTGAAATGTGTTGTATGAAATTCTTGTAAGTGGTGCAACAATGAATTGGTATATATATATATATATATATATATATATTATCATGGGTGGAACTATGAAATTGATCATAAAATAATTTTTCATTAGTGGTAAATCATAAAATTATTTTCCATCAGTGTTCCTTCATCATAATGGACAAGTATTCCATGAAATCCATTGATATGAGTTAGTCACTACACACATTTTCCATACACACGCATGATGGTGTTTCTAAATAGGAGAATGGAAATGCATATACACAATAAAAAAATACAATTTATTTCTACTTTATTTGATCATGTCAAAGTAGGTCGGTTATATAATACTATATAATATCTATATTTGTATCTATGTGTCTCTTTCTTATTCCCTCTCTCTATATCACCCCCCAAACATACACACTCTCTCTCTATATCTATATTTCTCTCTCTCTCTCTCCCGCACTCTCTTCCTCTTCCTTCTCTTTATTTCCCTTCTCTCCCTCTACTTCTCTCATATACCTCTTCCCTTCCACTCTCCTCTCTCCCTCATTCTATCTCCATGTCTCCCTTGTCACTCCCTCTCCCCCTCCACCTTTCTCCATCTATGTATTTCTTCTTCCCTCCCTCTTTATGCCCCTCCAAATCCATCTATCTATTGAGTTCTCTCTCTCTTCCTTCCTCTCTTTATCTTTCTCTCCCACCTCACTTTGTCACCCCCCCATCATTCTCTCTCTCTCTCTCTTCCCTATAACTCTATCACTATCTCCCTTCCTCTCTCCCCTTCATCTCTGTGTCACCGTTTCTCTCTCCCCTCCATCTCTATGTCACCCTCTCTCTCTTCCTCTTCTATCCATATATCTCTCCTATCCTCTTCTATGTCTTCCCTATTCTCCTCTCTCCCTCACTCTCTCCCCATATCTCCATTATCACTCCCTTGATTTAATTTCTATGGGATTTTTTTTAGTAGTCGTGAGGATAGAGGGTTTAGATATATCTCAAAAGTAATGGTAACCTTTTTCCCTTTATATTTAATTAAACAAATTGTTATACAATTAGATTAGAATAAAATATTTGATTGTGAAATAAATTATGTTTTTTAGGCATGTGGTATTGATAAGCCATAGTATTGACCCATGGTATTGTAACAGAGCCTATTTACATGTTAAAAATATCCACGGTAAAGTAGGGGCAAATATCCATGGTTAAGAATCATGTCATATTGTTATAAAATATTTTGATTGTGAAATAAGTAATGGGTTTTGGGCATGTGGTAGTGATAAGCCATGGTATTGTAACAAATTCTATTCACAAGTTAATAAAAAAATCAAAATATAACAAATTGACTTTATCTTTTTATTATGAATTGAGCCAACATTTAAATGTTTACATGCATTGGGCTTTATATCGCTTTTAACTTTCTATTTATCACTTTCAACTTTTTGTTTATTACTTAAAAAAAAAAAATTCAACGACTTATAAATGTCAAATTTTTATGTTAAATGTTTACACCTACACATCTACCCTTAATACTGGGCTAGTATTGACATTAGATTAAATTTGTTAAATGTTAAAATTTATGCTTGACATCTACCCCATATTGGGATGTAGAGTGCCTCTTGGTGAAATTATATATATATTAACTTCGAAAACATGTATCCATAAGATTCTATCTTTATGATATAACCAACCTAAATCCATCTTAACCCCGAATCTATCAAGAGTCGAGAGGGATCAAATTTCTTGAGGTGCAAACCTCTTTTTAAGTGTACAACTTAAGGAAAGGTTTAGACCTCAAGAGATTTGATCCCTCTCGGTGTTTGATAGATATGGGGTTAAGATGGGTCTAGGTTGGTTATATATATATATATATATATATATATATATATATATTTGTATCTCTGCGTCTATTTCTTATTCCCTCTCTCTATATCACCCCTCAAACATACACACTCTCTCTCCATATGTATCTATCTCTCTCTCTCTCTCTCTTTCCCTTCTCTCCCTATCCCTCTATCCTCTCTCTCTTCCCTCCCACTCTCCTATCTCCCTCAGCCTCTCTCTATCTCTCCCTTGTCACTCCCTATCTCCCTCCACCTTCCTCCCTTTGTGTATTTCTTCTTCCCTCCCTCTCTCTCCCCCTCCAACTCCACTCCATCTCTCTCTCTCTCTCTCATTCTATCTGTTGAGTCCTCTCTCTTCCTTCCTCTCTCTGTCATTCTCTCCCACCTCCCTCTATCTCTCCCCCCATATCTCTCTCTCTATCTCTAAATATACCACTATCTTTCTCTCTTTCTCCTTCTCTCTCCCCCTCCAACTCCACTCCATCTCTCTCTCTCTCTCTCTCATTCTATCTATTGAGTCCTCTCTCTTCCTTCCTCTCTCTGTCATTCTCTCCCACCTCCCTCTATCTCTCCCCCCATATCTCTCTCTCTATCTCTAAATATACCACTATCTTTCTCTCTTTCTCCTTCTCTCTCCCCCCTCCATCTTTGTGTCTCCCTCTCTCTCTCTTCCTCTTCTCTCCCTATCTCTCTCCTCTCCTCTCCTCTTCTCTCTCTTCCTTCCTCTCCTCTCTCCCTAAATATCTACCCATTCATCCCCCTCTCTCTCCACCTCTATCTATCCATGTTTTTTTCTTTCCTTCCTCTCCCCCCTTTCAAATCTCTCCCTCTGTCTTTCTCTCTCTTCCTTCCTCTCTCTCCCTCTCTCTCCTACCTCCATCTCTCCTCTCTCTATTCCTTCCTCTCTCTACCTCTCTCTCCCACCTCCCCCTCTCTCTCCCCCCATCACTCTATCTCTCTCTTCACCCTCGAGATTTGTCACCATCTCCCTCCCCTCCCCTCTCTCTCTTAAATTTGATTCCATGATATTGTGTTTAAGAAAGTATCTGAATTAAAAAAAAATTAATTGGTTTTAAAATATTAAACCTACATATTGGATCAAACATGTCAAACTTAAAAAAATAATAATGAAAAACTTAAAATAAGCATGCACTATCTTTCCTCTATTATTGTTAGTCAATTTGCTTGCTCTCATCGCTTGGATATTTAGTTAAGATGGATCTATGCTGGTTCTTGGATCCTTAGTTAATATGGATCTATGTTGGTTATTAATAATGTTATTTATATTATATAAATTTCACATCTTTATATATAAAAGTATTCTCAATTTTAATTTTATTAAAACGTTGATTTAATTTCCATGGGAATACTTTTAGTAATCACGAGGATAGAGGGTTTAGATATACTCAAAAGTAATGATAAACTTTTTCCTTTTAGATTTAATTAAAAAAATGTTATAAAAATAAACTAGAATAAAATATTTTGATTGTGAAATAAGTTTTTTTTTTTTTGGAATGTGGTAGTGTAACAAAGCCTATTGTAACACCCTCTTCCCACATCTACCCAAGTAACCAACCAACCGAGATAAATATGCGATGAGAGGCTGCTATGATGAGATTCAACCTCCTAAGTAACCTTAATTAAGTGGAATCAACATAAACATATCACAAAAACATTGTATATCAACAATAACACCTTCAGGAGCCAACCCAACCATAGGATTGTCAAAAGCCTATTGTAACACCCTCTTCCCACATCTACCCAATTAACCAACCAACTGAGGTAAATATGCGATGAGAGGCAACTATGATGAGATTAAACCTCCTAGGTGACTGAAGTAAGTGGAATTGACAAAAACATATCACACAGACATTGTACATCAACAATAACACCCTTAGGAGCCAACACAACCATTCAGGCATCCTACCACTGGGTCCCATTGAGCTTATGGACCTATAGACGCATGCACATGCCTGCATGCCTGCATCTGGGAGACTTTGGAGGAATTCAAAAGCCTACATGCCAATGTCCAAAGAATAAATTCCCTGGTGTTGTGCCAATGCCCCTAGATTTGAGCCACTTTTTCAGGCCCAAAACCCAATTCACTGCCCAAAAATTCATGACAAGTTCAGAGATGATTTCTAATAACAGAATAATGATGCTAAAGAAATTGCATCAACAAGGAATCATATGGACCCATACTAACCGTGACAGGAATTTCGTCAAACATATCACAAACGTGAAAAATATAGGTGTAAACAACAGATCTGAACATTACGGTTTCATACTTATCTGAGAATCGCTAAGAATCATTTTTACCCTACATCATTAGCTACAATATCATCTATTAGGTCATAGATACATTGTTTATTTATTTATAAATGAAAACATGAGGAGATTCATACATCATCACTGTCACAATATATGCTCATAACCAACAAAATAACAATAGAAATACTATGAATACATCAACCATAGAATCCACATATAAATCAATACATTTACACATTAAATACAAAGGTAATGAATATCTCATTAATGAATACAAAAACCAACTGGGGATGAGACTACCACGTTCCACTCGACCATATATTGGCTGATCCAAATCTCTCTTTCACCAATCACCCCCATGCCATATTCCAAGCATGAATGTGGGACTCATAACCAACCAAAAAGAAACAAATAAACATGAATGCTACCAGATTTCTACACCTACATTGTGAGGAATTTTAGTGCCTCCTAGTCTCTCAGGCTTTACCTTAATCCACAATCCCATCCAAGGATCACTAGGCCCTACCAAGACCCACTCTTCAAGATTTACCATACATCCCATCCCGGGACTACTAGGCCCAACGGAGAGAAATCCAACTCTTGGATTTACCATATATCCCGCCATTCACCATCAAAGATTCCTAGGCCCACCGAGGCATACAATCCTGGCTTTCCTGCAACCCACAATCCAGTTCAGGGGTTACTAGGCCAGTGGATTTACTCTGATCCATAGTATAGTTCAGGGACCACTGGGCCATGTGTTTTTCATTTCAGAGATCCACCTCACTAGCTTCGAATCCATACAATAATATAGCTCAACCAAAGTATGAGAACCCATCTCATCAAGGCAATCTGGAAATGGAAAGGCTAGGCTAAAAACACTGTCACACCTGAAAAAACCCATGCCATGACATAAAAGAACCACATGCAATACCATGCATGCCAAATTTAGTAAAGAAATCACACATGCAAATCGATACCTTCAAAGAATATTATTGTAGTTTCTTGATCCTTCTTTTCATTGCTTACTCCTTGTTTTCTCTTGATTTATTTTTCCTTTATTGATCCAATGCCAAAGTGCTCCGGGAAACTATAAGTATCCAAGAGTATGAGAGAGAGAGAGAATGGAATGAGAGCCATAAGTGTGAGAAAAATCTTGCCAACTGATCATCATAAGCCTTTTTATTAATGAGGCCTCTATTTTCTTCATTTTCCATTATTTTCCTTCATTTTCCTCCTCACATGCAACCTATGACCTTTCACCTTACTTTTCTCCTATTTTCCATTATTTTCATAAATAAAATGCCAATTAATGCCTAATGCCTTTCCAAATCATTTTCCATTGCCTTTTCCAATTTCCTTTAGCCATAATAACTAAATGAACACCCACTATGATGTTTTCCTCAACATTTAGCTTGGAATAATTTTCCCATCAAACGTGGTTATTATTTTTCCTTTATTAGTCTTTTATTACATGGAATTTTCACTAGGTTTGTTAAAGAACCCTCCTCCTAAGGGAACACCATCCTCAGTGTTCAATGACACCTACAACAAACAAACCACTAAAAATAAAACATACTGCCTATGGATATTTATAGCAAAAATCGTTGCAATATTTACAATGAAATCGATATATACAACCATACTGTCTATGGAGCTTTACAAATCCAACTCGATACAGTATTTACAATAATATACACATATTCACATTTTCTCAAACAAAAAATAAAAGGATACAATTCTTGTATCAACAACAAGGGAATCCAGAGGCTCACACCTCCACCCTCAAACTAATACCAAGATTCACCTCCTCCCAGGAAGTCCAAAATCCACTTCCAAAGTCAAAATTTTCATCCAATGTCTAGTGCTACAATCCTATGCTACTGTATCCTCAATGAAAAATTATCGGCTCATTGTTCCAGGGCACACTCCCAATGTGCATATGATTCCATATGGCAATGATAATGAAAAAAAACAATATATCCTTGACCTTCCCTTCTTTGATACACAATCCCTCAGGAAATTTGGACATCCCCTTTTGTGCAGTTAGTCACCTTCCAAGTTCCCCGACATCCCCTATCCTGGGCAATCCATCCCTTGGGAAGGTTTTGATCTGGATTTATGCAGGAACACAATAAAATACATAAATAGACATAAACACAGAGATGCATAGGAAACAATACTTCATTTTATTTAAATCAAATTACTGAAATATGCTTACAGACATAATGGAAACAAAAATAGCCAGGGTGCTGGTAGCATATCTCTGAGAAGAAATGTGGCGGCTCCAGACCTCTGAAATGTGTTAAAATGAGGCTCAAGGGCCTATTTATTATTGAGAAACAATGGAAAACTTCAAACGTCCAAAAACCTAACCCTAGGAGATGAAGTGCCAAAACTATGGGCCTTGTTTGGGTAAATTGGTGTTTCAACTTCCGAGGGATGTAACTTTGGCATCGATCTCTGTTTGACACACTCAATAGCTCGTTAGAAATATCTATCTGAGGAGTAAAAATTTTGGTGCAAGAAATTTAGGTTATTTCACTCTCAGATTTCCCAAAAAAACGTCGTTTAGGGCCTCAAAACGGCTTCAGAAGTTCAAGACCAGAAAAACTGCCAAAAATAGTAAGTTGTGCCAAAACTGAAAAAATAAAAGAGACAATGGTGGGGCCCCAAGTGGAATAGGTGGGTGGCCACCAATATCCACTTGGATCATTATGGCCCCAAAATGGCTCCAGGAGTGCAGGACCCGAAAACCTGCGTAAGTTGTGCTGAAAGTGAAAAACTGCAAGAACTGATGGTGCGGGTCCAAATGGAATAGGTGGGTGGCCACCGATATCCACCTGGATCAGGTTTCCTCACAATGGAAGATATAAAAACTAAGACATGTCCTTGTCTCAAATCCATAACATTGGTCATAGCATGCTCATGGTAGTCAATGGACACTATTGGGTACCAATGTCCCACAATGACTCCGCTCTTGAAGTGCTTTGCCAACATACTCCTACTTGTTTCAATTCCATTTTTTGTTGCTGCTAATTCTTGTAGTCAGTTTCAACCACCCAACCAATAACTTCATGCTTTCCTGTACTAAGCACACAATTTCCATTAGACTCAAATACTTGAAATAAATTAAATTCATACCTCATTTATGGCCTGTAAATAAGGTAAAATTTCAATTATGTACACTTCCTGTCACCACAAGTCAAACTAGTTGTTTGATTAAGTCATCATGTAGAAACATATAGCATCTGGTTAGCTCAAAATGAAACCATCATAAATTAAAATCACGAATCACATGAAATCGCCATAAACCATAGTCATAAATCACATGTAACCATCATAAGTCAAAACCATAGATCACATGCATAATAAAACTGAAATAAAATATCGATACTTCTCCTTCACTGGTCCTTACTTCTGCCTTTGTTATTTTTGTACTCACACTAGATCAATTGCCACACCCGGAAAGCACCCAATGCCTTTGATTCTCTTCAATCACATACACATACACACAATATACATCACATGCAAACACCCACACACGTCGTACAACACCACACAATACACACACACACACACACACATCTAGTGTACAATATGACACAAAACATACACCTACACTAGCATATAACACATACACCTACACCCAGTGTACGATACAAAAAAATACATACGCCTACACCGGCCTACAACACATACACCTAAACTTGGTGTACAATACAACAAAATACATACATAGAGTATAACAAAATGAATACACATGTCACGATGCCATGGCTACACAATGCACACATGTAGTATCGCATGTACACAACACAACATGTATGACATGCACTTAATACCACATGTGTACCATTACCATATGCACAACATGTACAAAGTACCACCTATATACAACACTACCTGCACAACGTGTGCACAACATCACATGCACACGGTACCACCTGCACAACATGTACACAATGCCAAATTTACACTGCACCACTTGTAAAATGTTTACACTATACCACATGTATACAACATCACATGCACGACATGTACACAACACCACATGTACATAGCGCCACAGGAATGACATGTACATGACACCACCTGCACACAAAACCATATGTACAACATGTACACAACACCACATGTACAATCATAAACCCAACACCATATGTACATAACATATGCACAACACACACACAACACCATATGTATATAGCACTGCATAAACAACATGTACATAACACCATACGTATATAACACTTCCTATCCAACATGCACACAACACTGCATATCCAACATGCGCATAGTACGGTATGTACACAACACCACACATCCAACATATACATAACACCATCTATACCTAGCACTACATATGCAATATACACAAAACACCATATATACAACAAACATACAACATCATATGTACACAATATTACATATGTTACATGTACACATCACCATAGGTACAATCACTGAATATGAAACTTGTGCAACATATACTCAAAAATAGTATTGCACATCCATAAACCACACATTGACCCCACAAGAAACCTCGCTTATAGTGTCTTTCCACTATCCATGGTTATCGTAGCATGCCGCAGATCACACTATTTTCACCTCCATGATGTACCCCTCAACGTTACCTATCAACAACACAAACATAGGCATAGTACACGCATATAATATCAATTCATGTCCACATGATACTAACCTCGTAGATCTGTCAGGGCTACACTTCCCACTTGATACCTCATAGCCAGAACCTCTTAATGCCATTCACCTATGTAAGCAATCATTCCTCCATAAGAATTATCCTTGACAACTCTATAAGACAATGACATACATACATATATAATCATTAGCATAAAACAATCATCATTCAATCAGACACTGAAATACATACACATAGATATACATATAAACATTTAGCATCAAACAACCATGATCCATGAAGACCTTGTCAAACATGACGTACATACTTACATACATAAATACATGTATACATATATAAACACCAACATAATCATGATTATAACACATTTTCTAGGTATCATAAGGTCTAGGTTAAGAGAAGTTCCTTTCTTCCTGCACATCATGCACAATGTTGATAACAACAGCTCCCAACATATACAAGGCATCTAACACCTCAAATCCATTCACTTTATCATTATTGTTACCTTTCTCATGTTTGTACTCCCAGTATCCATTTACCATAATGGACCCAACCAGTCCAACCGACTGCCATATTCTTAACTTCTGCTACGCTTACTCATGCACCGAGATTCATCCATGTCTTAAATTACCTATTGGGTACCACGGAGCTCTCCCTGAGCTCCATTAACTTTCCTCTTTCCCAACTGATTCCTAGACACTCAAAACATAAAAGGCAAGAACAAGAAAAAAAATAAGAATACCCTGCAAAATCAAAAGCAATACAACACCACAACAAAGTGGCAAGGCCTTGCACCAGACATAAACAAAGCTGTAAATCAAGTGCAAAAAAATCATAAAATACTGAAAGCACAAGACTAGAAACAAACACCATGAATCAATCCCCATGGTTCCCAAGGAAAGCTCAACTTGAGCCTCCTTCAAGATCTCATGATAGTCTCCTTTGCCATGCAATTCATTGCATCATACCGCCATAAACACATAACTATCAGTGTATAATATAAACATACAATATACCAGTTACCTTACCTTGTTCTGCCAGGAACATTACCTTTTATCTGAACACATACATATATCATCTCTCAAGGGACTCCAATTCCTTGACGAATCCAACCATAACTAGAAACCAACTATTATACTTGTTAAATACATGTTCATAAATATGTCAAATATCTACATAATTCTAGAAACGATCAAGGTTAAGGAGAATTACTATATGAAAATCACTCATTCATTTGCAATTAGGGCTTCCAAACATAACCAAAGGAATTCTTACCCAATTCCTTTATTTTACCATTTACCTTGCTACAATTGAGTCTTTATTACGTGCTATCACATCACCCATCTGTTAGTTATATAAGAAATCAACTCACAGTCATCAATCATAATATATACTACTACAACTATCACCTACTTACACTCAAGTACATATCAATTGTCTCAGCACATAATGTGTTAGTACAACCATCTCAAAACAAGACCATTCATTCGTGCAATATTTCAGTCACATATTCATATCATGCAATTAATCAAACATTCAAACAACAAATAGTTGACATAATAGACACCAAACACTCTAACACCAAATAGACGACATAATCAAACAGTCAAGCACCAATTAGATGACATAAGAAAAATCATACCTTAATGTTTCTCAGGGGAGGCTATATTGTCTGCACAATCAATATAGATTAAAAAAATATAACTTCTCAACATATCGACTCAAACATAATTAAGGTCATGATATCCATAACAATAACTAGTTAACATGTTCAGATCATAAACTCATAAATAATTTCCATTCATGAGTAACAATCACATATGCACAGTTTGTATAGATTAGTATGACATAATATCACAACATATTAACTCATACCTGAATGTAATAACCCTAACCATTTGCATAAGACAATCCAAATTAGCATGATGCATATAACATCAAGATATTAATTCCATAACCCTAATCATCAAGTCAACTAACATATAACAATAAAAAGTTAACATATAACATGCTCATCAACAACATATAACATAGTCATTGAGCTGACTACAAGTTAACATATAACATATTCATCAACAAAATATAACATAGTCATCAAGTTAATACCATGCTTGACTAACCAACCCATGTACATATGATCACACTATTTGACTAGCATCTATCATGTATATGACCATAACATCAAATAGAATGAAATGCATACACATAATCATAATGCACATAACTCAACTGATCAACTAGAATTTTTCATATGTGTAACCACAACAATAATAAGATGATAAACATATATATAACCCTAATAATTATAAAAACCATTAACCAACATACATGCATGCCAAACATACAATGCCTATATGACGATCTTCTCTTACCCTAGAGTCTAGTGCCGCAACTTCACTTTGATGATATGGTGCTCTATCTAATTCAACACATCAACATCATAACATACCAAAAAAATAATGATGACCTAAAATGCATACAATGACCTCATGGACAACAAATATAACCATGACAATGCATGCATAACAACATATAGACACTGACATGCATAAAAAATTCATATAAAATCGACATCCACTCATGGCGACCACATCCAATCACTATCAAATTTCACATGGCGACACCACTGCAACCATGAAAAACACCATGCATATGCAACAAGCACATAGAACATAAGCATGATGAACACATATGCAGTCGACATGAATGCACGATCAACACACACCACCCAAGGAGAGCACAACCCGAGTCTAATACCATTCTGTAACACCCTCTTCCCACATCTACCCAAGTAATCATCCAATTGGGGTAAATATGCAATGAAAGGCTACTATGATGAGATTCAACCTCCTAGGTGACCTTAAGGAAGTGGAATCGATGGAAACATATCACACAGACATTATACGTCAACAATAATACCCCCAAGAGCCAAACCAATCATTTAGTCATCCTACCCCTGGGTCCCACTGATATTTTGAGCTCCTGGACCTATGAACACATGCATAGGCCCGCATGTTTGCATTTGGGAGGCTCTGGACGCATTCATAATCCTACATGCCAACATTCAAAGACTAAATTCCCTAGTGTTGTGCCAACACCCCCAAGATTTGATCCACTTTTTCAAGCCAAAAACTTTATGAAAAGTTCAGAGATGATTTGTAACAACAAAATAATGATTCTAAATCAATTACATCAACAAGGACTCATATATAACCCTACTAGCCATGACATACATTTCGTCAAACATATCACAAACATGAAAACTATAGGTGTAAACAACAGATTTGAAAATTGTGGTTTCATACTTATATGAGAATCACTAAGAATCATTGTTCCCTTGCATCATTAGCTACAATATCATCTATTAGGTCATAGATACATTGTTTATTCATTTACAAATGAAACATGAGGAAAACCATACATCACCACTATCACAATATATGCTCAAAACCAGAAAAATAACAACATAAATACTATTAATACATCAGCCATAGAATCCTTATAAATCAGTACATTTACACATTAAATACAAAGGGAACTAATTTCTCATCAATGAATATAGAAACCAAACAGGGACGGGACTACCACATTCCACTCGACCATAGAATGGCTGATCCAAATCTCTCTTCATCCAATCACCCTCGTGCCATATTCCAAGCATAAATGTGGGACTCATAACCAACCAAAAAGAACCAAACAATCATGAATGATACCGGAGTTCTCCACCTACACCATGAGGAATTTTAGTGCCTCCTAGTCTCTTATGATTTACTGTAATCCACATTCCGATCCAGGGATCACTAGGCCCTACATTGAGACCCACTCTCCAGGCTTTACTGTACATCCCATCCCGGGACTACAAGGACCATCAAAGAGCAATCCACCTCTTGGATTTACGGTATATCCCGCCATTCACCAACAAGGATTCCTAGGCCCATCAAGGCACACAATCCTGGATTTACCACAACCCACAGTCTGGTTCAGGGGTAACTATGCCAGTGGATTTACCATGATCCACATTCTAGTTCAGGGACCACTAGGTCATGTGTTTTTCCTTTAGAGATCCACCTCACTTAGCTTCTAATCCATCCCACAATCCAACTCACCCAAATTATGAAAACCCATCTCATCAAGGAAATCTAGAAATGGCAAGGCTAAGCTGAAAACATTGTCACACCTGGAAAAACCCATGCCATGATAGAAAAGAACCACATGCAATGCCATGCATGCTAAATATAGCAAGGAAATCATACATGCAAATTTATACCTGCAAAGAATCTTGTTTTAGTTGCTTGATCTTGCTCTTCCTTGCTTTCTCCTTCTTTCCTCTTGCCTTCTTTTTCATTTCTTGATCCATTTCCAAAGTGCTCCAGGAAACTATAAGTATCCAAGAGTATGAGAGAGAGAGAGAGAATAGAACGAGAGCCATAAGTGTGAGAAAAATATTTTCAAGTTATCCTCATAATCCTTTTTATTAACGAGGCCTCTATTTTCTTCATTTTCCATTATTTTCCTTCATTTTCCTCTTCACATGCAACCTATGACCTTTCATCTTCCTTTTCTCCTATTTTCCATTATTTTCATAAATAAAATGCCAATTAATGCCCCATGTATTTCCAAATCATTTTCCATTTCCTTTTCCAATTTCGTTTAGCCATAATAACCGAAATGAACATCCACTAGGATGTTTTGCCCAACATTCAACTTAGTGTCCCATCAATCGTGGTTATTATTTTTTGTTTATTAGTCTTTTATTAAATGGAATTTTCACCAGGATTTACACCTATTTACATGTTAATAATATCCACGATGAAGTAGGGGTTAATATCCATGGTTACTCATGTTATATTGTTATAAAATTTTTCGATTGCGAAATAAGTTATGGTTTTTGGGAATGTGGTATTGATAAGCCATGGTATTGGCCCATGGTACTGTAACAAAGCCTATTCACAAGTTAATAACAAAATAAAAATATATGAAATTAACTTTAACTTTATCTTATTATTATTAATTTATCCAAAATTTAAATGTTTACATGCCTTGAGATTTATATTAATTTTATCTTTTTTTTTTATTACTTTTAATGTTTGTTTGTTTGTTTGTTTTTTGTTTAGCTTATAAATGTAAACTATTGAACATTTACACCTACACATCTATCATATCCATATTAACCCCGAATCTATCAAGCACCGAGAGGGATCAAATCTCTTGAGATACAAACCTTTTTTAAAGTGAAAAGAGATTTGATCCCTCTAGACCCTTGATAGATCCATGGTTAAGATGGATATATGATAGTTTTTATATACACATATACTATATTTAGGATGGATCCATCTCTCCCTCTTTCTCTCCTATCTCTTTATCTCTTCCCTCTTTCTCTACTCTATCCCACTCTCTCTCCTCTCTCTCTCTTCCTTCTTCTTTCTCCCTTGCTTTCCCACCTCCTTATTTCTCCCCCCCCCATCTCCTTCTCTCTACCCTCCAACTCTATCACTATCTCCCTCTCTCTCTATCTATCCCTTGTCACTCCCTCTTCTCTACCTCTATATCTTTGTCATTTTTATTCCTTCCCTCTTCCCCTCCCTCCAACCCCCTCTCTCCTCTCCCTTTTCATTCCTATATACCACTCTCTTTTACACTTCCCACCCTCTATCTCCCCTTCTCATCGCTCTCTCTCTCTCTCTCTCTCTATCTCTCTCTCTCTTCCCCACCCATCCATGTGATGGAGAATTTTCACTCTATGCAATCAATGTTGTATGTAATTTCTAAAATATATTTTACATTTTAATGTATAAAAAATATATTTTACATTTTAATGTATAAAATATTTTTCATTTTATTTTTTTATTGTGAAATGAGTTATGGTTTATCTGACATATGGTATTGGTAAGCCATAGTATTGGCCCATGGTATTGTAACAAAACTTATTTACAAGTTAATGATATCCATGGTAAAGTAGGGGTGGATATCCATGGTTAAGAAACTTGTTATATAGTAAGTTTATTATAAGTATTAAGTTTTTATGTGCTTATTAATTAAATTAAAATATGGTTATGGAATCATTATTAGATATTTGTGTAGTGATTTTTTATTCTTAAAATTTGTAGGAAAACCATCCAAATATAAAATACTTGAAAATAACTTTTACTCAAATAAATAACATATATACCATCAATTACTTCCCACCATAATTTAAGTATTTGCATAAAAAATGGATAGGAATAAGATGTAAAAAATATACTTATAGGAGTTACTTCCCACCATTATTTATGTTTTCCTTAGCACTTATGTAGGAGCAAAATTGTAAGTGCGTAGACTTAAAAGTGGTTACAATCGACCAAAATTTATGCAAGTTCTTATGATCGATGCAAGAAATTTACTTATGGATTTCATATCTCAATTTATTAGTTACTGCAAAACAAAATTACAATATAATAAATTTAATTTTATTATTTTTACTATTAACATTTTATTATTAATTGAGCCAAGATTTAAATTTTTACACTACAATATCTTCACCATATTAGGTTCTATATTAATTTTAATTTTTCTATATTACTTTGAACTTTTTATTATTTTTTAATTGAGATGACAAATAAATGTTAAATATTTATGTTAAATGTTAAACATTTACCCCTACACATCTACCTTTAATACTGGGTTTTCATTGACATTAGATTAATTTTGTTAAATGTTAATTGTTAAACATTTATGCTTGACATCTACCCCATGCTGGGTTATAGAGCCTGTCTCAGGGCAATTAAATTTGTTAAATGTCAAATGTTAAAATTTAAACATTTATGCTTGACATCTACCCTTGTTAAATGTTAAATGTTAAATTTTAAACATTTAAGCTTGACATCTAGTGTCTCTTAGCCCAATTAAATTTGTTAAATGTTAAATGTTAAACATTTAAGCTTGACATCTACCCCATACTAGGTTGTAGAGCGTCTCTCTGCCCAATTATATTTGTTATAAGTATTCTTTTATATATATATATATATATATATATATATATATATATATATATATATATATATATATATATATATATATAAGTGTGTTGCTCAAAATTAACATATATCTATGTTAACTTTGAAAACATGTATCCATAATATTCTCTCTTTATTATATGATCAACCTAGATCCATCTTAACCCCACATATAGCAAACCTATTTTAGAGTGCCTCTTGGCCCAATAATTAAATTCTTTAAATGTTAAATGTTAAATTTTAGAGCGTGTCTCAACGCAATTAAATTTGTTAAATGTTAAATGTTAAATTTTAAACATTTACCCTTGACATCTACCCCATACTGGGATGTAGAGTGCCTCTTGGCCCAATTAAATTTGTTAAATGTTAAACATTTACTATTGACATCTACCCCATACTAGGTTGTAGAGCATCTCTGCCCAATTATATTTGTTATAAGTATATATATATATATGTAAGTGTGTTGCTCAAAATTAACATATATCTATGTTAACTTTGAAAACATGTATCCATAATATTCTCTCTTTATTATATGATCAACCTAGATCCATCTTAACCCCAGATCTAGCAAACCTATTTTTTGAGTGAAGAACCTGAAGAAAGGTTTGCACCTCGAGATATTTGATCCTTCTCAGCCCTTGATAGATCCACAATTAAGATGGATCTAGGTTGGTTATATAATATCTATCTTTGTATCTATGTGTCTCTTTCCTATTCCCTCTCTCTATCTCACCCGAAAAATATACACACTCTCTCTCCATATCTATCTCTCTCTCCCTCCCTCTCCCTATCTCTCTATTCCCCTTCTCTCTCTATCTTGCCCCTATCTACCCCCCCTCTCTATACTCTCCCTATTCCTTCCCACTCCCCTCTCTCTCTCACTCTCTCTCGATCCATCCCTTGTCACTCCCTCTCTCCATCCACCTTTATCCCTCAATGTATTTCTTATTCCCTCCCTCTCTCTCCCCACCAACTCCATCTCTCTCTCTTTCTCTCTATTAGTCCTATATCTCTTCCTTCCTCTCTTTGTCATTCTCTCCCACCTCCCTATATCTCTCACCCCCCCCATCTCTCTCTCTCTATTTGTGTGTGTCTCTCTCTCTTCCCTCTAACTCTATCACTATCTCCCTCCCTCTCTCCTTCTCTCTCTCCCCTCCATCTCTGTGTATCCCTCTATGTCTCTCTTCCTTCTCTCCCCATCTCTCTCCTCCGAGTATTATCTCTCTTCCCTCCTCTCCTCTCTCCCTCACTCTCTCCACATTTATATGTTTATGTCTTTTTGTTTTTTAAGTTCCTATGGTTATCATCTTTTGAAGTTCCCGAATTATCCACAGTATCAAAAAACATTTGTCGACATTTCGAATCCCAATGGGGATCCATCTTCAGGACAATGGAATGAAGAATTTGAAGAAGGGTTTTAATTCATTAATAGTGAAGAAGGGTATGACAGGAGCTGACCAGAGAAATTAATATTTTAATTTTTCAATTTTTAATTTTAATTATAAATTTCTATTATTATTTTTTAATTTAATTCCAAAAACCAATAATTTTTGTTTACCAAATTTTGTTACCAATTTTAATATTTTAATAATTTTAATAATATGAATTAATTTTAGTTTATATAAAATATAAAATTATTACTTACTAATAAGTTTAACCCATTTTTACTGATCAAAAATGTTGTTAAAAAATGTTAAATACTTTTATTTTATTTTATTTTAATTATGTTTATTGTTTATGTTCATTATTTAATCTAATAATATTAAAAATAATTTAAGAATTACTTTAATTTTTATTTATCAATAATCTATAAAATAAACTAATAATTTTCGTATTAACATTTATTTAAAAATGTAAATAAATATTAATACCATAATTAAATATTTATTTTATTTCATTAATCATGTAATCTAATAAATAATATTAATTTATGAAACAATTTTAATTTTATTTTAAAATCGATAATTCGTAAAAATAATAAATTAATTATTCACTAATCAGTATTAACATTTATTTAAAGATGTAAATAAATATTAATACAATAAATAATTTTTTATTTTATTTTATTAATTATGTTTATTGTTTAATCTAATGAATAATATTAAAATTAACTTATGAATTAATTTTATTTTTATTTTAATATCAATAATTTGTAAAATAAACTAATTTTTTTATATTTTAATTCATTTATTAGTTAATTATTTAATCTAATAAAATTATTTATGTTAGGAGGAATTCGGAATTAAGAAGTTGCTAATAATAATTATTAATTAGTTAATTAATTTTTTATTTTATAGATAAAGTAAAATAAAAATTAATTAATGAGAATAATTATTAAAAGTAAGTTCCTTAATTATTAAAACATCAATAAAAGAAGAGAGACAAACCTGGGACAATTTACTTGAAAAGCTATACCTGGTAGGAATGCGTTTTCGAGGAACAGATTTGTCGAAGAAGAGGATGCCAACTGTCGCTAATTTCACATCCCCCATCCCTATTAAGGTTATCTGGATGTTTTATAATCTCAAGGGCCTCTCTTACTTTTCTTCTATAATAGTGATCTTCTCTTGCAATGACCTTTGCATATTCAAGACACACTTGGTGTTTAGTTTTCGAAGAGTGTTCTGCAAGGGCAGAGGTGCGCAGTCGTTCATACTTAATATCGGCTCCGTGCTCTTTGAGTCGTTTCTAAAGTGAACGCTCGGTTTCACCAATATAACTTTTCCCGCACGAACAATCAATTTTGTACACTCCTTTAAGTTGTTCTGGGCTTATAACATCTTTAACTGATCGCATTCTTTGTCTAATAGTCCCTGTTGCTGAAAATTGTGCGAAAATATCATTCTTCCTCGAAACCTTGGCGATTTTATCAGTAACACCCTTAATGTATGGTAGAAAAACCCTTCCTCCATTTTCTTGAGTTTCATGGCACTTCTGAGGTAAGATTGAGTCCTCAGCTCTTTTTAGTGCCTTTTTGATATCTCTTTCTTTATAACCCAAATCCCTAAAAACATACGACAAGTGACTAATTTCTTCGTTAAGGTGTTAAGCATCGGATATCCTCATGGCTCTAACAGCAAGGGTATTAAGGAAACCAAAATTCTAGGCTAGATGATGGTAGGATACGACATGGAGATAAATATTAGTATGGGTTTTCTTCCCAAATACACGGTGCCCAAGTGTTCCATCCTCATTCCTAATGACAAGAATGTTCAGAAAAGGAATGCGCTTATTTACTTCAGTTTCCATAGTAACCTTAATTTCTGAGGAAATGGAGTTCAGGTGATTAAAAAACCCTTCCAGATTCTCCTTCCCATGAGCCCACTTTATGTTGGTGTCGTCAACAAATCTTTTCCACCAATAAGGGATATGAGGCAAGGGCCTTTTTCTCAAAGTGTTCCATATATAAGTTGGCGACAATAGGGGATAGTGGAGATCCCATTGCGACCCCTGATACCTGCTCATAGAACTCCCCTTGGAAGCTGAAAAAAGTGGAACGAAGGCAGATTTTCGCAAGCTTGGTTGTTCCTGGATTAGTGACATCTTTAATGACTTGAATTGCCTCATCTAAAGGAATCTTAGTGAATAATGATACCACATCAAAACTGAACAAAATGTCGCTCTCCTCTACTCTTTGATCCTTGATGAGCTTAACAACTTAAAAGGAGTGTACAAAATTGATTGTTTGTGCGAGAAAAGTTATATTGGTGAAACCGAGCGTTCACTTCAGAAACGACTCAAAGAGCACGGAGCCGATATTAAGTATGAACGACTGTGCACTTCTTCCCTTGCAGAACACTCTTCGAAAACTAAACACCAAGTGCGTCTTGAAGATGCAAAGATCATTGCAAGAGAATATCACTATTATAGAAGAAAATTAAGAGAGGCCCTTGAGATTATAAAACATCCAGATAACCTTAATAGGGACGGGGGATGTGAAATTAGCGACAGTTGGCGTCCTCTTCTTCGACAAATCTGTTCCTCGAAAGCGCATTCCTACTAGGTATAGATTTTCAGGTAAATGGTCCCAGGTTTGTCTCTCTTCTTTTATTGATGTTTTAATAATTAAAGAACTTACTTTTAATAATTATTCTTATTAATTAATTTTTATTTTATTTTATCTATAAAATAAAAAATTAATTAACTAATTAATAATTATCATTAGCAACTTCTTAATTCCTAATTCCTCCTAACATAAATAAATTTATTAGATTAAATAATTAACTAATTAATGAATTAAAATAAAAAAATTAGTTTATTTTACAAATTATTGATATTAAAATAAAAATAAAATTAATTCATAAGTTAATTTTAATATTATTCATTAGATTAAACAATAAACATAATTAATAAAATAAAATAAATAATTATTTACTGTATTAATATTTATTTACATTTTTAAATAAATGTTAATACTTATTAGTGAATAATTAATTTATTATTTTTACGAATTTTCGATTTTAAAATAAAATTAAAATTAATTCATAAATTAATATTATTTATTAGATTGCATAATTAATGAAATAAAAAATATTTAATTACGATATTAATATTTATTTACATTTTTAAATAAATGTTAATACGGAAATTATTAGTTTATTTTATAAATTATTGATAAATAAAAATTAAATTAATTCTTAAATTATTTTTAATATTATTAGATTAAATAATGAACATAAACAATAAACATAATTAAAATAAAATAAAATAAAAATATTTAACATTAAAAAAAAAACATTTTTGATAAGTAAAAATGGGTTAAACTTATTAGTAAGTAATAAGTTTATATTTTATATAAACTAAAATTAATTCATATTATTAAAATTATTACAATATTAAAATTGGTAAACAAAAATTATTGGTTTTTGGAATTAAATTAAAAAAAAATAATAGAAATTTATAATTAAAATTAAAAATTGAAAAATTGAAAAATATTAATTTCTCTGGTCGGCTCCTATCATACCCTTCTTCACTATTAATGAATTAAAACCCTTCTTCAAATTCTTCGTTCCATTGTCCTGAAGATGGATCCCCGTTGGGATTCGAAACGTCGACAAATTTTTCTTGATACTGTTTATGTCTTTGTTCTTTCCTCCCTCTCTCCCCCCTTCAACTCAATCTCTCTATCCCTCTCTCCTTCTCTCTCTCTCCCCTCGTCTCTGTATTCCTTCCTATCTATCCCTCTCTCTCCTACCTCCATTTTTCCTTCTCTCTCTCCCCTCCTCTCTCTGTATTCCTTCCTATCTATCCCTCTCTCTCTCCTCCCATCTCTCTCTCTCTCTCTCTCCCCACCATCAAATTTTGTCACTATCTCCCTCCCACTCTCTCTCTTAAATTTTATTCCATGACACTATGTTTAAGAAAGTATCTAAATTTAAAAAAAAACTTAATTGGTTGCAAAATATTAAACCTATATTTTGGATCAATCATGTCAACGAAAATGCAATAATGGAAAACTTAAAACAATCAGACACTATATTTCCTCTATTATTGTAAGTCAATTTGCTTGCTTTCATTGCTCAGTTCCTTATTTAAGATGAATATATGGTGGTTCCTAATAATTTTATTTATATTATATAAATTTCAGATCTTTATATATAAAAGTATTATCATTTTTAATTCTATTAAAACCTTGATTTAACTTATATGGGAATATTTTTAGTCTTGAGGATAGAAAGTTTAGATATATCTCAAAAGTAATGATAACCTTTTTCCTTTTAGATTTAATTAAAAAATGTTATAAAATTAAATTAGAACAAAATATTATGATTGTGAAATAAGTTATGCTTTTTGGGCATGTGGTATTGATAAGCCATAATATTGGCCATGGTATCGTAACAAAGCCTATTTACATGTTAATAATATTCACTTTAACAAAGCCTATTTACATGTTAATAATATTCACCGTAACAAAGCCTATTTACATGTTAATAATATTCACCATAACAAAGCCTATTTACATGTGCTATTGATACGCCATAGTATTGGCCCATGGTATCGTAACAAATCCTATTTACATGTTAATAACATTCACATAAATTAGGGGTGAATATCCTGGTTAAGAGTAGTGTCATATTGTTATAAAACATTTTGATTGTGAAATAAGTTATGATTTTTGGGCATGTGGTATTGATAAGCCATGGTATTGTAACAAAGGCTATTCACAAGTTAATAAAAAAATCAAAATATAGCAAATTGACTTTAACTTTATCTTTTTATTATTAATTGAGTCAACATTTAAACATGTACACCCATTGAGATTTATATTGTTTCAAGTTTTTGTTGATTACTTTTATTGTTTTATTTATTTTTTAATTGAGCCGACATATAAATGTTAAATATTATATATATACACTAAGTTGTAGAGTGCCTCTGGGTGCAATTATATATATATATATATATATATATATATATATATATATATATATATATATATATATATATATATATATATATATATATATATATATATATATATATATATATATATATATATATATATGACGATGATGATGATGATGATGATGAAGATGGTTAATGTCTGTTAAGACCAATGCGGTCTATTAGACCTTAAGCAAGGAGAAAGAATTTAAGTTTGATTCTTCAGAATCTTGTTTCTATGATCAAAGAGAAGGGAAATAAGTGCTCCAAGATCGCTATAGGTGGGTTGGCTTAATATGTCAAGAATATTGGAAGTGTGGCAAATGGTAGGGAATTGAGAGAAAGTGTGAGTAAGAGTAGGGCAGTCTAAAAGGAAGTGATTTTCATCTTCCACCTGCTTAGAATCACAAATATGACAGATTCTATCATTCCAAGGGGTCTTGGGAATAGACCACTACCCGGTCTCACTTCGAAGTTCATGGGAATTAGTTATTATCTTAGCGATGCTCATTTTTTTCTTATTGTTGGACAACACAGAGAGATAATTATGTTTATCAAGGGTAGGGTTGATCACTTCCTTGTAGTATCTTAGCTTCCTTTTACCCTCCAGCTCCCGATCCTCTCTCAAATTGGCCTTAAGCATGGAGGTAATAGTATTTTTGATATTAAATTTTCTTCCTATACTGTGCTCCTCCATAATTCTCCAATGGTTGAGCCAAGACTGGGCATCCTTATGCCACCCACGCTTGAGGCAAAGGTGAGGTTTTGACTACATTTAGAAGTAATTTTAGGGAGCCTTTTTGGTTTGATGTTGTCAAGCTTCTTCTTATACATCAGATATCTAAACATAACAGTACTTTCAATGGCAGACATACCAGATTCGATCAAGAGGATAGGATAGGCAGTATTTCCCTTGATCTTAAGGTTATAGTTTATGAATTTCTTTTGAATCATCTCAATATTCCTCCATGACTCTCTGGATATACTGCAACCCCAAACTTCACATCTGTATAAGACAATAGAGGTGACAAGGGTCTCAAAGAGGAGCCTATTTTTACTCCAAATGTAAAGATTTTCCAACTTACAATTGTTTTCAAACTCATAATAAGCTTTCCAACCCCCAATAATCCTTTTCTCAATGCTATAATTCCAGTTGAGATGACGAGGGAAGTCAATGCCCAAATACTTATAAGAAGAAACCTGCTCTAAGCATTGGTTATTATACACTAAACTACTGTGGGTGCTATTTTTGGATTTAATGATCATGACATTAGTCTTGTCGGTATTAACTGTCATACCCATCTTGGAGCAGTAGTTATGAGGAATCTGAAGCTTCTTGTCAAGGGCATCATGACTTTTTGAAGGAAGAACAATATCATCGGCATAGAGGAGAAGAGAAATGAGAACACCAACAAGCTCAGTTCCATTGCACCCCACAGATTCCAGACACTCCTCTAGCTTATTGATGTATATTACAAAAAGGGTAGGGGATAGGGGACACCCTTGCTTAACTCCAATATTGCATTTAATGTTTTTAGACCACCCCTCAATGGTATTAAGCTTGGCAGTGACAGTCTCATAGAGACGGATCATAACAATCCTCAGCTCAGGAGGTGTTATCACTCTAATAATTCTCCAAGTTGTGAGATTTTAATTTATAATTTAAAGAAAATTAGAGGTAACCACAAACCTACTTTTAAACTATGGGATCTAGCCTTCCTAGGGTTCAAAGAGGGCTCTCTCTATAAGACTTAACTTTGTTTTAATTATTTGATATTAGGCTAGTTATAATGTGCAAATTGGTTTTGATATTTGGTTTGGTTTGGTGAGAAAAATCACTTAATGAGATGGATAGTGATAGATCTGTTTGTCCATTGGGAAAAGGAGTCAAATGTCAAGTAGACAGGACTAGGATCAAGGTCAAAAGTTAAATATTTTCAGGGCAAGATAGACAAGTCATTGAAGATCTTGGAAGGCTGATTGATGAAGTGGTTTAATCGGGATAAATAACAATCAAGGATTATTTGATCCAGATAAGGAAGGAGAAGACAGAGGTCATTTGAAAGAGGGAGAAATTAAGGGTCCCCTACTCTGGAAATCAACAGAAAACATAGAAATGATAAATAGTTAAAGACAGGGTGCTTTTAACAAATCCTGTAATAATATTCCTAGTTTATCATTCAAATTTAGAACACATACATGGATCCATGTAAAACATAAGAAGATAAAAAATGACAGTAGAAAGTACTTCACTTCAAGGGCTCATCACATGAATCCTGAAATATGATGCTTTATGATTTGATCCAGTCTGCTACTTGAACTCTCTACAAAAAGCCTTCAGGTACAGAAATATTGACTATAGAAATCCTCAACAATTGGTCCACAATAATACTTCAAAGGATGAAGTATTTATACAAAAATGTTTACAAAATATCTTAGAATACTCATAGGATTTTTCTAAGGAAAACAAAAATATATTTTACAAAAATTATAGTGATAGCTACTTAACAACTAGCAAGCTGTCTTATTTATCCAAATAAAATAGAAATGATGTTTTGGATTGGGTGCATCTAGCTACCTTGTTGTCTCCAACACTGGAAAAGATCTTTTAATTTGTTTTGAAGTGTTATATTCTCATCTGATACTCTTTCATCTGATACACTTTACTTCTGATACTCTTTCATTTGTTTGAGGATTGTTTTAGTTGCCTCACTACTGTAAATTCTGTTTTTACTGTGTAAAAACAACAAGCTGTAATTTTTCCTCTTTTACTGTAAAACTATATTTTACAGTAAGTCAACGAGTTTTTCCCAAAATTATTCATCAGGGATTTTGATCTTTTTCAACTTCCTAAAGTTCTCATCTGTCTCTGTGTATCTAGAAAATGTTCTTTTGATCACAAAGAGGTGTTTTATTTTATGTTGTAGATAAAACAGATCTTCAAAGCTTTTATGTAGAACCTTTCCTGTAGGAATTCCTTGTCCTTCTGTTTTATTTACCTGCTCTTTTTCATGATCTCTGATCTTCTTGTTGTAGTCTTCTTGTGGCATAAGTTTATCATTAAGAACAAGAATATTTGGCAAACCTTTTTGCCTTAACATCTCAAATTTAACCATAAATTTAGTTATGGCTATGTTCATATTTCCACACTTTTCTTCTAGCTGCTTCATCAAGTTTTTCTTTGAAATTACTTTTCTTATTTCAAGAATTGTCTCTGTTCTGTCAGTAATTTCTATCTCCTCCAATTATTGTTTTTTTTTACTGTTGAGAAATTTGATTATTTCTAGGGCCTCTTCAGGTTTGGCACCTAGTTCATCCTTTGTTTTCTGAATCTCCTCTTGAGATGCTTGTAGTAAATCCTTTTGCTCATAAATTACCTGTATTGATGGCCAAACATCATTGATGGATTCAATTATTTTGGTCCATAGTTGATTCCACACATAGGACATAGGTTCTTTCAAGGTTAAATCCTTTTGTAAGTTCTTCAGCTCAACATTTAACCTGTTAGCCCTTTGTTCCCGAGTTTTGGCATTAACTTGGGCTAGCTTCTCAGTGTCTTCCAGATTTTCATTCATTTTCTTCAACCTATTGATCTCATTACTCTGTATGGACATCTCTTCCATAGCTTTGATGAGCTTGTTGGCTTCATCTGTTTGCTACACTACTGATGTAGATGATTATGTAGCTGAGGTAGTAGAATATGTCACTAGCACAACTATTGTGAATGGGGATTTTGGTGCCAATTCCTCTGCTAAGGTTGATGGAACTGTTGTAGTTACCATAGGGATAGCTGTGGGAGGGGCACTCTGAGTTTTTGTTGCTTCTTTCTCTTGGACAAGCTTGTCCATTTCTATCTCCATTTCCTTAATCTGTGTTGTCATTTGGAGAATGAGACTCATCATCTCATATTTCTGAATAGCTTCCTGCATAATTTCTTTAGTCTGTGGATGTTCTATTGGAGGAAGCTTCAATTGTTTTCTAAGTGCTCCTATGTAAGCATTTTTCTTCTTTACCATCTCTTCTACAACCTTTACATTTGTTGGGTCATAACCCACTTCAATTACCAATTCTTCTAAGGACTTGATTCTAGTGTCCTTGATAAGAGAAGAAGCTTTCTCAATCCTGATTTGATCTCTCAAATTGGTTATAGTGTTCTGAAGCTTCTGGGCACTTATTGCCTTGTTAGTCATAGTAGAATAAATCATTTCAGAACTCTGCTTATGAAACTCAATTTGATCTAATGGATGAATGCTATCAACAGGTACTTCAAATTCAACCTTCTTGTAGTCTTCTAATGTTGTGGGATTAGGCAATGTTGGTTGTAGCATTGTCATAAGAAATTTCTTGTTGGTGTAATCAAAGGCTGATAATAATCTGTTATGACTTCCTGGAGTTTTCTTTAGATACTGTGAATAGATTTCATTATTTAACTCTTCATTCTTAGCTTTGATTTCCTTGTATTTCTCTTTAATATCCAAACCTATACTTTCTGCTTGCTGTGATGATGATGCCTCCATGTTTTGTTGTCTTTCAACCATATGAGTATCTGGAGTATCCTTTTCTTGCTCATTTATAATGACTGTAGCAACATCTGTGTTCTTCTCTGTGTTTTCTTCTTCTACAATCTCAATTGTCTCTTTTTCCTTGTTCACTGGGTTGAGCTTAGGCTTTTTATTATATCTGAGTTTAAACATAGTCTCTGTTGTTGTTTCAGTAGTGTAGGTACCTTCTTCTCTGACTCTTTTAGTATCTTTATCTTCTTGATTTACAGTTTTCAAGGTGTGACTAGTATCACCTTGTTTAACTGTTTCTATCAAGGTATTTTCCAGCCACTCTGCTTGATTAGAAAACTGTTCAATATCTGGCCTTTTATCATGTATATAAGGGGTCAATTTTCATTTTACCCTCATTTTACTTAGAATTCAATGAGGATCATAATTCCATAAGAAACTTGCTTCAAATTTGTATTCCAATAACTGTTTTTCTGCCTCTGTACCTGCATCCTTGTGATCGCAAATGAAAGGTCCTACTTGATTCTTCAACTTGAATTGGGTCTTCTTTTTGGCAGCCAAGAAGTTGATAGAATCTGAATTTAGTGTTTTCCTGATGTATTCTAAGGAAAAAACTTTCAGGGGAAAGTATTTTGGTAGTTTATAGGTTAAAATATTTGACCCAAAAACTTTGATCTCTATATGATTTTGGTAAAGGTACCAATCTCCAGTTTTAGTTTGTTCTAACAGCTGTAATACTTTCTTTATCTCATCATTGATTCTTGGTTGTACACTGTTTGTCAACATGTTTATCAATGGATGAACAAAACAGTTTATAAAATCCACATAAGTGAATTCTGTTGATTCTTTCCTGATTAGTGAGGTCCAGAAGATGACTAATAGAGGATTCCCTTCTACATCCAATTTCTAAAGGTTTATAGGGAACTTATCTACTTGGAAATAAAGGAACATGTGAAATCAGAAGGATGAATATCTAAACCCTCCTTCAGTGGGAAATTTCACAAGCTAATCATAGATATTATCAGCTATGTATTCAACATAATTTTAGATAACAGAAGGAGGTTGACCTAGCACAAAAGTGGATAGAAAACCTAGAATTGACTCATCTGTATGCTCATCAGTAAAATAACCTAGGATAAAGGATAACATAGAAATGACATGCGTTGACCCTTTAGGAAATTTGGAAGTAGAATAAGGAGGGTTTAGTTTTGGGATTTCAACATAGGCTGGCATGAAATTTTGGAAAATCTAAAATCTCTTAGGAAAGTCTAACTGAATATAGAGCTTTGTGAGTGCTTCTATGGATAATGGAACTGCATTGGGATTTGGTTTGAGCAGAAGAATTAGGTTAATAGACTCTATAGTAATGGTAAACAATACTTCTTTATTAGCATTAACCATGGCTCTTTGTTAAGGTGAATAATAGGATTGAAACAGCCTAATGAATTATGGACACTGATGAGTATGTGGAACTACATACTTGGGTAGATTTGAGTCCCAAATCTGGACTTCATCTCCCTGATCTAATGATTTTTCTAGACTCCAGCAGTGGAGTTCTAAAAGATTGAATTCTATCACTGGATCAGCTATCTTGTAATCTATATCAGCTATAGGTGTATTCTCCACATCTACAATAGGTGGTTGTAGGGAATAAAAAAACAATACTGGTTTTGGAAGCCATTGTTGGGCTTAAATTTGACACTTTTAGCCTTCTGGATGTTTAAAATTCTGTACTTGGGCTTTTTGTACTCTTCTATAAGCTTAAAATATTTACAGAAGGTATTTTTGATGTGACAGAGGTCTATTGAATAGTAATAGGCACAAACTAGCTTTCTTTTTGGTTTAAACCTTCAAATTTAGCTCTAAAACTAATCTTCAAACTCTTCACAAATTCAGGAAAAGGTATAACCAGGGTTTTCTGCTCTTCTTGGATAAACTGGACTAAAATGGTTCAGTTCAGGCATAGAAATATTCTGAGTGTTTATAAAGGGTTTCTTTAATCAATTAAAGAGTCTTTAAAGTCTGTAAAAGAATAAAACTACTCAAATTTCGATTAAAATAGATTAGAGTATTAACACTGTGATTTTATTAGGGTTTAGCAATGAATCCGTTCTTTGAAGGCAAAAATAAGGATCTTTCTATGGGTAAATATCTTTACAAGGCTCAATTTTTCAGAAAATTGGTTCTTTCAAATGAAGGGAAGGTTATTTTATTCGAGGAATACCTTTTTTTGCAGGTATTTAATCTTTAAACTGGGTTTTTGAGGCATTGGATAGGCTTTTTGATGGCTGTTGAAGTCTTTGGAAGTAAATTGGAAGCTTTAGAAGGTTTCTGCAACGATTTCAATGGTTTTTCTGATTCTTTGGCATGAAAACAGGGCTATGGCGCTTCTTCTTCAGTCAGAGATGGTTTAAAATGCAGAAAAAGGATTTAAGTTCATGCATATGAAGCTTTATAGTGAATTTAGGTTTAAACAGTATCAACATTGAATGGAGGTCAAATCAACGGAAGGGTGGTTTTAGCACTAGAAGGAGAAAACCATTAATGGTTATCGCATGAGCTATAAGTGGTAAATGGTTTATTTGGATCGAATGAGATCCAGTAATTTAGCGCCGCGTGGAGGAGAGATAATGGAGTAAAACAAAATATTTCGGAAATTTCAAATTGATTACCGACCGCACTAGTGAAAATGCGATATGACATCTGGTTCGTTGGATCTATAGGGAGGTGCGAATGGAAAAGATTGATTGATAGATTTTCTTGGAGTATGGGGCATGGGGCTCGGTAAATCTTATGTGTCGAGGTTGTTTCATACTTTTAAACGTATAAACATAATGTTATAAGCGGAGAAGTGAATAGTGATTTTACACGGTAAATGGATGATTTACATGTGTATTGTGACTTTTGAGAGGGGGATATTATATATAACGTGTTTTAACCTTTAGGGGATAGGCAGGGATATTTGTCACATGGGTATTTAGACCATAGGTTAAATTTTAAAATAGTGGGTTTGGGATATTTTAAATAAAGGAATTAATATAACTACGGGAAGGGGTTTTTACAAAGGAATTAATACATTAAATTAAATTAAATATTAAATGAATGTAATGAATGGAAAATACATATAATTAAATTAAGAAAAGTGTAAAAATAGGCATTTGAGGACAATAATGGTCCCATTTTAGAATATTTACATATAATACTTAGGTTAAATTGTATTTTGTGGGTTTTTTGAGTGTTCTTGCATGAGATGAAATTAGTTAAAGGAGATTTCTTACTTTCCCTAAGTAAAAAGTGTCTTAACGTAGGAAAAGAGAATAATGTTGAGAAAAGGGTGATTATGAAGGGATTTAAATACTTATTTTCCAGTCAGTTATTAAGCCTTGGGTCTGGTCCCAACAAAAGTTAGAGAAATGCTTTGAGCCTTTTAACTGAAGGTTTTGAATACTGAATACTTTGAGGGGAAGGGAATTAGTAATTTTTGCCAAATGATGTTTTATTACATGCCTTGCACAACTGCTTTCTACCTACCCATCATTATTCTAACATTTTTTACTTCATTTGCATGGGTTCATTTAAGCTTGCAACCCTAAATCCATTTTTGTTTTTAAAGAAAGAAACTATCTAATTCTAACCTTATTTCATCCGAAGGCTCAGATTAAACTGTTGATCTCCTCATTTATTCTCTAACTATCTACTGATTTGTAAACTTTAAACAGTTTGACATATCTTTATTCTCTATCTAAAACATGAAATTTAAAGCATGAAAAGTTAAGATTAAACTATTTAACTCATCATGGATTATGGCAATTTGGGCAAGCTGCACATAATCATTATTTTTGCAGTTAAAGTAAATAGTAGTGGCACTTTGACTTGCTCACTTTCATGTCTTATTCTTATCTCTTTTTTCTTTTGGGGTCCATTTTTTATTTTTTTATATATTTTCTTTTCAAGTCCTTTGATCTTTCTTTTAGGACTTTTACCCTCTTTTCATTTATTATTATTTTCAAACTATGGGAAAAAAACTTGCAGAAAGCAAGGTATGTACATATTTACAAGACTAATCATAGTCAATTCAAAATTTATGAACCCTATTATTATAGGACCCTAACAGTGGCTCCACACGGGGATGAAATTTCTTGGTGAAATGTCAAGAACTTTGAGACTAGTAGCCTTTGAATTTTGACTGAGCTGACCTTGTAAGTGTTATTCTGATCTCTGCAATTGTTCATACTTATGACATTTTACCTTTCAAAGCTTTGGGGCTTCTCTTTGGGCTTCAAATTTGTTATGAAAACATCCAATCCAATCTAGAATCTGCAATGTTATATACAATGGATAAAGTAAACAAAATTAACTATTGGTTATTTCTGAAGAGTAGTAGTGCTTCAACATTCTGCCATTGACATGTCCACCTAACAGATCTGATCCATCCATTTCTTTCAAAAATAAAGAATTGTTACCTCTGTAACCATAAATAATATAAGGTCCTTTCCATAAGAGATAAAATTTCCCATGTTTACCTTTTTCTTCTCTCCTTGAATCCCATTTCTACACTTTGTCACCAATGTAGAAATCATCTTCTTTAATTTTTCCGTCAAATTTTTTCTTAATATTATCTTAGATAACTTGAGACTTAAGATAAACCTCTTCTCTTGTTTGTTGTAAGTGAATGGTTTGATTAATCCTTCTTTGAATGCCATTGGTCTCAACTTATAACTCTTGAATCATCTTCATTACTGGTACTCCTAAGGAAGATGGAAAAACAACATCCATTCCATAAACAAGGTTGTAAGGGGATGTACCAATAGATTTTTTGGTGGTAAGTCTATCTGCCCATAAGGCATTAAATAACCTCTTGTTCCAAGTCTTTTTGTTATCTTATAGTAATTTCTTGATGATGTTCACAAGGCTCTTATTAGAAGATTCAACAATGCCATTACCTTGAGGGTAATATGCAGTAGAATGGCCTAGGGTAATGTGGTATTTATGGCAAACGCCAATCATATTTTTATATTTGAATGCAACTGCATTGTCAGTGATAATATTTTGAGGACATCCAAATATTGAAAGTATGTTGCTTTCTAAAAAGGAGATAATGAAAGTGTCAGTGGCTTGCCTAGAAGGTATGGCTTCAATCCACTTAGTAAAATAGTCAGTGGCTGTTAGAATACACTTATGTTGGGCTGAGGATGCAGGGTGAATTTCACCAATGAAGTCAAGACCCCATTGTTGAAATGGAATTTCTATTGAGATGGGTTTTAAGGGCAGGGGTAACAGCTTTTTATTTCCTTCAAATATTTGACACTTGTGACATGAGGTCACATACTTTTTTACATCTGCAAACAAAGTAGGATAGTAAAAACTAGCTCTCAGGATTTTGTCTGCAGTAGTATTCCAGTAAAGATGTTCTCCATAGTCACCTGCATGAAATTATTCTAAGAATTTGTCAGCTTCTTCTTTAAGTAAACAATTTAGTAAAATTCCACTATGATCTTTCCAAAAAAGTACATTGTCTAAGATACAAAATCTTACTGCCTTCAATTTTAAGAATCTAGATTTTGTTCTTGATAATCCAGGAGGAGATTGTAAATTTAGTAATACAAATATAATATTTGCATACCATGGCGAGTCTGAAAAGGTTTCACTGATCTTTGGAGTCGCCATCTCTTCTTGATCATCTACTTGGGCAATAAAACTTATGTCTAAAGCATGAAAATTTGATTCAACCATGAGTTTAGATAAGCCTTGACCTTTTATAAGTTTAGTGGGTTTTATTTCTATGTCATATTCCAAAATTGTGGCAATCCACTTACCTCTTTTACCATCAGGACCATTCTGTGTTAGAATGTCCTTTACAACTGCATTTGGAACATAGGCAATGATGTGTGAATAAAGAATGTACACTCTAAAGTCTTTAATGGCCTTTACCGAAGCTAGGGCTCGTTTCTCCATTATATTGTACTTTAAAGTGGCATCTCTAAGTGTCTTGATAAAGAAAGAAATGGGCTACTCATAGCCCTGGTCATTTTTCTGCAGTAAGACTGCAGCAATAGTATGTTCTGAAGAAAAGGAGAAGATAATAAAATCTTTCTTAAAATCAGGACTTATAAGGACTGGAGTTTTTGTTAAAGCTTGTTTAATTGATTCAAAAGATTGTTTAGCTTCAATAGTCCATTTAAGTACTAAGTCATTTTTAAGCATATTGTTAAGCTCTCTGATGATTTCAGCTAAATTTAAGATGAATCTTCTAAGGAGATTAATTTTACCTAGAAAATATTGTAACTATTTAATGTTTCTAGGAGGACTAATGTTAAGAATGACCTCTATTCTTGCAGGGTCTATTCTAATTCCTTATTTAGATATTATGTGTCCAAGTAACTTACATTCTTCTAATCCAAATAAAGTTTTCTTAGGGTTTATAGAGATGCCAAATTTTCTGCATTTAAGAAAGACTTGTGTGAGATGATCCAAGTGTTCATAATCAGTTTTTGAGAAAACAGTAATGTCATCTAAATAAATTACTAAGAATTCATGAATTTCCTTTGCAAAGGCTATATCCATAGCTCTTTGAAAAGTGGCTCCTGCATTCATTAACCCAAAAGGCATTTTTACATACATAAAAGTGCCCCATGGAGTAGTAAAAGCAGTTTTATCTTGGTCTTCTGGTTGGACTAAAATTTGGTTGTACCCTGAAAATCCATCTAAAAGTGAAATCCTAGAAGAACCAACTACCCTCTGTAAAATGTGATCCATCTTTGGTAAAGGGTAATTGTCTTTTAAGGACACCTTATTTAAATTTCTAAAGTCAACACATAATCTAATTTCTCCTGTCTTTTTCCTGGCGGGAACTAGATTAGAAACCCAATCAGAATATCTAGTTGGTGAAATTATTTGGGCCTCATACATCCTTTTTACCTCTTTCTCAATTAAAGGCATCAAAACAGGATTGATCCTTCTTAAATTTTGTTTAAAAGGATTTCAATATTATTTTATAGGGATTTTATGTTGTATTATGTTGGTGTCATAGGATTTTAGGTCCTCATAACTCCAAGAAAAAACATCTTGAAATTCCTTAAAAAGAGCAATGTATTTTTTTTTCTTCCTTAGGTAAAGCTTTGGAAAGTTCAATCATCTTAGGTTTTAAATCTGTACCAATATTACATTCCTCAATATCAGATCTAAGTGGCTCCATTTTGGGTTTTCTTACAACATCATTTGAGTCAAATAAATCTTCTAAAGGAGTTAAGCCTTTTAGTAAAAAAATATCTTTTAAGTTCAAAATATCAGATTCATCATCAAATATCTCTTCAATTTCTACTTTTTCTAAATTATCTATGTTTGATTGACTAAATTTAGTAGGTTTTGCAAACTTTACTTTATTTACATCTATGTTATTCAAATCAATTTCACTATCTAAATTCTGATCTACTGTACAGTCTGTGTCTATTTTACAATTCTGAAATTCACCTTCATTGTTCATAAAATGGTAAATCTGTTGATATTGTGAGAAAATTTGCAAATATTTAAGATTATCTAGAATTATTGGTCTGTGTTTGACTTCTGTAGTATACCTATGATTTGGCTGAAACGGTAGATTACGGGTACTAGCAAAAGTTGCTAGGGAGTGGGCCTGTATGTTATGTTTTCTTGGTATTGCAGAAAAATTACATTCTAACAATTCATCTATAAAATCTAACACAGTTTCTCTATATCGAATTAATCTTGGATTATAAACATAATATTCTCCATTTATTTGTTTTACAATTAACTCTGAATCTCCCATAATTGATACTCTCTTACCTCCTAAATTTCTGATAATCTACAGTCCTAGAATGAGAGTTACATATTTAGCCATGTTATTGGTACATTTGAAATTAAGTCTGAAAGCATGGCCTTTTGCATGATTATTTTCCATATTAGTTATCCAAACTCCTGCTCCTGCTCCTAGTTTATTGACTGATCCATCAAATCTAAATGGCATAATGATTCATGAAAGATATTTTCATTGTCTGGTGTTTTGTTTTTGTCTTTTAGTTCAGTTTTGATTTCATTATCAGTTTCAAAGTTACATAAGATGAATGAATCTAGGTCAGTAGGTGTAGTGTAAATTGGGTAATTTCTTGGTCTTTCTACACTACTTACCATATAGTTCATCAATGTTTCCCTATAGAGTTTCCTTGGTTGACCAAAAAATGATATGGTAACATATGACATATCCAATTGTAGAGATCCCTATAATTTGGCTCCCCATGAGCGAGATAAGAGCATTCCATACTTAGGTGGGATATCAACTACTATAATGTCCATGAGTATTTTTTTACCAGGATATTGAACTAATGTGACACACAAATCTTTAATCAATCCTAAACATTTAACTTTGCTTGAATCAAATGAAAAGATATCTTTGTAAGGCCTAGTGATATCTAAGTTCAGGGTTTCCATTATTGCTTTTGGCATTAGATTGTGTGGAGCCCCTGAATCTAACATTGCATTGTGTAATATTTGGTCATGAACAGTTAAGCTAATGTAAAACGGTAGAATTGCTCCATCTTGGTGTTTTCCATTAACATCAGGACCAAAAATCAACTCTGGTTGATCATCACTTAAGTTTATTGAGTCTTCTCCATCTTTCATGTTTAAGTTTTCAGTGATAGTTGTTTTGTACAAATCATGTTTTACCAATTCTGTCAAAGGAATTGGTATTTTTAATTTTGCAATTTCATATTGTATATTAAATGAAGGTTGTGATTTACTAAGCTGAATTAAATCTTCTTTAGTAACTGTAGTTTGAGTAGGTTTATCTTCTTTTTCTACAGTTATCTTTTCATTTTCTATTTGAGTTTCTTGTGTCTTATTGCTCTTAGTTTTCTTTTCAGGAATGGTTTGAGAAGCAGTAGATGTTTTTTTTTCTTCATATTTTGAATTATCAGAAGTTGTTTTGGCAGTGGCATCTTTTGGATCTGCTAATTTTGGATCAGCAGTGGGTATTTTGGAATCTAAAATTGATGTTTTAGCAAAATTAATTGTTTTAACAGCAACAAATTTTTGTGAATCTGTTGATGTTTGGACAACCTCTTCTGTTATATCAACAATCTTGGGACTGGGTGAGATTTTAGGGCTAGAAATTTTCTGGGATGATTTAGGGTTTTGCTTGTTTTCCCTAGGGAGAATTTGCAGAGCTTTGGTAGTGGGAGCTTCTACTGTTTTCTTAGTTTTTGTTTATGCAGATTTCTTAGTAGAAGGCTTTGTGTTTTTCTTACTTCTAAGGTTATATTGTTTATGTACTTCATTTATAGAAAAATCATAACCTTGTTTGTAGTATGATTCACCTGAATCTAATTGAAGTTGTTGCATTTCAAATAACTCTTGATCTTCTTGTGTGAGAAAGATAGTGTTATCATCATTTATACCCATTGGATTTATAGTGTCTTCATCATCTTCATCTTGATGAGAAATTTCAGCATAGTTCTCTTGAAATGGAGGTCTTATTGTCTGATCAGGGGCCAATTATTTAGATTTTCCTGTGTTTGTATTTTTCCTAAAGTTGGGATTTCTAATTTGTTGTTGATTATCCCATTGTGTTCTTCTTTCTATATTTCCTAATCTATCCATCATTCTCTCTAAATTTTTAGCTAGTTGATCTATTTTTCCATCTGAACTAGATGTCTCTTCTTTTATGGTTATTCTTCTCTCATTCCTTAATCTAGCTTTTATAGCCAAAATATTTACTACTATACTAACAACATCAGTTTGCATTCTTTCTAAAGTGTCAACATTTTTCTCTCTTAATTGATAGGCCATGTCTGTATCAAATCCATCAAGGAATTTGAGTAGGACAGAGTCTGGAGTGGGTTTGAGATTGGCAGGGATTGAATTGTAAACAATGTTGTATCTAGTGCAGTAATCTTGGAATCTTTCATTAGGAGCTCTTTTCATTGCATCAAATTCAGATAATATTTGAAGTGGATTTTTCTTATTTTCCCATTTATTCAAAAATAATCTATGAAAGACTGCTAAATCAGCTATACTACTAGGATTAAGACCTTTAAACCATTTTTTAACTTCCCCTGTTAATGTATGAGCAAAGAGTCTCATTTTTACATTAGAATCATCTATTTCATGAAGCTCAAAATAATCAATCACCTTATTAACGTGCTGTTGGGAAGTGTAATGTGTGGTAGCATCAAATTGAGGTATTTTACTCTAATAATCCTAAGGCATATCATGTAACTGTGCTGGAAGGACCAAAGGATCATACCTCGCAGCCATGGCTTGAATTCTAGCTTGGCTAGGAGGTAAGTTAGAAGTGCTTGGGGCAGAACTAGAAGTACTAGCTAATGCAGTTAAAGAAGTGGCTGATGAGATTGAAATGTAAGATGATGTACTAGAAAATGTGGTTGAAGAACTAAAGGGTGAAGTTGGAATGGCAGAAGATGAAACTGGGATATATGAATAAGTGCTTGGAAATGAGAATGATGTATTTGAAAATGTAGAAGGAAAGCTAGTGGGTCGTGTTGAGGTGGGTGAAGATGGAAATAATACTCTAGGCTGGAATGGTTGCTTTGGGATAAAGGGATCTGTAGAATGGAGTGTAGTGGCAATTATGGATGATGTAGTGGTAAAAAGAGATGAACCTACTGATTCTACAAGGTTGGTATATAACTGAGAAGTAGAGGGCTTAGGTGTATATGTTGATAAAGCAGCTAATTCGAATGAATGCTAAAAAAGAGATTCATCTACTTACTTAAGTACAATAGCATTTAATTTATCAAGTTTATCATAAATCTCAAAAAAATTTGATTCAGAATCTACTAAAACCGTTTCCTTTTTAATTTCAAGAGATGAAATAAAATTAGGATCTATAACAGTGCTGTTTAAATCACTCTATGATTTGTTTCTTAATAAATAATGTTCAAAAATTTAAGTCAAAATCAATGTCTTGTATAGTTGCTAACGGTTTTGAAAAGGAATTAGATCTAAATAAGGAAACTTTGTTACCTAAATCTTCTACTTGTTTATTCTTTTTTCCAATTTTGTTTGGATTGTCTACTGTAGCAACAGGTTTAGGATCTGGATCTGGATTTGACTTGGTATAGTAGATTTTTATAGAAGCTAGAATTACAGTTTTTGATAAAAAATATACTCACAACTTATAAAACAGTCTTAAGGTGAAAGGATAATGAAAAACAATTTCCTTTAAGATCTATTTAAAAACTGAGGATTGGTTAGTTCCCCAGTATGGTCGCCAGTATGTTATCACAGGCTAATAATTCTCCAAGTTGTGAGATTTTAATTTATAGTTTAAAGAAAATTAGAGGTAACCACAAGCCTAATTTTAAACTCTGTGATCTAGCCTTCCTAGGGTTCAGAGAGGGATCTCTCTATAATATTTAACTTTGTTTTAATTATTTTCTATTAGGCTAGTTATGATGTGCAAATTGATTTTGATATTTGGTTTGGTTTGGTGAGAAAAATCTCTTAATGAGATGGATAGTGATAGATCTGTTTGTCCATTGGGCAAAGGAGTCAAATTTCAAGTAAACAGGACTAGGATCAAGGTCAAAATTCAAATATTTTCAGGGCAAGATAGACAAGTCATTGAAGATCTTGGAAGGCTGATTGATGAAGTGGTTTAATCGGGATAAAGATCAATCAAGGATTCTTTGATCCAGATAAGGAAGGAGAAGACAGAGGTAATTCGAAAGAGGAATAAATTAAGGGTTCCCTACTCTGGAAATCAACAGAAAACATAGAAATGATAAATAGTTAAAGACAAGGTTATTTTAGCAAATCATGTAATAATATTCCTGGTTTATCATTTAAATTTAGAACACATAAATGGATGCATGTAAAACATAAGAAGTTAAACAATGAAAGTAGAAAGTAATTCACTTCAATGGCTCATCACATGAATCCTGAAATATGATTCTTTATGATTTGATCCAGTCTTCTACTTGAACTTGCTACAAAAAGCCTTCAGGTATAGAAATATTGACTATAGAAATCCTCAACAATTTGTTCCACAATAATACTTTAGAGGATGAAGTATTTATACAAAAATGTTTACAAAATATCCTAGAATACTCATAGGATTTTTCTAAGGAAAATAAAAATATCTTTTAGAAAAATATAGTGACAGCGTCTTAACAACTAGAAAGTTGTCCTATTTATCCAAATAAAATAGAAATGCTGTTTTGGATTGGGTGCAGCTGACTGCCTTGTTGTCTCCAACGCTGGCAAAGATCTTTTAATATATTTTGAAGTGTTATCTTCTCATCTGATACATTTTACCTCTGATACTCTTTCATCTGTTTGAGGAATGTTTTAGTTGCCTCACTGCTGTAAATTCTGTTTTTAACAAGCTGTAATTTTTCCTCTTTTACTGTAAAATTGTCTTTTACAGTAATTCAGTGAGTTTTTCCCAAAATTATTCATTAGTGTCTTCCAGATTTTCAGTGGCTAGCTTCTTATTTCTTCCAGATTTTCAATCATTTTCTTCAACCTATCGATCTCATTACTCTGTATGGAAATCTCTTCCATAGCTTTGATGAGCTTGCTGGCTTCATTTGTTTGCTACACTGTTGATGTAGATGATTCTATAGCTAAGGTCGTAGAAGATGTCACTGGAATAGCTGTTGCTAATGGGGATTTTGGTGCCAATTCCTCTGCTAAGGTTGATGGAACTGCTATAGTTACAATAGGGATAACTGTGGGAGGGGCACTCTGAGTTTTTGTTGCTTCTTTCTCTTGGATTAGCTTGTCCATTTCTATCTTCATTTCCTTAATCTGTGCTGTCATTTGGAGAATGAGACTCATCATCTCATCTTTCTGATTAGCTTCCTGCAGAATTTCTTTAGTCTGTGTATGTTCTGTTGGAGGAAGCTTCAATTTTTTTCTAAGTGCTGATATGTTAGCATTTTTATTCTTTATCATCTCTTCTGAAGCATTTATATTTGTTGGATCATAACCCACTTCAATTACTAATTCTTCTAAGGACTTGATTCTAGTGTCCTTGATAAGAGAAGAAGCTTTCTCAATCCTGATTTGATCTCTCAAATTGGTTATAGTGTTCTGAAGCTTTTGGGCACTCATTGCCTTGTTAGTCATAGTAGAATAAATCATTTCAGAACTCTTCTTATGAAACTCAATTTGATCTAATGGATGAATGCTATCAACAGGTACTTCAAGGTCAACCTTCTTGTATTCTGCTAATGTTGTGGGCTTAGGCACCGTTGGTTGTAGCATTTTCATAAGAAATTTCTTGTTGGTGTAATCAAAGGCTGATAATAATCTGTTCTGACTTCCTAGAGTTTGCTTTAGATACTGTGAATAGATTTCATTCTTTAACTCTTCATTCTTAGCTTTGATTTCCTTGTATTTCTCTTTAATATCCAAACCTGTACTTTCTGCTTGCTGTGATGATGATGCCTCCATGTTTTGCTGTCTTTCAACCATCTGAGTATCTAGAGTATACTTTTCCTGCTCATTTATAATGAATGTAGCAGCATTTGTGTTGTTCTCTGTGTTTTATTCTTCTAAAATCTCAATTGTCTCTTTTTCCTTATTCACTGGATTGAGCTTAGGCTTTTTATTATATCTGAGTTTAAACCTAGTCTCTATTGTTGTTTTAGCAGTGTAGGTACCTTCTTCTCCGGATCTTTTAGTAGCTTTATCTTCTTGATTTACAGTTTTCAAGGTGTGACTAGTATCACCCTGTTTAACTGCTTCTATCAAGGTATTTTCCAGCCACTCTTCTTGATTAGAAAACTGTTCAATCTCTGGCCTTTTATCTTGTATATAAGGGTTCAATTTTCATTTTACCCTCATTTTACTTAGAATTCCCTGAGGATCATAATTCCATAAAAAACTTTCTTCAAATTTGTATTCCAGTAATTGTTTTGCTGCCTCTGTACCTGCATCCCTGTGATTGCAAATGAAAGGTCCTACCTGATTCTTCAACTTGAATTAAGTCTTCTTTTTGGCAGCCAAGAAGTTGATAGAATCTGAATTTAGTATTTTCCTGATGTATTCTAAGGCAAAAACTCTCATGGGCAAGTATTTTGGTAGTTTATAGGGTAAAATATTTGACCCAAAAACTGATCTTTGTATGATTTTGGTAAAGGTACCAATCTCCAGTTTTACTTTGTTCTGACAACTGTAATACTTTCTTTATCTCATCATTGATTCTTGGTTGTACACTGTTTGTCAACATGTTTATCAATGGATGAAAAAAACAGTCTATAAAATCCACATAAGTGAATTATGTTGATTATTTCCTGATTAGTGAGGTCCAGAAGATGACTGATAGAGGATTCCCTTCTACATCCAATTTCTAAAGGTTTATAGGGAACTTATCTTCTTGGAAATAAATGAACATGTGAAAGAGGAAGGATGAATATCTGAAAACTCCTTCAGTGGGAAATTTCACAAGTTGATCATGGATATTACAAGCTATGTATTCAGCATAATTGTAGATAACAGAAGGAGGTTGACCTGGCAAAAAAGTGGATAGAAAACCTATAATTGACTCATCTGTATGCTCATCGTTAAAATAACCTAGGATAAAGGATAACATAGAAATGACATTTCTTAACCCTTCAGGAAATTTGGAAGTAGAATAAGGAGGGTTTAGTTTTGAGATTTCAACATAGGAAAGCATGACATTTTGGAAAATCTGAAATTTTTTAGGAAAGTCTAACTGAATATAGAGCTCTGTGAGTGCTTCTATGGATAATGGAACTGCATTGGGATATGGTTTGAGCTGAAGCATTGGGTTAATAGACTCTGCAGTAATGGTAAACAATAATTCTTTATTAGCATTAACCATGGCTCTTTGTTCAGGTGAATAATAGGATTGACACAACCTAATTACTTTTGGACACTGATGAGTATGTGAAACTACATACTTGGGTAGATTTGACTCCCAAATCTGGACGTCATATCCTTGATCTAATGAATTTTCTAGACTCTAGCAGTGGAGTTCTAAAAGATTGAGTTCTATCACTGGATCAACTATCTTTGTAATCTATATTAGCTAGAGGTGTATGCTCCACATCTACAACAGGAGGTTGTAGGGGATTTATAACAATAATGGTTTTGGAATCCATTGTTGGGTTTAAATTTGACACTTTTAGCCTTCTGGATGTTTAAAACTTTGTATTTGGGCTTTTTGTACTCTTCTGTAAGCTTAAACTATTTATAGAAGGTATTTTTGATGTGACAGAGGTCTATTGAATAGTAATAGGCACAAACTAGATTTATTTTTAGTTTAAATATTCAAATTTAGCTCTAAAACTGATCTTCAAACTCTTCACAAATTCAGGAAAAGGTAGAACCAGGGTTTTCTTCTCTTCTTGGATAAACTAGACTAAAATGGTTCAATTCAGGCATATAAATATTCTGAGTGTTTATAAAGGGTTTCTTTAATCAATTAAAGAGTCTTTAAAGTCTGTAAAAGACTAAAACTACTCAAATTTCGATTAAAATAGATTAGAGTATTAACACTTTGATTTTATCAGGGTTTAGCAGCGAATCCATTCTTTGAAGGAAAAAATAAGGATTTTTCTATGGGTAAATAGCTTTACAAGGCTCAATTTCTCAGAAAATTGGTTCTTTCAAATGAAGGGAAGGTTATTTTCTTCGAGGAATACCTGTTTTTGTAGGTATTTGATCTTTAAACTGGGTTTCTAAGGCGTCGGAGAGGCTTTCTGATGGCTGTTAAATTCTTAGGAAGTAAATTGGAAGCTTTAGAAGGTTGCTGCAACGATTTCAATGGATTTTATGGTTCTTTGGCATGAAAACAGGGCTATGGCACTTCTTCTTCAGTTGGAGATGGTTTAAAATGTAGAAAAAGGCTTTAAGTTCATGCATATGAAGCTTTATAGCGAATTTAGGTTAAACAATATCAACATTGAATGGCGGTCAAATAAGAGGAAGGATGGTTTTAGCGCTGGAAGGAGAAAACCATTAATGGTTATCGCATGAGCTATAAGTGGTAAATAGTTTATTTGGATTGAATGCGATCCAGTAATTTGGCGCCGCGTGGAGGAGAGATAATGGAGTAAAACAACCCATTTCGCAAATTTCAAATTGATTACTGACCGTGCTAGTGAAAATGCGATATGACATCTGGTTCGTTGGATCTGGAAGAAGGTGTGCGAAAGGTGGAGATTAATTGATAGAGTTTCTTGGAGTATGGGGCATGGGGCCTGAGAAATCTTATATGTTGGGGTTGTTTAATACATTTAAACGTATAAACATAATGTTATAAGCAGAGAAATGAACTGTGATTTTACTCGGAAAATGGATGATTTACATGTGTATTGTGAATTTTGAGCGGGGGATATTATATATAACATGTTTTAACCTTTAGGAAATAGGCGGTGATATTTTTCACATGGGTATTTAGACCATAGGTTAAATGTTAAAATAGTGGGTTTGGGATATTTTAAATAAAGGAATTAATATATCTACGGGAAGGGGTTTTTATAACATAATTAATACATTAAATTAAAGTTAATATGAAATGAATGTAATGAATGGAAAATACATATAATCAAACTAAGCAAAGTGTAAACATATGCATTTGAGCACAATAATGGTCCCATTTTAAAATATTTACACATAATACTTAGGTTAAATTGTATTTTGTGGGTTTTTTGAGAGTTTTTGCATGAGATGAAATTAGTTAAAGGGGATTTCTTACTTTCCCTAAGTAAAAAGTGTCTTAATGTAGGAAAAGGGAATAATGTTGAGAAAAGGGTGATTATGAAGGGATTTAAATACTTATTTACCAATTAGTTATTAAGCCTTGGGTCCGGTTCCAACAAAAGTCAGAGAAATGCTCTAATACTTTTAACTGAAGGTTTTGAATACTGAATACTTTGAGGGGAAGGGAATTAGTAATTTTTTCCAAATGATGTTTTGTTACATGCCTTGCAAAACTTCTTTCTACCTACCCATAATTATTCTACCATTTTTTACTTCATTTGCATGGGTGAATTTAAGCTTGCAACCCTAAATCAATTTTTGTTTTTAAAGAAAGAAACTATCTAATTCTAACCTTATTTCATCTGAGGGCTCAGATTAAACTGTTGAGCTCCTCATTTATTCTCTAACTATCTACTGATTTTTCAAGTTTAGACAATTTGAAATATCTTTATTCTCTATCTAAAACATGAAATTTAAAGCATGAAAAATTAAGATTAAACTATTTAACTCATCATGGATTATGGCAATTTGGACAAGCTGCACACAATCATTATTTTTGCAGTTAAAGTAAATAGTAGTGGCATTTTGACTTGTTCACTTTCATGTCTTATTCTTATCTCTTTTTTCTTTTGGGGTTCATTTTTTATTTATTTTTGATCTTTTCTTTTCAAGTCCTTTGATCTTTCTTTTAGGGCTTTTACCCTCTTTTCATTTTTTATTATTTTCAAAATATGAGAAAACCACTTGCAGAAAGCAAGGTATGTACATATTTACAAGAATAATCATAGTCAATTCAAAATTTATGAACCCTATTATTATAGGACCCTAACAGGAGGGACCATTGTCTCTTTAAGTCTCTCCCAAAGTTTATCTCGAGGAAAAATGTCGAAATATTTTCTAAAGTCCACAAAGCAATAGAAGAGACCGACTTTACTATTGCAACATTCCTTTGCAATGATTTTAAGAGTGACTAGATGGTCAATAGTCGAGTGATGTTTCCTAAAACCAGCTTGTCCTTTAGCTCTGTTTTTTGTGGCTTTCAAACCAAAGGCTAAGTTTCTTCTCCAAAATGATCCCATAGAGCTTGGCTACGATATGGCTAACCATAATGGTCCTATAATTATATGGAATACTCTAGTCATAATTTTTAAAAATAGGTACATTTCATATGTATATATATATATGTGTGTGTGTGTGTGTGTGTGTATTGTGCTCAAAATCAACATATATTTATGTTAACTTCGATTATACCAAGAGCTAAAAGGAATAAAATATTTTAATGTGAAAATCTTTCTTTATGTTTTGCATTTAAAAAATCTTGATCCCCTTAAGCTCTTTGGATTCTTAAGATTGAGTGTTAAGATATATATATATATATATATATATATATATATATATATATATATATATATATATATATATATATATATAAAATTAAAATATTTCTTAATATATATATATATATGTTTTTTTTTATATAATTAATATATATATATTTTAATTGAAATATTATATATATAAATTTATATAATTTAAATGTGTATGGTATAAATAATAGTTTTACATCTATATAATATATATAAAAAATACTTTAACTTTTATCTTTTATTAAAGTAGTAATATATATATATATATATATATAAATTTTATTAAATTATTAAATTATTACAGTTTTACTATAATTTTTATAAATATATAAATTTATATAATTTAAGTCTATATCATATAAATAAATAAATAAAATTATGATTAAAATGTTTTTTAAAAAACATATATATATATAATTTTTTTTTTTTTTTTTCATATATATATATATATATATAATATTTTATTGAAATATTACACTTCTATATATATATGAATTTTAATTTACAAATGTTTATTTTATGTATTTAATTTTTATAGTTTATTGAAATATTACACTTTAGAAATTTAAATAATTTAAATGTATATGGTATAAATAAAAAATATACACACATTCCAAATTAATAAATTACTTCAAAACTTAAAAATTAAAATATTTTGTAATTTACAAATATTTCTTTTTATATATTTTTATTGAAATAATGTGTTTATTTTATATATTTAATTTTTATCTTTTATTGAAATATTACACTTTATAAATTTATATAATCTAAGTTTATATGGTATAAATAAAAAATAAAATATTAACATATGTTTAGTTTATATATTTAACTTTTATCTTTTATTGAAATATTACATTTTATAAATTTATATAATTTAAGTGTATATTACATAAATAAAAATTTCACACAAATATATTAAAAATAATAAATTACTTCAAAATTCAAAAATTAAAATATTTTGTCGTTTACATATATTTGTTTTTTTTTAAATATTTTATTGAAATAATACACACATATATCACAACAATATTTTTTTTTAATTTACATATATATATATATATATATATTTTTTTTTATATTTTTAATTTTTATATTTTATTGAAATAGTGCACTTTGATTACAATTATTTATAAAGATATAAATTTAAATAATTTAAATTTGTATGATATAATTAAAAAATTAACACACAAATATAGATATAGATATTAAAAATTGATGATTAATGTATAGTAAGACCAATATGGTTTATTGGAATTTAAGAAAGTAAGAGATTAATTGGTATTCTTTAATATTTTTTTTCTATGATTGAAAAGAAGGGAGAGAATCATTCTTAGAACACCATAATTTTTCTCACTTAACAAGTCAAGAAGATTGGTGGTGTGGTAAATATTTTGAAAACAAGAACGAATGTGAGTAAGAGTTGGGAAATCCAAAAGAAAGTTATTTTTATCTTAAACCCTCTTAGTATCACAAGCGTGAAAAAATATTTCATCGCAAGGTATTTTTGGAATTAACTAATGCTTGGTTTCAGTGTGAATCTCATGAGAATTAGTTCTTATCTTAGCAATGTTCATTTTCTTCTGAGCACTTTTCAAGTCAGAAAGATATTTCTGGTCAACAAGATTGGGGTCAAACAATACTTTATAATACCTTAGCTAGGATTTTTCCCTTTAACACCTTGTCATCCCATAATTTATCCTTAAATTTGGAAGTAATAATATTTTTAATGTTATCCTTATTCTCCAAGATGATTTCCTCCTTTACCCTCCATTGGTTTAGCCGAGACTGTGCATCCTTATGTTATCCTCACTTGACCTGGAGGTGGGGGTTTTGGCTAGAGTTAGAAGCAATTTTGGGGACCCTCTTGGCTTCATTGTTTCATAACTTCTTATTATACACGAGATACCTAATAATATCCATTTTTTCGATGGGGGATAGGTCGACTTCAATCAAAAGGATAAGGTATAGAGTATTTCCTTTAATCTTGAGGTTGTAGGTTATAAATTACTTTTGTATTAGCTCAATATTCCTCTATGATTCTCTAGATATACTACAACCTCAAACCTCATATCCATATAAAATAACACGATGGCGAGAGTCTCAAAGAGGAACTTTAATTTTTTACTTCAAACCCAAATATTTGTCGACTTACTTGTTTTCAAGCCCATAATAACCTTTTGAGCTCCCAATTATCATTTTCTTATTCTAATTGAGGTGATGATAAATGTCGATTCCTAGATATTTGTATGAAGACACTATATCCAATTAGTTATTATCATAAATTAAATTATCATAGTTGATATTTTTGGATTTAATTATCATGACTTTAGTCTTATCGATATTAATTGTCATACCCATCTTGGAGGATTCTAAGTTGCTTGTCGATATTGTCATGACTCCTGACTAGAAGAATGATATCGCCAGCATAAAGGAGAAGAGTAATGACCATACTAATGATTTTGGATCCATCATATCCTAAAAATTCCAAAAACTCTTCTATCTTATCAATGTAAATTCCAAAAAGGGTTGGGGATAGGGGACACCCTTGCTTAACTCTAATATTGCATTTAATTTCTTCTCACCATCCCTTGGTGGTCCTAATATTTGCAATAACATTCTTGTATAACCTAGTCACAAAAACCCTCGACTTGAGAGGAACCATTATCTCTTCCATCCTCTTCCATAGCTTATCCTAATGATCCGTGTTGAAATATTTTTTAGGGAGATCAAAAAATAAATAAAAGATCAATTTTATTATTTCGACATTCCTTTGTAATGATCCTAAGAGTGACAAGATGGTTTGAAGTTGAGTGATGTATCCTAACTATATATTTCCCTTTGGCTCTTTTACCATGGATTTCAAGCCAAAGGCTAATCTTATTTTCCAAAATGAGACCATAGAGTTTGGATAAAATGTGGTTAATCATAATGGTCATGTAGTTAGAGGGAATTTTATTATCTTGTAATATCCCAGAATTGGGACTGTCAGCAGTACATGTCTGAAAAACACATTTTTCAAAAATGTATGCTACAACAATCAAGATCAGCCCTTGGATCCCTTAGATCTAACAATATAAGACCTAAATCGAAGAGGAGATGAGAAAAAAATAAAAATAGGTGAGGTAAACAGACCTCCCGCACCTAGTATGGCTTGAAAAATGCCCAAGGAAGGGACTGCAACAACACCAAACAATACTGCTAAGAAAGTAACACAGTTTATCAGAGTAAGAGCAGGAGGCCAATATAGAGGCTTATAAATTATATGTACATCAGAAATTCAGATTTATAATGTAGCCCATACAATGTACAAGAGAAAAATAGAAGACTTATATGAAGAAATCCCTCAAAAAGGGGTACTGCAGCACATGTATTGATTGCAAAAGGCTTGAAAACGTTTTTTTAAAGAGCTTCAACAACTGTATATTACACTTCAGATCTAGAGCAGATCTGTGTACAAAATATTAGATCTATATCAGATCTGTACACTAGAAGAGCTCTTGTACAAATTCCCCTTGGGGTTTTGAGCAAAACATGACATACAAAGAGTAGATTTGAGATCTAAGTTGCAAATCTACAATAATATTCAGGAATTTTTGAATGTAAAAACAATAATAAGAAGATCATATTTGAACAGAACATGGATTAGATCTCTAATCCATGGATCACCACAGTGAAGGGTAGAACCCAAACACTAGAGATCTCTCCTCCAAACGTGTGTCAAAACACCCTGCAACTGTACACTTGAAAATAACGCAGTCCTGGAAGGGAAATTGTGCTGTAAGCTCCAGTACTGGTTTGGCCTAATGCCAAGATCTAAAAATTCAGCCCCAAAGCTTTAATACTCTCTTTTCAAGGGGATAGAAGGCTTTCCCACTGAAAAGAGGCACTAGATTGGCCTAGATCTGAGTAAATCTAGCCTCCACTTGCTACAACTTATAAGGACAACCAAACCCTCAACAGGATCCGCGTTGTAGTTGGAAGATGAAGCTTGGACAAATGCCTGATAGTGGACAAGATTAGAAAGACTCCTCCAAGAGCTACTCAATGGAAGAGGTTGGATTCCCGATCAGGAACACCCAGTGCTAAACAACACTATTATCAACTAAACAACAAGAGAATGATATATGTCTAAACAAACAATATATTCAGAAAATATCATATCATAATAAAAAAAAATCTTCTTCTGTCCTCCTCTTCCTTTTATAAGATGAAAGTCCTGCCAAAACCTAAACCATCTCAATGATTTAGTTCCTTTCACATGTGTAGCCTCCAACTAAAACTGTGCTGTGCATCTAGGATATTCACTGTATCTAGAAAAAACTGTTGATTTGGTCCTAGTTGACTTGTCAAATGATCTAGCCTCTTTCACACCTAAGTGTGCTTATGTAAATAGCCCAAATTTAGCTTTTTTTGCATGTGGCATTGATTTATTTTTCTGTTCAGGAGTTTTATTGATCCTCCTTTACAATTTTATTCATGAACTAGAAAAATGAAACAAAATTATATATTCCCATTAGCTTGGGCTAATTGGGAATATTACAGTCCTCCCCTCCAAAAATTTTCTTGTACTCAAGCAACTGATATGGTGAGTGCTGCAACACTTCTCCTCCTCCATTGGTGACACCATCAAGGATCAAGCTTTCTCCATAAGCTAAGTGTTCACCAATCCAACCCTCCATGAATTGTTCCTCCAAAGTCATTATGAGATGTACATAATCCATCCCACAAGGAGTCAAGAAATCAACTGAAACAAACATGGCTGAACCAATACTCTCTCTAAAACATGTAGCATAAGGTACATAGAGAGTTTCCATCCCATGTGGTACATACAAGCTTCCCATCCTCCCTCCATACAATCCCATAAAAAGTACAACTATATCATCAAGGTATGGAAGAAAAATTACATATATATAAACAAAAATTGGAGCATGAGGAGGTGGGTCATAGTCCCACATATGATACTAGCGTAGTGCATCTCCTGCCTGCATTAGATAAAGATATGGTAAGTGGTCTCCCCACCACTTACTTGCTGTACATGTCATCTCACCATGGCTGAAAATGTGAGATATGTTTGGTGCCTTTGGGAAGCACCCATCATGAAAGAAAATCTCCCTTTGCACAACAAGGGAGTGGCCAAATTCAGAAATTTTAGTGGCCCAATGTGTGCCATGAGATTCATATGATACATCACTCCTCCTTGGAGTCATGGCCTGCATAAACATGGTGAAAGAATATGTAAAATCCGAAAATGAAACTTGCTTTACATGATCATATTCTTCACCAACAATGTCTTTCCTACACATGGAGTTATGCATGGATATTTCTCCTCTTTCAAAAGAAGGAAGAGATGGCTGAAATAACTCTTTCATAGAGTCCCTTGGCTGCCCCAACTCCACATAGCTTATGCATTCTAGAAAATGCTGATGTAGCTCTCCTCCAAAGCCTTCCCATTCAAATCATCTCATGATAGTGTTGTAGATATTCATAGAATAGGTAGGGCTGAAACAAAACTCTTTGTAGGCCCTTTGTAGCATCCTTTCCTTGAGCTTGGAGGCTTTAGGTAAGAAGATCCTATCATGATGATGGATGACTCCCTCATGGACTAGATAGCCCTCTTCATGCAGCTGGTCATCAAGCATCATACAAGTGTGAAGATCTTTGGAATAATCCACCAACAACTGAGATTTCCAATATAGATCTACACTCCCCACCAATGATAGTGCTGATAATGCATCAACATGAATGTATGTCATGTTGTTGATCTCCTCTTTGACATCTCCTATGCCAAAGGTACATGTAGGAAGGACATACCTTCCCTTCTGCTCCTCCCACAACGCAGAATCAGAAAAGAGAGTGGGTGATGATGATAGGGGAGGAATATTTCCCTCCTCCTTGAACTTAACCAATTCTCCTAGCACTGCAGCTTTGTCTTCAAGTACTCCAATCCCTCCTGGATCTAATTTCGGAGCAGAAAGTTGTGAGGTCTTCCCCACAAAATCTGAATCAGGTGGCCTCCCAGGTGGTTTGCCACTAGATAATGAGATTTCAGGGACCATCCTCATATGCATCATAGATGGGATCCTTCTGTCCCTTCTTCCACTGTGCAAATTCAAATCTGTTTCATGGGTGGAAGTCTCATGAAATTTGGAGATCACTCTTAGTGATGCAAGAGTGCCTCTGATTGGGGCATTTGCTCCATTCTCTTCTCCTAGCAATAATGGATCATCTTCTGCTATGTCAACTTTGTGATCCCTCCTTTGTTCTGTCTCATTGCCTCTTAGCATAGACACATGCTACTCATGTCCTCCATATGGAAGATCCTTAGGAACTCCTTGAAAAGATGCAAGGAACTCTCTAGTGGAAGCAATTTCTTCATCTCTATCTCTTGATAAAAATGGATCCCCTCCTGCTATCACAGTGTGCGAGGATCTTCTCTGCTCTTTCCCTCCCTACTCCTCATCAATGGAGAATGCCTCATAATTAAGAGACACTTTTCCTTGACCTCTTATTGAAGAAGGAACCCTCATGTCTTCTCCTTGAGAAGAGAGACCTTGTTGTAGTGGGCATTTTTCCTTTGGAAAATCATGCAGAAGATCTTCAACCCATTCCAAAATGTTTAGAAATGGAGTTGGATTTAGGGATTCTTCCAACTCATGAAAATATTCAAATTCCTTGTGTTTGATTTTCTCTCTCAAGGAAGTTTCAGAATGTCTCAGATCAAATATTTTCACTAACCTCCTAGTGAACTTTGCATAAGAAGAGATATTTACATTTTTCAAGGAAGAAGACCCAAATAGCCACCAGGCATAAGCCTTACCTTGAAGATGTAGTGCTGCTACTGTCAAGGCTTCTTCTTCTTAAACTTGATGCAGTTGGAAATATGTGTCAAGCTTCCTTACCCAAGACTTGGTTGAGTCCTTAGGTGATCCATCAAAACTAGGTATAGAGAATCTACCCAAAGTGTGCTGTATGCACCCTCTTCTTCTACTGTAGCTGCTAGATCTTTCTTCTTTAAGTTGATAGAGCTCTGGGAAACTGAGATGCTCTTTGAATCTCTCTGATTGAGATTCATATTCTTGGAGATAATCACCAAGAGATTCCTCCTTTGGTGTTCCTCCTTTTATTCCTTACTTTTTCAAGAAAGTAGGCATGCTCCAACGTTGTAGACCAGATTATGTGGCTGAATGCTCACAAACATAGTAAGAAGTACTGGGGCTTCCTTGATGTGACAATATTCCTGAGGGATCTACACGCCTTTCTCTTTTCATTCCCCTGATTTCTCCTTTCAACTCATATATAGCTTGAGAAAGAGTTTTAGAGAACTCTTCTCCTTTCAATCTTCCAAATAAAGGGGTTTTACCCTTTTCTTCAGTGTCTTCAGTGTAATCATACTTCTTTTGTCTTATTATTATATACCTATTCTCTCTGTCAAAAAGAGGATCTCATTTTGTGGAAGGAATATTGGATTCTTAAGAAAGCACAGGATGTGCCAAGATGATGCTCCAATACCACTGTAATATCCTAGAATTGGGACTGTCAACAGTACATGTTTGAAAAATGCATTTTTCAGAAATGTATGCTACAAAAATCAAGATCAGCCCTTGGATCCCTTAGATCTAAAAATCTAAGACCTACGTCTAAGAGGAGATCAAAAACAAATCAAAATAGGTGAGGTAAACAAACCTCCCACACCTAGTATGGCTTGAAAAATGCCCAAGGAAGGGACTGCAGCAATACCAAACAATACTACTCAGAAAATAATGCAGTTTATCAGAGTAAGAGCAGGAGGCCAATATGGAGGCTCATAAATTACATGTACATCAACAATTCAGATTTACAATGTAGCCCATACAATGTACAAGAGAAAAATAGAAGACTTATATGAATAAATCCCTCAAAAAGGGGTACTGCAACACATGTATTGACTGCAAAAGGCTTGACAACGTTATTTTAAAGTGCTGCAGCAGTTGTATATTACACTTCAGATCTAGAGCAGGTCTGTGTACAAAATATTAGATCTATATCATATTTGTACACTAGAAGAGCTCCTGTACAAATTCCCCTTGGGGTATTGAGCAAAACATGACATAAAAAGAGTAGATCTGAGATCTAAGTTGTAGATCTGCAGTAATATTCAGGAATTTCTGAATTTAAATACAATAATAAGTAGATCAGATCTAAACAAAACATATATTAGATCTCTAATCCATGGATCACCACAATGAAGGGCATAACCCAAACACCAGAGATATCTCCTTCAAAAGTGTGTCAAAACACCCTGCAACTATACACTTGCAAATAACACAGTCGTGGAAGGGAAAATGCATTGTAGGCTCCAATACTAGTTTGGCCTAATGAAAAGATCTAAAAATGCAGTTCCAAAGGTCTAATACTCTCTTTTCAAGGGGATAGAAGGTTTTCCCACTGAAAAGAGGCACTAGATTGGCCTAGATCTGAGTAGATCTAGCCTCCACTTGTTGCAACTTGCAAGGACAACCAAACCCTCAACAGGATCTATGTTGTAGTTGGAAGATGAAGCTTGGCCAAATGCCTAATAGTGGACAAGATCAGCAAGAATCCTCCAAGAGCTACTCAATGGAAGAGGTGGGATTCCCGATCAGGAACACCCAGTGCTAAACAACACTATTCTCAGCTAAACTACAAGAGAATGATATATGTCTAAACAGAAAATATATTCAGAAAATATCATATCATAATCAACAAACCTCTTCTGTTGTCCTCTTCCTTTTATAAGATGAAAGTCCTGCCAAACCCTAAACCATTTCAATGATTTAGCTCCTTTCACATGTGTAGCCTCCAACTAAAACTGCGTTGTGCATCTAGGAGATTCACTGTATCTAGGCAATGCTGTTGATTTGGTCTTGGTTGACTTGGTCAAATGATCCAGCCTCTTTCACACCTAAGTGTGCTTATGTAAATAGCCCATATTTAGCTTTTTTCACATGTGGCATTTATTTATTTTGTTGTTCAAGAGTTTTATTGATCCTCCTTTACAATTTTATTCATGAAACAGAAAAATGAAACAAAATTGTATATTCCCATTAGCTTGGGCTAATTGGGAATATTACATATCCTCATTTTTAAAGATAAGAATGATAAGTATTTACATCTAAGGCTTGGGGAAGCCTTGTTTCACTTCCAAAATGAGGATTTTGTGTATATGATGGATGGGGATAGACCTTCCCAATTTTTAAATTTCAACATTGTAGCCCTCAACATTGTAGCTTAATCTCGAACTCCACTTCTTCCAAAAAAAATATATAATCCGCTAAAGGAGTGTTCAAGATGGTGCCCATGGTGTCTAGGGAATCATAAAGGTTCTTAAGATAGATACCCCAATTTTTTAAGGGGGATTGAATTATTTTCTTTCATTTCACGAATAAGAATTTTCCTCGAAAACTTTCTAGGATAAAATTTAGAAAGGTGAAGAATATGCTCTTGACTCCTATTTATATAAGATATTTTCTTCATTTTGATAAAAAATTTGTACATATTTATTTTTTCAAGATTCACAGTTTTGTTAGGAGCATCTCTAGTAGCTTTCCTAGAAATTTTACAACCATTATAGTACTAAGAGTTAGAAGTTCATTTATTCTTTTCATAATACACATCATAATAGAATTTATTAATGGTAGTGGATAGGGTTATGGTAAAGCTATCATGGATGTGATCAATATTCACTATATGTTAAGAAATCTAAATCCCTTTTTAAATCCTTTAAGAATATATCCATTTTAATTCTATCAAAATGAATGTTCATTTTAATTTTACAATTATCTTGCATATGGATAGTATGCACGTCAAGGTTTAGAGTTAAGGTTAGAGTTCTCTGGTCAGAATCAAGCTCGTGGTCATTTAGGGGGTCATAATTTACAATACAGTTGAGAACATGGGTATCAAATATCGCATAATCCACAATGATACTACCAAGCTCATGAATACAAGTCATCTGGCAAGAGGTTGACCACTTATTAATTCCATTATAAATTATCGAGTCTTGGGAATTACATAATTTGATTAAATGAAAAAAAAAATATTAAAATATTTTTTAATTTACATATGTTTGTTTTCTATATTTAACTTGTATATTTTATTGAAATATTGTACTTCTAATATAATATAAATTTATATAATTTAAATGTGTATAGTACAAATAAAAACTTTACATATCAAAATTTTGAAGATAAACAAATAGAAATGAAAAATATTATAAAGAAAAATGATGTTCTATGTAAATTAACAATATGATTCCCAACATCCTCACAAAGCTAACTTAACCTATATTGGTCTCTCCCTCGACAATTTTGACATTCAGGAACAACATTCCGTTAGTGCAGGCGATAAAGCAAGTAGGTTTTAGCCTTTAGGGTTTTATTGTTTTTTAATTTTTTTTTATTATAAACCTCTTTGAATTTCATGTGATTTCATAATGAACTTGAAACGAATTTGAATAAAATGATTTTCAATAAAATTTTAGACAAATTTCATGAAATTATTAGTGTTTGTGTTTGACTTGCTAATTTTAGGCTTGATATTTGTGAACCTCATCAAATAAATTCATCCACGAATGAAATTTGTTGAAATTCAAATTTAATCAATTTTGTTAGTTGACCATAGTGACCTAGAGTATGCATTGGTAATGAATAATCATATATATAAAGTTATTATACACATAGATTTATGGTTATGATATATGGATATATTGGGTTGTTTAAAATATTTTCTCCTAATATATAACAAATTTGATTTGTTTTGTGATGTACATTATGTATATTAAATTTATAATATGATTTTTTTTCATAATAACTACCATGAATTTGTGTCCCATGGGGCCTATAATAGATGGTGACAGGGTGTATTATTAAGGCACTCCATGACATTAAGGTCACCCATTAAAAAATCCATGGGAAAAAAATCAACCATGTTAAGGGCTGGTGTGGCCTAGACCGAGTGTGATCCTTGGGTGATTTTGACAGCTTAGATGCTGCTATGTCACAGTTTCTCAAGTGAAATGTTAATCATGCAATCATCTTAGGACTCACACAACATAGCAAAAAAAAACCACCATAAATTTGTGGATAATTTGTACACACACACACACACACACACACACACACACATATATATATGTTGACATTGAAGATTTTATTATCTACTTAACTTTTGCTAATATTGGGACTTAGATAGCTTTATAAGTTTCATTGGTATCCTTTGCGATATTTGCATAAACTCACCAATCAACTTTCATGCATTTTTTTTTAGTTTGTGACTACAACTTGTCAATGTTATCAACTACGAAATACTTAACACTAGCAACAAGACTGTATGCGAGTGTCACACAAATAAACATGTTGTAAGATTTATATGGTTAAAATTAAAATTTACATGCCATGATACGTTAAATTTAATTAGGGTGGTAAGTTGTGGTGGGATTCTACATGATCCCATAGGTAACAAAAATGTGCATTTTGTATGGGGTTGTGGTGGTGTTTTTTCTACACAGATGTACCAAAATGCACCTCTTTAGCAGCTGCTTGTTATCTGCAAAATAAAACAGAGAAGAATGATGTTACTATTAGTGAACAACATAAAAAATGTAAACAAAACTCAAAGGGTAAGCTAAGCATACAACACTATGAACTAAGACAAAAAACACACAATATACAAATTCTCAAATGGAGAAACAACCCAACAATAAAAATGGAGAAATATCTATTTATTTGTTGAACCCTTAGTTAAACTGAGAGGGGGGGTGAATCAGTTTAATGCATTCATGGTATTTAAAAAAAAATATTTTACACTTATTTACACCTTCATTTCATGATCAACTTAATGTATACTGGAATAAAAATATTAATAAGTGAGCAACATGTATTAAGCAGATTAAATAAAGAATATCAACACATAATCATCATGCACATAGACAATAGATATAAGTGGAAATCCATAAGGGAGAAAACCACATACGATTATTATTGTTGTGATGTAAAGGCAAGCTCCAACTCCCTCTCACCACTAATTTTCTATAGCCTCCAACCTACAGGAGGCTACTACCTCAATTCTGCAAACTACAACTTGCAAGGAAGCTCCAACTCCCATCTATTTTCTGCAGGCTACAACCCACAGGAGGCTCCTACCTCAGCCATCTACAAATGGACATATATCAAGCTACAAATTGAAATGGAAGCAAAAAATCCCATGTATTTTATGTAGGCTACAACCCACAGGAGCCTCTTACCTCAACCAACTACAACTGGACATCTATCAAGCTACAGCTTGATATGGAAGCACAAAATTCCTCACTCTACAATAAAATCATATGCTGATTTACCTGGATATCAACTCTATTTTTCTCCTTCTTCACTGCTGTCGTTCCAGCTTTCATATCTGCTTTAAATCATCTATGTATCTTCAAAGCTTCTCTATATGCTCCTTCTTCTTCCACTCTCTAACCTCTATATGCATATTACAATAACATCATTTATAGAGATCAATTCATAGCTGTTTTCATTCCATATGGGAATATGAAATGACAGGTATGACTCTCTGCCTTCCACCTTCTCATTTCCTCGCTCAGCACATTCAGGATGTTACAACACTATGTACTCATTTCAGTATTACATTGGAGTTTTTCTTTGCCTACCTAAGACTTGCCTTTGCATCACAACAATATAAAAATAATAATGCATTTTCAGTTACAATCACTTATTTACTCAGCCCATCATCTTCTTCGCTTTGTTGTGTGTCTGGCCTCTTCTGCTTGTTGTCCTTGTTTCTTTTTCGTTTCTGCCGTTTTATTCTAGCTTTGCTGCATAATTTCCCTGTTTCTTCTGTTACCTATATATTTTCTTCCAAGTTCAGCCTTTTCATCTACCTTACTGCTGCAACATTGTTCTGCACGAGTTCATGTTCCTTTGTTATGTGTTCATGCCATTCCTTTGTGACCTATGGGGTATGGCCCACATAACACTCCCTTTATACACGCGGCATATTACAAATCCGAGTTTTATCAACATACATATGTTTTATGATCAAACAACGCATATATATAACATACACACGTTTAACGATCGAATAATGCATATATATAACATACATAAGTTTAACAATAAAACAACGAGTATATACATGGAGCAAGGCTTATAGGGTCCCACAATACTTTGAACCAATCACAATTCATCACAAACCTTTCCTCGTAGGTTTCCCACTTTACAAATAGCGATATACCATAAAAACATGTGATCTGTGATCTGCACTCGTGCACGGTGCTGCCACGTGGACTCCCTTCATCGCATCGCAACCAAACTAACATTATTTGTGTTTTCTTGAAGTTAAATCCTATATATTGAGGGATACGATGTTGTGTGAGGTCAACAAGTTTCCCTCCATTTCTCATCGCAAAAACTTTAACTTAACTTGTGGTCACCTTCCTACTATCCCTCAAGCGATGCAATGTGCGGTATGCGAGCGAGGTCCACGTCATCATGCCATGTCACCCTACCATGTCACCACCACATCACCTTAGCACGTCATCATTAATTCCTATGATCTGTGGGGTCAGGGCCACGTCCTCTACCATGTCATATTGCAACATCATATTTACGTCACTGCTACGTCATCTTCCGTACTTCATAGTTCACAACTTATAATCGTTTAACTTAGTGGTTAACACTCTATTTCATGCGATTTTTGATATTGCGCCATGCCACTGTTAGTCATCAGTATTTTTCACTGGTGGGTGATGACTAGTTGTAACAGCCAAGTTTTCTAGCAGCTGATCTAAAAATTTGTCAAATTTTCCAGCTGGAAAAGTCCCATAAACTTTGTTTTCCCTCTTACATTTTAGTCCGCCCATGACGAGATGAAACCTCATTATCAAATCCTACCTAGCCTCAACCATACTAGTTTGCCCATCAGCTCTAAAGAAACAATCCAAATCTGTCCAAAAAGTCTCCCCTAAGTTAGGAAGTGGCGCTTTAGGAATTTCTTCCTTTGAAAACTATCCTAAAAAGCCAAAGAACCTCCATCTACTATAGACCAGTCATAACAGACCTTCCCACTCTGCAAATAAAGTTGGTTACAACCCTAGGTCGTGCCACTAATACACCCTCAAGTCTCAACAATACATGGACCATAAGTCAAACTGATTCTAGGTGTTTTTATAGTGTTTTAATGGATCTCTCAAGTACAGAGGCATACCAACATCCCATAAGACAATACTTCACTCCACGTGAGAAGACAACTACTTTTCAATATGATTTTGAGCATGGGTTGCAGCCACAGAGCAGAGAGTTTTTCATTAAGCTCTTGCGATCACAGTCAAAGCATGAAAGGACAGTGAAAAGAAAAATGACACTGTCAAAAGGCTGATGATATGACATGACTGAAAAACCTCCTTCATCTATAAGCGGAGGGTTTGAAGACTGAAGCGCCTCCTTCATCTATAAGCAGAGGGCCAAAGGTAAAGTCTGTTTTTGAGTTTTTCACTAACTGTGAAGACAAGCTTTGACGTACAGTGAGACAACAACTGAAGGTCTCTGCATGAAAATGATGATCAAAGGCAGAGGAAAATCAGTGGGCTTTAAAAATTGTTTGTATGATTTCACTATTATTTCAGTTACAATGTGAAGCCAACAGGTTCATCATCATTGAAGAAAGGATTGTTAAATAGATGGCCAAAAGAGTCAAATGGTCTTGAGCTCAAACTAACCTCTGCCATCATGTATAAAAGAAGCCACTTTCAGTATGATTCATCAAACATCCTTCTTTGGATAAAGATATAGGTTGAAGGAACATCAGGCATTTTGTCAAGAGAGGCCTCCTTCATTCATAAGTAGAGGGCCAGGGCAGTGACTGATTTCAAGGTTTGACTGATCAAGAGATAAGTGGTAAGAGCAGAAGAAGACAGTTGAAAGCCTCTGAAAAGGGAAATCATGTAAAAAACAAAGGGAAAACATGAGTACTATGACTATCAACAAGGTTGGCTTATCTCCTATCAGATTTTGCTGTCAAAGCAGTCTGAAGCCCACATAAAACAACCTTGTTGATGATTGAGAGATGGGTCATAACACAAGCCAAAGATGATGATTATGTTTCAAAGGGTACTGATCTTCCTACTCATAAGGGAATGTCTTTCAAATTTCTCATCATAGTAGACAAAGGAAACTTGAGTTTAGTCTTTCCCAAAAAAGGGCATTGCAAATAGATACACAGGTCCCAAAGGTACAAAAAGGATTATGGCATGTTTTTCAAAATTCTAGAGAAACTTTCAAAGCCAATAAGGCATGCCATTTTCCTTATGAAAAAGGTCAAAGGTACCTTACCGCTGCATTTTGAGTAAAGGGAGAGATTTAAAGAAGTTTCTTTTAAATGAACAGAGAATGGTAAAGCATGAGTAAATGCAACTGAATTTTTGCACCCATAGTCAGAAGAAGAACTTAAAGGACACCTAACAGTTAAATCAGTTTCACAGTGAGCATTATCACCTTTAAAGCATCCAGAGCAGACATTATTAGTTTAAGGTTCAAAAGGGTAAATCCATCTCCTTGCAAAAGGCGAAAGATGCTTCATCAATCATTGGTTTATTTTTTAGCAGACTTTCCATGTTGAAAATATCATTAAAGACAGTAGTGGTAGAGTTTCTTGTTTTAGAAAGCACAGTGAAAATGCAGTAGGAGAGTTTTGGAAAGTCCTAAACAAAACCTGTTTCATCTAGACAAAGGTCCTCACTATGTTCCTATTTCAAATGTCCAACTCCACTTTGTCGAAAGATTGGTGCAAAGAGGTCGTTAAAGTATTTCAAAGGTTTCAAAAAACCTCACCAAACAAGTGTGAAAGGGAGCATGGATTTTTCACTTTCAAAAAGGTTTAAGGACCGTTGAATATCTATTTTTGCATTTCCAAATCACAAAAAAATCCTTTGCTGTCCACTCTACCCAAAGGAGAAGTTTTCGAGCAAGATTGCAGAGTTTCCAAGGGTTTTTAACCGTGCGGCGCGCCTGTTGAATTGCGCGGTGCGCTCAGGCAGAATTTCTCCAAAGGCTTACACTACCACGCGGCGCGCCTGTAGGCGCTGGTCACGTCGGCCCGACAGGTGACCCGACAGTCTTTTTGCGCGGCGCTCTCCCATCCTAAACGTGCTGCGCATGGTTTAAGCCATCAAAACACCTCCAAACGCTTTCAAAGCTGCTCGAACCCCTCAAAAAACAGCTGCTATCGATTTTCAAGGTATGTTGGGGGAAAGGGTTTGAAAGATATTGTTATAGTCAAGTTGAAAGTGAAGTGGTCGTTTTTATGTTGAAGGCCTAAACTCTACCCTCAAAACAATGCATTAACATAAACTTGCAAATCAGAATATGCACATTATTGAAGGCTTTGTTAAAAAATTGTGAAGTTAACCCTATTGTGGTAAAACAAAGTTAAACTCTGTCAGCTACATAACGGAAGAAAAATTTCTTGGGAGGTTTGATCTTTTGTTTTAAAAACTCAAGAGTTGTTGTAGTTTGTGATTGCCTAGCAGTGAGCATAGCAAAAATGGTGGTTTCCTTTTGATGTTTCAAAAACCTAACAAACTACCCTCAAACAGTATTGAAAGGTGTAAGACAGTGTCCAAAAGGAGAGACAGGGTTTTGAACAAATGAAACAGTGGGCCTATGGCCAAACAATAGTAATCATGGTATAAGGGTTTTGATCATTTCAAAGGTCCCCTCTATGTGGTAAAAAAGGTTGAAAAAAAACAGTGTTTTCTCCTTATAACAAGCTTTAGTATGAGAAGTTGTCATTACCATTAAAAGGTGTTTGTCAAAATCTGTGCAAGAAGACAGTGAAGGGAGGAGGGTGTGTTGATTGTGAAGAATTCTTGCTGTTTGTCTGCTACAAAGCTGCTTGTGCTCACACCAAAACACAAAGATCTTGGTAACCTCACCCAAACACAGTGACCCTTTGACTGTGTGTATCTTTTGTTGACTGTGTGCTTATTATAAAGATTGGCTGTTTGGCATACAAAGGGAAGAAAAGATAGTGTTTTGAAGGAGAAGAGACCTAATAGCAAAGAAAGCATCTCACACAACATTTGAAACCAAATTTACCTTGATCAAATAATGAGTGACAGAGAGGGCAGAGTTTTGTTTGAGAACACATTTCAAGAAATCCTTTTTGAGGCAGTTTTGGGTTTTGCAGAGAGCATCTAGAGCAAGATGCCTCCCAGGCAGGATAGTAGGAGTGGATTGCACAAGAGGTATGAGCCTACTTCCACTGAAGAAGTGCATGCCCACCCTTCAGTCTTATTCAATTTCCATGAGGTAGGATGTTTAGATTTTTTCCAAAGGGTGCAAGAGGTGAAGAGTTTTTCTCCTTTGACACACCTTTGCGCTTTGAGGTTTCAAGATAAGCATTTCCAATTGGCAGACCTTGATTTCAAGTTCTCTCCAAGATCCATCTCCAAGGCCACTAAAATCCCCTATATTGGCGAGAAATGGTTTAAACAAATCCATTTGGACTTAGATGATTACAAGCCCTTTCTAAAGCCTGAACACAGAGATGCTTGTCCTTCTATTTTCCCTTTCTCATATCTTTTAGCTAGCTACGCTCCCCTCATGAATATTATCATGAAGTACTTCCATTAGGGGAATTTTGAGGTCTAAAATGGGCCTCCTAAGGAAAATGTACAATCAAAATTCAATTTATGAGAACCAATCACATTCTAGGGGATGACATCATCCCTAATGGTTGAGGTGGCATTGATTGAGTTAAATGTACTTACTTGTCACATTATCAATGGTGGATAAAAACTCATGGTTAACCATGGTAGTGCTCTAAGTACTTTTAAAGTCAAAGTAAAGTACTCATAATAAATGTCATTTCACACTTCTTGAATAAAAATATATTATTGTCATTTCATATTTCTTGAAAGAAACAATGCATATCTCTATACATTTATTATATTATATTATATTATTTTTATATAGTATATTAATTACATGTTATTATACAATTTAAATAATATAAATTTTAATTAATAGCATATAATACTTAAGAACTTATAAATTTATATTGATATTTTATTTTAAGTTATTTAAGTACAAAGGACAAATGAATTAGTTGTTCAATGATAATGAATTTTTCTTGAAAAGCTCATTCTTATTTATAGTCACATCAATACAACTTTTTTATTAATTTTATTTTGATACAAATTTTGAATTGAATTTAACTATGGTTACATTGATTGTGGTGCAAAAAGTGAATTGCAAATTCATAAATATTATTTTATTCGTTTAGATATTATTTTATTATTTTCTTAGGAGGCCCATTTTAGACCTCAAAATTCCCCTAATGACTTGCGAGGGAAGATTCTCCCGAATCTATGCTTATCACATTCGACTGCTGAATTTCACAAGGACCAAGCAGCTAAATCTTCATTTCTTCTTGCACAAGAGCATTGAGAAAATGGCCTCCACTGTCCAGAAGAGGCCTCCTTCACAACAAATAGCCTGTCTCTTCCATCACTCTCTCATCAAAATCATCATTCTTCATCAGCTTGAAAAGAGAGAGGTCTCTTGGGATGTTTTCATCACTCATCTGGACTTCTCCACTGTCCCTCCAGTCCATACATCCCCTACACCTCCTACTCATCGCCCCTCGCCTTCTTCTAGCAGACCTACTCCTAAAAAGCTCAAGTTTACTACAGAACAGACAAAGGAACATGAAGAAGGAGAAGGAAGTGACCAGCAAGAGAAGGAAGGACATGAGCAAGAGGAAGAAAGTGCTAGACAACATCATGACAGTGATGAGGGTGAACAATAGCCTTATAATGACACACAACAACATCACTGTGTTGATGAACAACAGCAAGGGAAAGAGGAAGAAAGTGCTTAACAGTAGCATGACAGCGAGGGTGAGACAGGGCAGCAGCATAAAGATGATGAAGGGCAGCCTTGTGAGACAGAGTAGCAAGGGCAGCATGATAGTGATGAGCAAGGGAAGCCTAAAGAGGACACACAGTATTCCTATGAGACAGAGCAGCAGCATGAAGATGATGAAAAAGGGTATGACAGTGATGAGCAAGAGCAGCCTCCAGAAGAACATTAGCCTCCTCAAGAAGAACAACAAACTCAAAAGGATGAAAAGCAAGATGAAAAAGGTAAAGGGGTCACGCCCTCTTCTCCTAAAAAGGCCAAGCCCCGGACAGCAAATAAGAGAGTGCCTAGAGTGGTCACTCCAAATGTGACAAGGGCTCTCCGAAGCAAAGGAAAATTGCCAAAAAAGCCTATCATTGATTTTCCTAGGAGGAAGAGCACTATAATAGCCACCCAAAGCAAAGGGAAGGGCAAGGTAGAAGGAAGTCATGAACAGGAGAGTGCATTCGACATCATCCAAGTCCAAAGCGATGATAGTGATAATGAGGCTCAGATTCTAGAAAACCTCTTAATCCACAGAGAAGGCCAAATTGATGCATTGAAGGATGATCTTCATAGGGCAAGGAATTTCAATCAATTTATGGAAATCCAAAATAGGCAAATGAGTGTCCATATGGTTGTTTATGAGACATGGGCGACTAAGTACAAGAAGGAGGCCTCCAAAGCCCAAGCAAGATTGGAAGAACTCATGGGCGAGTTTAATGATATTGAAGGTGATGATCAGCCTAAGCAAAAGAGGCCTAGAACCATGGGGCTTAAAAAGGCCCTTGAGAAGCAAAAGGAAGAGGAAAATGCCCTTCTCCAATCTACTCCTCTCACTGCATTGTTTGAATAGGAGATAGAGAAAAATAAGGAGGCATGGCTTGAGAGAATAAATGACCATTTGGAGAAGAAATTGGAGAAGGAAAACAAGGATCTAGACCTTCAAAGGAGAATGACGAAGCATTATAAAAAGTTAAATCAGTTTTCCCGACGCAAGTTGAAGGCTGCTCAAGACAAGCTCAAGGAGGGTAAAGGGAAGCGCCCGACATGGAAAGTGAGGAAAGACACATCAGGACTTCATATTTTGGCCTCTTCTTTACAACATGTTGCTGAGAACCCTTGAGGGTCATGCTCACCAATTTTGGGCGATTTTCGGCATATTTTCGTTTTTTGGCATTTTTGGGTTTTTGGCCAAAGCTCATGGGTTTCGCCATTTCAGTTTGGGGGATCATCAAAGGAGGAGAATGGTATAATTAGATGCCATAATTTCAGGAGCACACACTCAGCAATTTTCAGGACATTTGAAGATCATTTTCTCCCCCGAAATGGTAAAAAATGCCTGCTTTTTCTACACTCTGCCCGGTCTATCAACAAACTTTATTTTTTGGTTTTTTACACACAGGCCTATTTTTGGAGGACTTCTAGGCATAAGATTGAGAAAATTATAGTTTCTACAGAAATTAGACACTCATAGCTTTCCAACGAGCTATCATGAGCCTCATTTCAACATCGGGAAGGCTGCCAAAAGTTGTCAGCAAGTCAGGGGACCTTTTGCTGATGTAATTTTTGAGTATTTTTGTAAAATTTGAACCTTTAAAAATTGCTTTTTCCTCATGTGCGTTTAGCTATTTTTGCACATGAGAAGTTATGAAAAGTCAATTTAATTCTCTCTTTTATCATTTTTTAGATATTTTTTGCCTTGGGCTTTGCAAAGCCTCAAGGACAAGTTTAGATATTTTGAATAGGCCAATGAGAGTGAAAATTGAACTAAGAGGTTTTCCTCACTTGAGCCTACATATTCCAAAGGCTTTCATTGTAAGCAAGGCTGAAATTGATGATAGAAGAAATATATGGTCATATAAGCTTTGGAATAAATACTTGTCTCATGCTCTTGGATAGTCTCTTGGATGTTCTTGGATGATGAAAGAGGATTGTTGTTGGATTCCATGACTTGGTAGAATGGTATAGTGTCTCTTTCTTTGTTTTGTTTTCTAGTTTTCATTCATGAATCCATGTTTCTTTCTTGCTATAGATTAGTAGAGAACAAATTTGAGACATGCCCTTGGAGGCACCTCAAATTTCCTATTTCTTCATAGCTTCCATGTTTTCTTCTTCCTTAGTCACATTAAAGAATTCTTGATTGCTCTTTAATAACTTAAGGACATTGTTTCTTATTTAATTCATGGTTTTATGCATGCTAAGTATGATTTAAGGTACGCCCTGCTTACTCATGGCTAGCCATAGCTCCATCCATGAAATTTATCTTTGACTGATTAGATTGTCATTTGTTGAACCAAGGAGGTCTTGTTCCGATCTTGCACTTTGCCTAAGACTATGCAATCTTGTTTTCAAAGTGCCCAATAACTTGAAGTACTGTGTTTAGGCGTTCCGGCATAGTGATTTGAGTTGTTTTTCTGTCTTAAGTGTTTTTCCCCAAAGTCTGATAGCCATTTCCCAAAGTTAGAGGGTGATATATCTCTATGCATGGCTTGAATGTTTATTTTTATGTATTGATTAACTTATAGTTACATTTCTCATGATTAATGGTTTTCCCTACCATGTTTATGTCAGCTATTAAACTATTTATGCTTGAAACCCTTTGCTGTTCCCAAACTTGATGTCCATTTTATTCCTTTTTGCCCAAAGATCCTTTCTACCTCGAATCAAATTGGCCCTTCAATAGACTTGTATCACCATCTGATAGCTTTCTTGACCTTTTCGACCCCATAGCCCAGTTGATTTGACATATTTTTACATATCTTATATCTTTGATCAGTTTCATCCCTCACAACCAAAAAACCAAAACCAAAAAACCTACTTCATAACTATCCTAAAATCAGAACACCATAAGCAAACACACAAATATCCCTTACACAAATAGAGAGAGCCCTCTCTGAGTCCAGGAAGGCTAGGTCCTTGGGCTCCAAAGACTGGTTTGATGTTACACTGTCATTTGGCTTGCCAATCAGCCAAATCACGGGACCCTAATAGCCACCATGTGTCCCTTCTCCAGTTCGCATCGCAACTTCTTTAACTTACCATGTGACGCCTTAACACTTAACTCTTAAATGTTGCGATTTGCGACATATCTCTTGACGCGATTCGATCTCTGCTGTCCATCTCTCACCTTTAATTTTGCGATCTAATCCTGACTGTCCATTCGACTCCCTTGGAATTATTCAAAGAATTATCTGCCTTAGTAAAATTTTCATTTTTTTACATTGTCCCGCTCTGTGACTCCGGCTCTCGCTACTTTCGCCTCTTCCTCTCGGCTCTCTCTCTGCTCTCACCTCTTCCTCTCGGCTCTCTTCTCTTCCTGATTCTTCTATGTGCAGGATCTCTGGTCCTTGCTGTGTCTAAAAAATCTAATTTCCTTTGGTGCCATCTTAGCTGCATTCGTTGCCTTGGCTGCCTTTGATGACTTGACTCGCTTTTCTGCCTTTGATGCCTTTCGCTGCCTTAACTGCCTTTATTATTTTCCTGCTTCTTTGCCTTAAGTAATCACGCTAAAGATTTTCCATGCTGCTCCTTTTCCTCTTTGCTGCTTCTCTCTGCTCTAGGTTATAATTCTATTGCTGCTCCTTTGCCTCTCTGCTGCACATTACCTGATGTGCTCCTTTTCCATCAATGATAATTCTGGTGTTAATCCTTTCTGATCCTTTTCCATCAATTAAAATATTTCCAATAGTATCCCCCTTTTGTATTGATGGAAATACTCCAATACTTCCTCCAAGACTTCCTCCCCTTTTCATTCTTGTTAAACACACACATGGTGTATGAGAAGATAAAACACACAAATATAAAGATAATCATTTGTTGCATATTACCATTGATATGATGTAAATTTATAATACAATGAGGTGACCCTTGGATTCCACATTCCAAGGTCATTTAGACTCCTTTGTGACTGTTCGCCTTCCACACCTACCCATAGAGGATTAGGGGTCCAACATTCCCCCCTTAATCCGAAGGGGTATGTGTGAGTCCAACAAGAGAGTTGTACTACAAATCTGAAAATTATGCATGGCAATACTTAGGCTGAATAAGCTCTCTGAAATGTTGGCATAAAGAGGTTTTTTAAGGATGAACACCAGCACTGGAACGCAACGCTTATTGCAGTTCCCGGAACTCTTCCAAAATTGGCAAGAAGCTAAGGGCTTTTGCTAGAGGAAGTGTCCCTCATATTTGAAGAGGGAGACCTTCAACCTAAAAGAAGAGAAGTCTACAGCCTGTGATGGTTTAAGGATGACCACCAACACTGGAATTCTTGATGCATTTCCTGGAACTCTTCCAAAGCTGGCAAGAAGATGAACTATTTTGCTAGAGGAAGTGTTCTGAAAGAGGAATAATATCAACATCACATAGATGGTTTAAGGGTTGTCCACCAACCAAAGGAATTCTCATGGGCATCCATGTCTCCGGCTACAACTCTGAATCTGGAATGATGAATTGTGGCTCAGGCTCTCTTGAACTGCTGTGTCTCTGGCTACGACTATGAATCTGGAATGAGAGATTATGGCTTAGGCTCACTTGATGTGGCTTCGAAGCTTGTAGATGATCACCATTTCCCCCCCTGTTAGGTACAAGGTGAGATGATGGCAAAAAATCAACTGCAAGATTTTTTAATATTCTAGAACAAGTTCTGACATGTGACTTAAACATCTTCTTAGCTATTGATGCCCATTTCCAAGAAGCGATCCATCCAAGATGAATCTTTGTTCTTGCAGGAGGCTTATTTTTAAAGCATCTGTGTGAAGAATGAGTGTGCCGACCATAGTTCTTGCATGGGTAAAGATCAAAACAATGATCTTTCATATGGCCAATGCGATCACAGTGTTGGAATTTTACAATCTGTTGTTGCTTCTGTGGAAGAGGAGCAGGATCTGGAACAACTGAAGGTGAACTGTCATAAATAAATCCGACACTCTAAAATTTCATGGGCTTGGAGTACTATGGAATATGAAAGGACAACTCCATGTCATATCCAAGCCCTATTTTGTGCTTCTTATGGACAAGCTCTTCCCAAGGTCTGATCATGGGCTTGGGAAGTGCAAGCTGGATTTTTTCTTCTGCATGAAAATCTGCTTTTGAAATGGGCACTGAATGTGGATCAATCTCAAATTTATATTCTTGCTGTTGATGGGAGTCCCTCTCAATTTTATAAATAGAAACAGGTTCAAAATGATGACTCCATTGCTGTAATTCTTCTTGTTGAATCTGAGACTCCAACTGCAAAAATTCAATCTTTTCCTATGCATTTTGCATACATATTTGGATGTCAACAAGAGTGGTTTTGTTGATTTTGATAGTGTCACCAGTAGCATATTGGATCAAAGTTTCTAGGGACTCTAATACTTCATAAAATATGGCCATTTTACAAAAAAATCAAGCTAAATAAATGAATGGTGTCAGATTCAACCGATAATGCACCCGTTTACAATGTACACAAATTTCAAATATTATTCAGTTTGGATTGATATTCAAAATCAATGTGCTATTGATTTAGTCAACAAAATCAAACTAAAATGTTGAATATATAACCTCCAGACCAAGAAAAAGTGTCAAATATACCTATAATATTGCGAGAAGAGATAATGATACTATCATTACTTACTATGCAACATTTTGTAATGCTAGAAAATATAACATGTCCATGGTGAGGGGTTGAAAGTGTTACACTCCAATAACTTTGTTCATGTCAATGATCTCCATCTCAGACTTCTGAATCAGTGTAGACACCGATACTCTCATATTACTGAGTCATGGCCTCATCCTTTGAATGAAATTCCTTATCTTTAATAGTCGCGTTTACATCTGCCCTCATATATCCAAAAACATGACCAATTTCAGAAGCTCTAGTTTCAATCGTATACTTTCAAGAAGAAGGTACTTCAAAAGTCTCAACGCACTTGAATCATATACCCCTTGATGAAAATTTCCATGCTCAAGGGATCTATGGGCGTCGAGGAGTCGAAGGGACAGAGGGACGGGCGAGGTTAGTGGTGGGAGAGGCTGCGGTGGAGGGGGAGAAGTGTAGGGGAAGTAGGCCGAGCACCGAGGCCGAGAAGCGACGGGAGAGTCTGTAGGAGTGGATATGCTACGGTGTAGGAGTGGATTCTGCGATTGGTATAGGAGTGGATGCGGGAAACCTTTCGGGCTCCTCCCTTAGTGCTGTGAAGAGCGCAATCGGGGTGTCTAGGTTGTGTTATGCTACAAAGGAAAGACAATGGCAACATAGTAGGAAATGTATAGTCCTTTCAAATTACTTCTATAACGTTCGGTTCAGTCTTGCTCTATTCGAGGAATTGAATCGTTCTTGGAAAAATAAACTCCACGGGTCCGAATATGCAGAGTCCCACCTTGTTTAGTGCATTTGGTGCTTATCAAGCGCTTGCTTTGAGCGGAAGCCCAAATAACGAACTAGTTTGTGGTTCCTTTCAGGGTTCTGGTCTGGCCTTGGTTTAATTTGAATGATAGGGGGCCTGATAGTGCTATTAATTATGGAACAAAGCCTATGATTTTCCCTTCCTTTGGTGCTCGATGGTCTCAAATCAGCACAAGGCTCAATCTCATGATTACCTTGTTGAGGATTGATGGTTCACAATTTCCAACTTCGTTATGGAAATTTTATACCAAGATCCATGCTTGCACCCTTGAAAAATGGCATCATTACTCCTTGATATCGTGATTTCAATCACTAGGCTCAACCCAATCATAGGCTATGACCAGGTTCATCCTTTCCTCTTCTCCTCCTCTCGAGATGCCTCTTAGCCTCAATCTACCTAACTTGCAACCTTGTCAGAGGATTAAATCATGATTTCTATTTGGAATTGGTGAATTCGACACTGTAGGATATATATATGTATATGGAACACCAATGATACTAATAAAAATACTCTCACTTAAAAAAAATTATTATTGGGACTTGGATAGAGAACTGAGCACGGGGAGGATATTCACATTTTCTCCTGCGGTTCAGATATAGGGCTTGGTGATTTATAATAGAGACCGGTATTTTCCCAGATATCCTCAGTGATTTAAATCATTTGTGGCTCTAACAACACAATAGGATAGTGTTTTACATTCACATGAAACACATTTTTCTAGGGAAAGAAGTAGGACCGATTGGAAAATATTTGAGTATTTCAGAGAGCAGGAGGAGCTGCGTATGTCAAGGAGGGAGGGAGGCTGCATATGGAGATTGCGTTGTGGGAGAAGTAGGGAAACCGTTGACTGTGTGTGGACCCAAGGGTGGGGCTGTGGTGGATGGGTGAGGGGATGAGTTGCGTGAGCCGACGTGACAAGAGAATGAAAGCCGGCTACAGGAAAGTGCTGGTGCTATTATTGATGATCCACTCCGGGGAAATGCTTTTCCTGACGATGATGGTAGCAGTGCTAAAGATTGTAAGAATAATTTCACAGATATATAGGAGCCCAATTTTGTCTAGCCAGGTGAATCCTTCAGAATTCACAAGGAGAATGGAGGAAGCCAGTCAATAATACAGTGATAGAGAGGGGAGGTGTTATGCCTATGGTTCAAACTCGAGAGGTTCGGTCCTCCAACCTGTGAGAGATAGGGCAGGATGGTGTGATGGGTGTTATTGTGCGGGGAGGAGGCCAAAAATGTACCAAGAAATATACAATCACAGTAAGAGAAATATAACCAGCAATATATAGTCACAATAAGTAATACGCAACCAAGACCAATATACAGTGATAGAGAGTAATATGCGTCCAACACCAATATATAGTCACATAATCCATTTAACAAAACAAACTTCAGGCTTAATACTCTTCCACTGGGAAACAATCACGGAGGTTATTGTGTTTCTAGGCAGCGCCACAACCCGCAACCATCACAGCATTTGAACACAACCATCACTTTTTTTTTTTTAATGCAAAAATTATAACATAGAGATTGCACCAATAGATTAGCGCTTAACATGGAGAATGGAGCAATGGAAGAGGTGTCAGTTCTGTAAAATATGCAGAACATAGGCATGATGGAGTTACAAGGGCAAAGGGAGGCTAAAATGGAGCAGGATAAATCTGAAAATGCCAGGACCTCACCTGCAGCTCTGATACCATGTTAAACACACACATGGTGTATGAGAAGATTAAACACACAAATAGAAAGATAAGAATTCGTTTCCTATTACCATTTATATGATGTACATTTATAATACAATGAGGTGACCCTTAGATTCCACATTCCAAGGTCACTTGGAGTCCTTTGTGACTGTTCGCCTTCCACACCTACCCATAGAGGATTAGGTTTCCAACAATTCTCAGAAGTGTCTTTTATTCCTCTTCTTGCTTTTTAGAAGAGCCTTTCTTCTTTTGCTTTCTTTTCCTCCCACTTTGACATCAATGGCAAAGGGTTGCACATTTCTCAGTGAAGTTTCTATCTTTTCATTTCCTCTCTCTAAGTTTTGTTTAGGCCTTATTCTTCTGAATTTATACCATGCTGCTCTAGACTAGTGTATAAGAGTTGTTGGGAGAAAAATTTGAGAATCATTGAATTTGTATGTAAGCTGATACCATCCCAAAGCACGGACTCCTTGCACTTGTATAAAGCTGAAAGTGATGATAAGGACACTTCATAAAAAAAACTTATATAATCAGAGATGCATCATTGGAACAATACTGAAATACTAAGAATTCTCCATACGATATATAAAGTATGCTTCAAATATACGTCAATCTCTACTATGGTCTTCATCTGAGATACATATCAGTTGAGGAAGATTTTAGATGGAATATGTCTTCTTCTACAATACATATCTGTAGTACACATCTATTCACATAAGATGATGACAATATATATTTTATAGCTGAGGTTCACCTTTACTGCTAGTTGTTGGTGATATGTGCTAGACTGCTGACAGGGATGTTGAATTAACAGTCGAAAGGCCCTTGATACTGATGTGAACAATGAATCAAACCAGAACTTACACCTTATTGTAAGATTAGAAAATATATTTCAATCTCATAGAACAAATGAATTTAATAATTGTACAGAGTACTTTCAAAACTAGACCTTGAGGCTTAGATACATTCAATGTATTGGTTAGTCTCACTTATCAACTATGAAATTTTCATTATGAAATAAGGGGGTATGTATGTCAATGATTAAACTCTTTGCAATGGTGAAATACAAGAAATTCCTTTCTACTGAAGTAGGATTTAGACAAATCAATAAAATACCCTTGAGCTTCCGATGGTAAGATTACCTCACTAGTCCTTAAAACTTCAAATACTTTAACTATTCTATCATGATGATCTTTGGGAAGACATCTTCAATTTTGTAATGTTCCAGAATCAGAACAACTAGCAATCCATGTCTGGAAAATGAATTTTCCAGAAATGGAGGCAGCAAGATTTGAAAATAGGACCTGGATCCCTTAGATCAATGTGTTTAATAATTAAATCCAAGAGATGGCTCCAAATAAATCCTTCTACGGTGGTTAAACAGATCTACCACACTTAGATGTCCTCAGAAAATGCCCGATTAGGGACTGCAGCAATATATGAACATACAATGGGAAGATAGCATTATTTTACTGAGCCATGGCACATGAAGAAGTAAATAGATGGTCAATGAATAATATAGCAGTAAATTTGTACAATGATTTGAGGATTCAATCACTCAAGCTTGGCAATGAAAGCCCCAACAAGACAAGTACATGAAATGTGACAAAACACTACTATGTAATTATGCTCTAGCTATGACTGCACAGTTATGAATAGAGACTGCAACATAAAAATGTAAATACAATTATATATCAATATCATCTCAAATAAATAGGGGGAGCAAGCTCTCAACCCCTGAAAATACTAATACAACACCGATACACAATCCCTAGAAGGATTGGCTGCAAAACATGTACAAATGGCAATTCTGTAGAAATGCCGAAGTTGCTGGGCAGCAGCTGCAACTCAAAATAATAAAATATGGAGATGGTTGAATAAGATGTCCAATATGCAGCAAACCTCCTCCAATAGATTTCCCATGTATAAGGTTGATCCTAATACTGGAAATCTTTCCCTCCAAAATGTCGGTGCAACCTCTCACTGTATATGCACTCTAGAATAACGCAGTCAAGGCACTGGACTGCGTTGTATGAGATAGAGAATTATTGGCCTAGTGCCAAATATGTGCAATCAGCTCATAAATCCATTTCACTAACCTCCTGGAGCAAGAGAAACTCCCTCCTCTGAAAGATAAGCCAAAGAGAAGTGTTGTGGAACCCTCCATTGCAATGCCCCAACAACACTACGTTATACTTGAGCAGAAATAACGCAGTATCTGAAGAATAGATTTGGCCTTGAGCCAAGATGTGGAGAATATTAAGTGCAATCCTCCAAGAGTCCTCTCAAGAAGGAGAGGAAATCCTAAACAAGAATCCCTCGTGCTAAGAAGCACTGCAACTCTGCTGAACAACCAAAGTGTGCAATTTGTCTGAATAGACAAATAATCAAATGATCCAAGATATCTCCCTATGGCTGCCTCCTCCTCTTCTTATACAAGTGAATGCCTCTTTTCCATGGACCCCACACATTAGGGTTTCATCCAAAATGAATCTTTCTTCCTCCAAAACTACGCTGTCTTCTCATGCAAGCTACACCTCTTTAGGCAGCGCTGTTGACTTGGTCAAACTTGACCTTGTCCTCATGCATTTGCACCTTTTCACATTGGAAGGTGAAAAATTAAGCTGCTCCATGGATCCTTTTCACACTATGAAGGATATTATTCCTACTTATGGGCCTTTTACCCATTTTATTCACCTCCTAGATGAAATAAGAAAAAATTAATGTTCCAATTTTCTTCATGAAAATTTTGGAACATTACAGTCCTCCCCTCTCAAGGATTGCTTGTCCTCAAGCACGTGCAAGGATAGACTGATTTATTCTCTTCTCCTTTCTCTGTAGCATCCCTGTATTATGATCTCCTCCAAGGAAAGTGATGCTATCTCATCAATCAAATCTCCACAATGCTCCTCCTTAGCATGTAAGTCAGCTATCAAGCTATCATCATGTGAAAGTGAAATACTCAAGAGGATAACAAAGTGATGTCTAGATGTCTCTTTGAATAATGGGATCAGAAATAGATTGGGAACTATCTTCCCCATATGGATCCTCCATCTCCAAGCTATGAGTCATGCAAAATGAGCCACCTTCCAACTAGGCAACTCCTGAAAGCTGTCATCCACCTTTGGCTTCGACAAAGTAGGTGGGATGAAAATATGCTCATGGTAGACAATGTAGCCTACCCCATGCTATCCATATCTCCACTTATGATAAGTGTAGAGTGCTGGCTGTCCATGGGATGCAATAATTTTTCCCTCAAGTGGAAAAATGAGGACTAGACCTCCAAATATCTCTCCCCCAATGCTGCAAATCAAGCTAGCCCAAATCCTCCCATATATGATGAGTTGGAAGTCACCATCATATGGAGTCCATCCAATCATATGACCCCTCTCATAAAGAGATAGATGTTCTACTGTGGTGGTCATACAATCTCCCATGCTCCCCTTAGAACATGTAGTGCAAAAAGTGTAGGAGAATCCTCCCTCTAAGGACACATCCATCCAATGTGTCTTCCTCCTAAGCATGCTCCTCATAAAGAAAACAACAATAGAACAATAGGGAGCAAATATGAGAATCATTATTGCTACCATAAGCAAAAAATGTGAAGGAAAATGGTCCCTCAAGTGCAACCAATGAAGCTTGACCCTCAACTGCAATAGAGACTGATAAAATTTGTGGCTTCTCAACCACTTGCCTGCTGCTCCAATCTCCTCATAAGTATGGAGGAAGTGAATGATGTAAGGTGTACAATGAAAATGTCCTCCATAATATGCCTCTTCCCCAAGTCCTCCTAGGGGATGGCCATCAACAATGCTTATGGTCTCAGCTAGACCATGAAGCTCAAAAGAAAGGTTTCTCCTCCTTGGAGCAATATCCTGCACATGTATGGTTAAGGGACATATAAATAAATCATATGAATGATCATGTAAACAACAATGAATACCCTTACCATACTCTCTGCTCATACAAATGGAGTGGCTAAAAAATGAGTCTCCTCTCATCCTTAGAGTGGAAAGAGGTGGCTGTACTAACTCCTCCAAAGAGTTATGTCTCTCCTCCATCTCCATCTGGTCCATGCATCTCCTCATATGCAGATATATCTCCTCCTCAAAGCCCATCCAAAAATACCCCTCCATGATGGTGTGGTATGCTCTCATAGAACAAGTGGGGCTGAAAAGGAAATCCTCATAAGCTGCTTGTAGAAACTTCACCTTGAGCTTGGAAGCTCTAGGTAAGAAGATCCTATCATGATAGTAAATGACCCCATCTCTGACTGAATATTCCTCCAAGTGCAACTGGCCATCCAAAATCATGCAAGTAAAAATATCCTTGGAATACTCCACCAACAACTGGGAGCTCCAATGTGGATCTAATCTCCATAGTGACAGTGATGATGATCTCCCATGAAGAGCACCTGTCATATGGTCATCATTTTCTTTGACATATCTCATGCCAAAGATGCAAGTTGGAAGGCTGCTATCCTTCCCCTGCTGCTTCTGCCACAGTGCAGAATCTGAAATGGAAGTGGGTGATGTTGATGTTGAGAGAATGCCCTCTCTCTCCTTGAGTCTACCCCAGACTCCCAGCGCTGTATCAAGCTCTCTCCAGGTCTCCAACCTCTTTAAATCAATGATTGGTGCCCCAACATGTGAAGCATCTATCCTCCTCTGTTGATCCAGTGGTCTTCCTGGAAAAATGTCTCCATACAATGAGACATCATCATCAAGAGATGACTGAATATATGAATGGAGAAAGCTCTCCATGCTTCCACTGCGTAATCCAATCACCTTATTAGGTGCATCAACCTCTAGAAATGAATAGGGATGTGTGCCCCTCATCACATCATGATATTCATCCTCCCTATCTTCTCTTTGTGTCTCCATGGTTCTACACCTCCTCAACAATGGCACAGATAGAACATGAGTTGTGCCTTGATCTCCACATATGAGATCCTGGGGACTTTCTTGCAAAGATGCAAGCATCCCTCTATTTGGAGCAATAGCTCCTCCTTCCTCTGCATGAGGTGCTAGATCAACTCCAGATCTAACAGCGCTGTTGCCCTCAATATCTACAAAATGAGTGGGAAACCTTCCAATGATTTGATCCCTCTTTGAAAAAGAGATCTCCATGCTCCTTTGCTCAAAGGTGTGAGATGAAAACCTTTCTTCCGGCAAAGTATGGTGTAAGTTTTCAGCTCCTTCTATGGTTTTATGCAATGGTACTACGTTCTTATGCAAGGGTTTTATCTGAGTTTTCTTGTTTAGATCCACCATGTGTGTCTCATGAATCCTTCTATCAAATATTTCCACTAATTCTTTAGTGAAATTTGCATAAGATGAAATGTTTACATTTTTCAAAGAAAAGGATTCAAATATCCACTAGGCATAAGCCTTACCTCTCAAATGTAGTGATGCAACTTTGATGGTTTCATCCTTTGGTATTTGGTGCTACTGCAAGAAGGTCTCTAACTCCTCCACCCAAGCTCTGGCTGAACATGTAGGTGAACCCTCAAAGGTAGATAGATAAAATCTATCCTGTTGCTCTCTTCCATTCACCTTCATCTTGCAAAACTCTGAAAAACTGAGATTATCTCTGAATTTTTGAGTTTGAAACTCATAATCCTTCAAGAAATCACTAAGGGTTTTCCTCCCAGCAACTTCTTCTCTTCTTTCCATCTCTCTTCTGGAAATCCTGGGCATGTGACTGTGCTGTACAAGATGGTGTGTAGCTGCATGCTCACACTCCTCCAATCTCGAGTTTACTTTTGAATCAAAACCTCTAGGAGATTCTACATACTTTCTCCGAATCTCCTCATACTCTTCATGGATCATATATATAGATTTAGGAAGAAGCTTGGTAAGCTTATCCGCTTTTTATTTTTCTTCTCCAAAATATGGAGCCTTTCTTCTGCTTATTTCCTTGTCTCCTTGATGATAATAGGAAGTGCAGGGCTCTTCCTCTTCTTTATGCATATCCTCCTTGGGGAGGTTCTTCATGGATCTGAAATATGATAAGATTAAACTCATCCTCTTCAATATTCTGATCTTCTTGGGCTTAGAATCACAGGCTGAGCCAAGAAAGTAGCTTTGATACCACTGTAATGTTCTGGAATCGGAACAACTAGCAATCCATGGCTGGAAAACGCATTTTACAGAAATGGAGGCAACAGGATTTGAAACCAAGACCTGGATCCCTTAGATCAATGTGTCTAAGAATGAAATCCAAGAGATGGCTCCAAATAAATCCTTCTAAGGTGGTTAAATAGATCTATCACACTTAGATGTCCTTAGAAAATGCCCGGTTAGGGACTGCAGCAATGTATGAACATACAATGGGAAGATAGCGTTATTTTACTGAGCCATGGCACATGAAGAAGTAAATAGATGATAAATGAATAATATAGCAGTAAATGTGTACAATTATTTGAGGATTCAATCACTCAAGCTTGGCAATTAAAGCCCCAACAAGACAAGTACATGAAATGTGACAAAACACTGCTATGTAATTATGCTCTAGCTATGACTGCGCAGTTATGAATGGAGACTGCAACATAAAAAATGTAAATAAAATGATATATCAATATAATCTCAAATAAAGAGGGGGAGCAAGCTCTCAACCCCTAAAAATACTAATACAACACCGATACACAATCCTTAGAAGGATTGGCTGCAATACATGTACAAATGGCAATTCTGCAGAAATGCTGGAGTTGCTGGGTAGCAGCTGCAACTCAAACTAATACAATATGGAGATGGCTGAATAAGATGTAAAATATGCAACAAACATCCTCCAATAGATTTCCCATGTACAAGGCTGATCCTAATACTGGAAATCTTGCCCTCCAAAATGCCGGTGCAACCTCTCACTGCAGATGCACTCTAGAATAACGCAGTCAAGGCACTGGACTGCGTTGTAGGAGATAGATAATGATTGGCTTGGTGCCAAATATTTGAAATCAGCTCAGAAATCCCTTTCACTAACCTCCAGGAGCAAGAGAAACTCCCTCCTCTGAAAGATAAGCCAAAGAGAAGTGTTATGGAACCCTCCACTGCAATGCCCCAACAACACTGCGTTATACTTGAGCAGAAATAACGCAGTATCTGAAGAATGGCTTTGGCCTTGAGCCAAGATGTGGAGAAGATGAAGTAAAATCCTCCAAGAGGCCTCTCAAGAAGGAGAGGAAATCCTAAACAAGAATCCCTCGTGCTAAGCAGCACTGCAACTCTGCTGAACAACCAGAGTGTGCAATTTGTCTGAATAGACAAATAATCAAATGATCCAAGATATCTCCCTATGGCTGCCTCCTCCTCTTCTTATACAAGTGAATGCCTCTTTTCCATGGACCCCACACATTAGGGTTTCATCCACAAGGAATATTTCTTCCTCCAAAACTGCGCTGTCTTCTCACGCAAGCTACACCTCTTTAGGCAACGCTATTTACTTGGTCAAACTTGACCTTGTCCTCATGCATTTTCCCCTTTTCACACTGGGAGGTACAAAATAAAGCTTCTCCATGGATCCTTTTCACACTATGAAGGATATTATTCCTACTTATGGGCCTTTTACCCATTTTATTCACCTCCTAGATGAAATAAGAAAAAAATAATGTTCCAATTTTCTTCATGAAAATTTTGGAACATTACAAATTTATTTACTTGGAATCTACAAGGGCAGACCACTCATAGTTTCATCACTCATTTAACTGCTTTCCTCTGGGGGGACCTTCTATAGATGAATGATGTAATGATATAATGATGATAAGCATTTATATTACTCATCCTTCTTAAATTTGTTTCATTGTTAACTCTTATAGTGTGAGCACAGTGTGATCATACTCTATGGATCTTTCTAGTTCTAAAGCTTAAAACACAAATATTGTGATTTTAACCATTCATCACTTAGTCTACTGTTGTATTCTTAGCTTACATGATCATGGATGATGTTCCCTCTACCACCATGTATACTTGCTGCCTTCTCTCCTTCCATCAACCTGTTGGCTATTGAATGCTTCAAGTATTCTTCTTCCTCTATAGTTCTCTGTTATAGGAATTGTCATTTCCCTTCCTGAACTTTTAGTTGTTCTTATTCCATGGAGCTCTTATTAGACTACTTTTATGGGGACTATTTATGAACTGCTCTCCCCCTGGGATGTTGTTTCTTATCTATTGCTGGCTGGATATTTGTGTTGCTTCCTAGAGCTTCTCCCCCTGATACTATGATGGATTCATTATGTTATTGAGGTAACAGGCTCCCCATTTTGCATTCCATACTTTATTGGGGTTCTTCAAAATTTCTGCACTTCCTTTTGATTCAAAGTTTTTTCTGATTTGATTGGATTCCATCATCTATCTAGAGTTCTTTAATGTATATGGCAACTTATAGTCTTTTGCTTTGTGACCAAGCTTGTGGTATGAATAACATCTTATTTTACCTAAGAAAGGTTGAGCTGATGTATGGCATTTTTTCCCCCTTTTTGAACACAATTTACATTCAACATATTTATGTCCAAATTTATTGCATGAAAAATAGTAGCCATGGAATCATTTAGTGTAACTGGTGAAAGGTTGTCCTCTCCATTTGTTTGCTTGAGGTAGTATTTTCATTTCTGCATCCTTTGCTGGTTGGAATGGATTTTCTTTGTCTTAAAGTATGCTGCAATATGTCCAAGTTGGTGGCAGGAAAAACAGGTAATACTTCTCATAGGAGGAAATAAATTCCTTTGACAACTTCCGAATTTATTCAATTCATATTTAGGAGTGTATGAGCCTTTTTCAGCTAAGTGTTTCTTCATTTCGTTCTTTTTCATTTGAGGTTGCTGCTTGTTTCTGTTTACTTCATTGCAAATTATGTTCTTGCTGGCTTCTACTTCTGTAGGAATCTTTTGAGCTACTTCATTATCCTTTACATCTTTTACAAAAATGATATTCTTGTTATCTTCTACCTTGGACTTACTTGTTTCTCCTTCATAGGCTATCCTAACATTTATGAGAGGATATCTTTGAGAATTTAGTATTTTGTCCAATTGTTCATATCTTTTCATTCATGGAGTGTTCATAGATAATTCCCTTTGGGTGTTTTCTAGTTTCTTTCTCAGGCATACCACTTATTCTTCCAATTTCTATTGCTCCTGATGCTTATCTTTAATTTTCTTTAATAGAATGTCTTCCACCTTCTTAGCTTCTTCAAGTTCTACTTTCAACTAAATCAGGTTTTCCGAATCTGGTTCTTCCTTTACATACTTTAGGAGAAAATATTTCTGTTTTCTGCACTTGAGTTTAAGTCTATCTATTTCCTCCAGAACACTCCTTAGCTCCCCCTCAAGATCTAAATCACCTTCTTCCTCATCTTCCAAAAGGAATCCATTAGGTTCTTCCTTGGCCATCAACACAAATTTAGAGGTACCTTCTTCATTTGAGGATTCATCTGAGCTTTCAGATGTACTGCTATCTTGATGAGCATAAAAGGATTATTTATTTTGTTTTTCTCTGTCTCTTGTGGCTAGTTATCTGTTTTCTTATGAGGACATTTAGATGCATAGTGCCCCAATATTCCACATTTAAAGCACTTAAATGGAAGTTTACATTTGTATTTACCCGTGCCTTTATCCAATATTATGACGAATTTGGCCTCTTCTTCATCTGAGCATGAACATGTATCTTCCTTTTCTTCTTTGCACTTATCTGCCTTAAAGGTTGCATCCCTCACATTTGACTTCCCCTGTGGAAGTCTCATCTCATAAGCTATCAAGTTTCCAAGAAATTGATTCGTGTTCAAGGTTTCCCAGTTTGATGTTTCTTCTATGGATGAAACCTTAGGGTTAAAACCTGGATGGTAAAGATCTCAATATCTTTTTCACTATCACACATTACTTAACAGTTTCTCCTAGAGCTTTCATGTTATTCATAATTTCTGCAACCTTTAAGAAGAAACTGGCTACATCTTCATCTTCATTTATTTTTACATTTTCAAACTGAGCTCTATAGGCTTGTAGTTTGACCATATTCACCTTTTTATCTCCCTCATGGATATCTTCTAGAGTATCCCAAATATCTTTGGCAGTCTCACTGTGCATTACTTTGATAAATTCTGTTTCACACAAATCGCTCAAGAGTGCATTCATGGCTTTTGCATTAACTATGAAATCTTGTTTGCCTTCTTTCTCTTTGTCAGTATCCTTTGGAGCATATCCTAATTCCACAACAGCCCAAACTTCTATTCCTAAAGACATTATGTACATCCTCATTCTTATTTTCTAGAAGGCATAGTTTGTGCCAGTAAAAAATGGGGATTTATTTGTTGAGCATCCTTTTAGGCTAGCCATCTTGGGGGTCTAGGATCTCCTTCCAGTTGTTAAACTAATATAGAAGGAACTGGATCTGATACCAATTTTTGAACCCTTAGTTAAACTGAGAGGGGGGGTGAATCAGTTTAATGCATTCATGGTCTTTTTAAAACTTTCTTTTACACTTATTTACACCTTCATTTCATGATCGACTTAATGTATAATGAACAAAAATCTTAATAAGTGAGCAACAGGTATTAAGAAGATTAAATACAGAATATCAACACATAATCATCATGCACATAGACAAAAGATATAAGTGGAAACCCATAAGGGAGAAAACCACATCTTATTATTGTTGTGATGCAAAGGAAAGCTCCAACTCCCTCTCACCACTGATTTTCTGTAGGCCCCAACCTATAGGAGGCTACTACCTAAATTATGTAAGCTACAACTTGCAAGGAAGCTCCAACTCCTATCTATTTTCTGTTGGTTACAACCCACAGGAGGCTCCTACCTTAGCCAGCTACAACTAGACATATATCAAGCTACAACTTGAAACGGAAGCACCAACTCCCATGTATTTGCTGTAGGCTACAACCCACAGGAGGCTCCTACCTAAACCAGCTACATTTGGACATCTATCAAGCTACAAATTGATATGGAAGCACCAAATTCCTCACTCTACAATAAAATCATATGCCGATTTACTTGGATATCAGCTCTGTTTTTCTCCTTCTTCACTGCTGTTTTTCCAACCTTCATATCTGTTTTAAATCATCTCTGTATCTTCACATCTTCTCTATCTTCTCCTTCTTCTTCTTCCACTCTCTAACCTCTATATGCATATTACAATAACATCATTTATAGAGATCACTTTATAGTTTTTTCATTCCATATGGGGATATGAAATGATAGGTATGATTCTTTTCCTTCCACCTTCTCATTTCCCCGCTGAGCACATTCAGGATGTTACAACACTATGTACTCATTTCAGTATTACATTGGAGTTTTTCTTTTCCTACCAAAGACTTGACTTTGAATCACAAACAATATAAAAATAATATTACATTTTCAATTACAATCTCTTATTTACTCAACCCATCAGTTTCTTCGCTTTTTGTGTGTTTGGCCTCTTCTGCTTGTTGTCCTTATGTCTTTTCTGTTTCTTTCTAGTTTTGCTGCATAACAACCCTGTTTCTTCAGTTACCTGTGTCTTTTCTTCTGCGTTCAGCCTTTTCATTTGCCTTACTGTAGCAACATTGTTCTACACAAGCTCCTGTTCCTTTGTTATGCATTCATGCCATTCCTTTGACCTGTGAAGTATGTCCCACATAACACTCCCTTTACACACGCGACGAATTACAAATATGAGTTTTATCAACATACATACGTTTTACGATAAAAAATCGCATATATATAACATACATACGTTTAACGATTGAATAACACATATATATAACATACATACGTTTAACAATCGAATGTTGCGTATATACACGAAGCAAGGCTTATAGGGTCCTGCAGTACTTTGAACCAATCAAAATTCATCACAAACCTTTGCCCACAGGTTTCCCACTTTAAAAATAGTGATATACCATAAAACCATGTGATCTGCGATCTGCACTCATGTGTGGTGCTGCCACGTGGAATCCCTTCATCACATCGCATCGCTTGAACCTTACTGCATCGCAACCAAACTAAAATTCTTTGCGATGTCTTGAAGTTAAATCCTATATATTGCGGGATGCGATGTTGCATGAGGTCGACACGTGTCCCTCCATTTCGCATTGCAAAAACTTTAACTTAACTTGTGGTCGCCTTCCTACTATCCCTTAAGCGCTGTGATGTGCGGTATGTGGGCGAGGTCCATGTCATCATGCCACGTCACCCTGCCATGTCACTGCCATGTCACCTTAGCACGTCATCATAAATTCCTATGATCTGTGGGGTCAGGGCCACATCATCTTCCATGTCATCGCCACGTCATCACCACGTCACTAACACATCATCTTTATGTCACTACCACGTCATCTTTATGTCATTTCCACGTCATATTCTGTAATTCGCAGTTCACAACTTATAATCGTTTAACTTAGTGGTTAAATATATTTCGTGTGATTTTCGATATTGCGCTGTGCCACCATGTGTCCCTTTTCCACTTCGCATCGCAATTGCATTAACTTACCATTCGACGCCTTAACATTTAACTCTTAAATTTTGCGATTTGCGACATTGCTCCTGACGCGATTCGATCTCTGCCATCCATCTCTCGCCTTTAATTTTGTGATCTAATCCTGACCATCTGTTTGCCTCCCTTGGAATTCTTCAAAGAATTCTTTGCCTTAGTTGATTTTTTCGTTTGTTTACACTGCCCCGCTTTGTGACTCTGGAGCTCGCCACTCTCGCCTCTTCCTCTCGGCTCTCTCTCTGCTCTCGCCTCTTACTCTCGGCTTTCACCTCTTCTTGATTCTTCTATGTGCAAGATCTCTAGTACTATCTTAGCTGCATTCGCTGCCTTTCACGATTTGACCCTCTTTTCTTCCTTTGATGCCTTTCACTGCTTGACCTTCCTTTGTTCTTTTGTTGCTTCTTTGCCTCAAGTAATCATGCTAAAGCTTCTCCATGCTGATCCTTTGCCTCTTTGATGCTTCTCTCTACTTTAGGCTATACTTCTATTGCTGCTCCTTTGCCTCTCTGCTGCAAATGCTACACATTTCCTGATGTTCTCCTTTGCCATATAACCGTTGCTTCTCTGCTCCTTTGCCATCAATGATAATTCTGGTGTTACTCCTTTCTGATCCTTTTCCATTGATGAAAATATTTCCAATAGTGGTATGAAGAATACAATGCTAAAATGTCTTGAAGTGAGTTCTTTGAGCTATGGAACTAAAATAATTAGAACAAGGGGGGCTTCTTTTCTCAATTTCCCTGCAAGTATCTCCTCCCTCTCTCAAAAGGATGTCGATTGCTATCATATGGTGAAGCTCTTTCTTAGACTGGGATGTTGGATGGCCAACATGTGAGTCATTCCAATCCTTCTGCTGCTACACTTGCAAGATGGTTTTCTATGGAAAAATTTGGCCAACATAACAATGTGTCTCCTTTTGCTCTTCCCATGGCCAGTTTATATAGAAAAATTTGAACTTATCTTCCCTCTCTTGGACCAAGATTGATAGTGACCCAATAATGGGGATGAGATTGTAATATTCCAAATTTTCCATCAGATTATTGGAATATTAGAGTTCTTAATTTTCTTAATTAATTAAGTAAATAAAAGGGTGAAGGGACCCATAAAACCCATAGATGAATAAAATCCACTTTTGGTGTGTGTATGTGGGTTAATTAGATAGTAGATTAGCATTATGGAGTAGTGGAGCAACTTATTAATGCTGGAAGAATGGAGATCATGCAACATTGATAAAGTAATATCATAGAGAAATAATGATAAAGTGATGGAGGGAGTGGTGCATTAAATGCACACATGATGGAGGAGTGGAAAGTAACTGAAGATATCATGGAGATCATGGAGAGACAACACAGTATTCATGGAGACTAGTGGCCAGATGTGCAACACAGTTATGAGGTGGGCCAAGGCTAGGGAAGGCTCACAACCATATAAGGAAGATGAGGGTAGCAAAGCAAGTCAGTTTGGAATTTGATATTGTATTTTCGTTTGACATTATTTGCAAGCTTCATTCATTTAGCTAAGTCTGCTGTGCTGTTTAGTACACGGGTGTTCCTGAGCAGGAATCCCACCCTTAACTAGGGGGGACTTCGAGTGCCTACTATAGGAAGGTTTTTTTGAGCAACAAATCATAATTCAACATTGGTTCCACATCTAGCCACTCTCTGTAGCACATACAACTTCAGGAATTATGCATTCATGTCTTAGGGTTTGAGAGGAGGAGGCAGTTCTTAGCATTTCAACTAAGGAACTGGTGGAGGGATCATCCCTTTCATCTTGTGCTTCATTTTAGTCTTCTGAGATCAAAATTGCTACATCTGGAATTAGGCCATCATTTCTACACTTCCATGTAGTAGTAGTTCCTTCAGGAATTGTGCAGTCCAGTCAGGCAGATCTAAGGGAGGAAGGAAGTTCCAAGTATTTCAGATTGGATTCCTATGAGGGGTCTTTCCCTCACTTTGGAGAGATAATTTCCATCAAATGTGAGCTATAATTCATCACCTAGCAGCAAGCTACAACTTCAGCCCTCTTGACAGCGCAGTTAATTCTAACAGTTGTTAAACGTGCAACTGCAACTTGAGAAGAGGAAGGAGGAGCTAGATCTCAAGCTTCTAGCTTGGTGATCAAGAGAAGGGGCCAACCCTTCATGTATTGAGTTGACCGGGTGATGTTTCAGCTAATAGATCAATATTTCAGCCCCATATCAACAATTTTCTTCAGGGAGTGCGTAATTCAGCGAGAAAAGGTGTAGTGTGCAACCCAAAAATGGTCGAAAATCCAAAGTTAAAATATGGCCAAACCATTTATGGGGTTTTGTGGGTTTTTTGAGTAGAATCCATGGTTAAAATACTGAATCATTCTGAGCACTCCAACAGCCTCCCATACATGGTTCTTCTTCCCAGTAGCAGTAGTTTCCAGTAGCAGCAGCAGTAGCAGCACACATTTCCAGTGCTAGTTTCCTTTAGTGTATTTCAACCATCTTGTGGCTTGAGTGTATTCCTTTTGGAGCACTGTGTACCTTACATTGTTTTTGATTCATAATGATATAGCTCAGTTGTTTCTTATCATAGATTATGATGTCTTAATGTAATTTCTATTTGCAACATATTTCCAACATTTTCTAGATTTTAGTGCTATGTTCATGTTTTGATTTATTTGGAATGCTGCATATGTTCTATATTTCTATATTTCCATTTTGGAATATTACAGTGGTATCAAAGCATGATCTTTGATTTAGCTTGTGGGCATTTCATGACATCATAAGAATAAGATAAGAAGTAGAATAAGAAGAAGTCTACAATGGCGGAAGGATTGAGTTTTACCACACTTCTCTTCAGATCTATGCAGGATATCTCCACAGAGACTAAAGAAATGAGAAGGGGAAGACAAAGAGAAAACTCAAGAGGGTTTTAGAATGAGGAAGGTCCAAGCACTTCCTATCAGCAACACAAACAACCAGCCATGCATAGAGCTCCACAACAGTCTACTATGTCCACTTTCTTTGAAGTGGAAGGTGAATGTCATGGATATGGAGGAAACTTGGAGTATGAGACTCTAAGTAAATATTTGGTAGAGTAAAATTCACATTCTAGAGAATTCAAGGAGAATATAACTCTCCAATATTTTTGCAACTCAAAGAGGAGAGGAGATCCCACAACAACAACAGAAGAAAGAGGCATATTTTCTTCTTGCCTACATTTGATGGATATCCCACAAGCACATTGAGGGCTTGGAGGGAATATTTAACTACATTATTTTAGCTATATCATGTAGCATAAAGAGAGGATGTGGAGATTGTAGTTCTACACCTAGAGGGTGAAGCCAAATATTGGTGGTTCAATACTCTATCACATATGAAAGTGTATGCTTATGAAGATTTCATTCAGAGACTGAAGAAGAATTTTGGTAGGAAGAAACCAGAGACATACCACATTGAGACATCTCCCATCGTTGTTGAAATATTACATAAGGAGCCAAAGGAATATTTCCTCATTATTACTCTGGAAGAGGAACTCCTACCTCCACCATCAGCTGCAGAAGTACTTGCAACAGGTGAAGGAGCACTTGCATCTTTGTAATGTTCCAAAATTTTCCGACAATAATTTGGAACATTAATTTTTTCTAATTTCACCTAGGAGGAGAATAAATGGGTAAGGAGGCCCATGCATAGTAATAATCTCAATAAAATACCTTATAGTATGAGAGGGGATCATCATTGGAGCTGGTTTTCACACCCCCATGTGTGAACAGGGTTATTTGCAAGTGGACAAGGTCAAGTTTGACCAAGTCAACAGCACTGGGCCAAGAGGTGGAGCACACTTAGAGAAAAAACACAGTATGAATGGGAAGAGGGTTATTTGGTGGAAGAAACCATAAAAGGAGTGGGACCCATGGAGAGGGGCTTTCACTTGTTTAAAAGGAGGACAAGGCAACTATTGTTTCACATGCTTTTGTATTATTCATCTCAATTGTCAATCCAGTCAATTGTGAATTCTTTGATGTTTAGCAAGAATTGCTGGGGGAATTCCTGTTTAGGATTCCTTCTCCTTCTTGAGAGGCCTCTTGAGGGATTGCTATGATATTCCTCACATCCAGGCTAGAGGCCAAGCATCCTCCATCAAGACAGTGTTATTTCTGCAGCAGATTAATGTTGTGTTGCTGGGTGTTGTGGTGAGGGTTCACTACACCACCTTCATCAACTGTTTTCAGAGGAGGAGTCCCTCTTTCCTTTGAGATATCAGATTGGAGGAATTCCAGAGCATATTTCAGATTTTGGCATCAAGGCCAACTCATTCCCGAGCCCTACCGCGCAGTTCCATCCAGTAACTGCGTTATTTTGAGAGAAGCATTTGCAGTGGGGCTCTTGCAGATTGTTGGAGGGTGAGATCTTTGGTGAAGGGATAAGCCTTTCATCCTAAAAATCCATTGGAGGATGCACATTCAGTTTGGGTATCATCTAGAGCCATCCCCATCTAGTTCTATTTTTGAGTTGCTTTTGATACCCAGCAACTTCGGCATTTTGTAGCTTTTGTATTTTATTGCCAATCCTTCCAGGATTGACATAAGGTAGTCTTTAGGAGTTGATATCTTCACTCCCAATGTTTTATTGGGCCATATATTTATTTATCCATGTATTTGACATTTGTAGCATGCAGTTGCTCTTATAGACTACACTGTCATAGCTTGGTATACATTGCGTAGTAGTGGTTTTTTCATGTATTTTGTACTTGTTTCTTGAGGTTGAGTATTGCCTATCTTGAGTGACCTTTTTCTTCAAGATATTGTATTCCTTTGTTTCTGCTATTTCTTAATAATATGGCTATGGATTTCTCTCATGTTTATATGAGTTGAGTGTTGCTGCTGAACCATTATTGTTTTTGCTTATTGCTGGAGCTCCAACATTATAATATCTTGAGATATTCTCATTGTTGTAGCATTTTCCTAATTTGGAACATTACAGTGGTATCAAAGAATGATCTCTGGCTCAGCTGGTGGATCTCAGACATCATGCTATCAAGGAGAGAGAAGATGAAGACTCCATTATATGGAGAGAAGAAGGGAGATAAGCTTACAAATCTTCTTCCAAAATCTGTACAGAGCATTCATGAAGAATTTGAGAAGATAAGGAGGGAGATATGTACAGGATCTCCAAGAGGGTTTGAAACTGAGTAAAACTCTAGATTTTTCTATAGGGAGTGTGAGCATGCACCCACACCCTATGATGTAAAGCGCAATCACATGGCTAGCTTTTCCATAGGAGGAGAAGAAGAAGGAGGAATGCCGAAGAGAGGAACTCTTAGAGGTTTCTTGCATAAGTATGAATCTCAAACTCAGAAGTTTAGAGATCATATTACTTTTCGGGAGTTTTGCAAGATCATGGTGAGAAGGAGAAAGTAGCATAATGAGGATTTATTTCTTCTCTCTATCTTTGATGGTTCCCCTACTTGTTCAGCCAGGGCTTGGATAAAAGAGCTAGACACCTTTTTGCAGCAGCATCAGATTTCCGAAGATGAAGCCATCAGAATAGCAGCATTGCACTTTGGAGGTAAGGTCTATGCATGGTGGTTATTTGAGTCTTTTACTTTGAAAAATGAAAATACCTCTTCCTATGCAATGGTCATTAGAACTTTGATGGAAATATTTGGTAGGAGGAATTCTGAAACACATGTGGAGGAAACAAACACATTCAAAAAAACAAAACCCTTGCATGAGATGGAGGAAACCATAGACTCAAAAACATTTCAGAGAACCATGAAGGAGGCTGATATCTTGCATGATACTTTGTTGGAGGCAAGACCTTCATCTTGTATTTTGGCACAAGGAGGCAAAGAGATCCTTTTTCCAAAATAGGATCCAATCATTGGAGGGTTTCCCGCTCATGTTGAGAAGGCTAAGGGCAACAATGCTGTCATTTCTAGAGTTGATCTAGTACCTCATGCAGAGGGAAGAGGAGAACTTGCTCCAACTAGAGGGATTCTTGCCGATTTTCAAGGAAGTCCCCAGGATCTCATACATGGAGGTCCAAGCACAATTAGTGAGCAACATGATTGTGCAGCATTGCAGCTAGAAGGAGGAGGAAGGAAGGAAGAGCAACATCATGTGATGAGAGGCACACACCCTTCTCTATTTAGGAGAGCTAGTGAAAAGAGGAGGCAGACTGTATTGCACTGTGAGAGCAAGGGCAAGGTTGCCCAACCATATATACAGTCCACTCTTGACATTGATGTCTCACTGCATAGAGAAATTCCACCAGGGAGGCCACCGGATCTATCATTGATGAGAGACATTTTGTCTTTGGATTCACCGCTCTTGGATTTTGGAGAGGTGAAGAGTTTGGAGGAGAAATTTGGCATGGGGGATGTCAAAGTAGCAGACAACAATAGGAGGAGAGCTTCACATGCCAAATCACTAGCATTGTCCCTTAGGAGGATTGATCCTTACTAGAGATCTCAGCTCTTAGTAGAGTACTCCAAGGATCTTGGTGCATGCATGAATCTTGATGACCCGGAGAGAGATGAAAGATACATGGTAGATGATATGGTCATCTATTCACATGATAGAGTCTTATTGAATAGAGATTCTGGTCTCAAGGAGAAGCTGTTGCATGCAGCACAGGAGGACTTCTTTTCCATGCATTTTTATGCATATCTTGCCTTGGCAGAGGAGTTCATTTGGGAGGGCATCTAGTAGGACATAAATCAACATATGGAGAGATGCAAAGCTCGGATGATGATGGAGAGGATGTCACAACCACCTTCCTACTCATTGAAATTAAGGGAGCATTTTCCGTTGAGCCATTTCAGCTCAAGTCTTCGAGTACATAATGGAGAATGTACAATTTCACCTTATGTTTTTTACTTCTTGTCTTTTTATGAGCACCATATTGTACCAAGGAGGGTTATTCCTTCTTGCATATTGTGTACTGATGTACTTGAAGCCATTTGTAGCATTGAGATTGGCTATCTCATTGGTGGTTTGTGGGGAAAGCCACATGATTCTTGGTGTGCACCATTGGCACCATTTTGTACTCTCATGTATATATCTTGTAAAATGATTGTGGTAGCAAAAAAGTGGTTGGAGAAGCACTTGTTTTTGTTTGATTTGATGCAGGCAAGGAATGCACTGTGTTGGTTCCTTGTAGGGGACCTTGGTCCACTTTCCGGTTGTCATGTGACAGCTTGTTTCTATTGGTTTTTGCTTCCATGTATTGCTGGTATCACTATGTTCATGGGGAGATTCGATTGGAGAGTGGGCTTGAGACTGAGGATGCCCATTGGGAGCATGATACATGTTGTACATTTTAGGAGGAACCATGGGCTAACCATGAAGGCCACATTACATTTCTTTTCTTCTTGTCGAAGGAACCACTTGAAGGACTTGAGGAGGCACTCCATGGATCATGAGGAGATGGAGGAGTTTGCACAGTCAACTCTTTTCCATTTAAGGATGAGGGGAGACTCATCTATGAGCCACTCCATTTATATGACCAAAGCATGTGGTAAGAGTATTTTTGATTTTCATAGTAACTTGTCTATATGTATGCATCTCTTGACCATATATGTGTAGGGATTTGCTCAAAGAAGGATTATTCTTCCTTCTAGAATTGGTGGTCTACATAAGGCCATTATGGGTGATCACTCCTTAAGTGGATATGGGGAGGAGATTTATCATGGAGAATTTTCTCACATTACACATTATATCCTTCACCTTCTCCAGATTTGTGAAGAGACCGGGGCAACAAGCAAATGGTGGGGAGGCCACCCATCATTTTATTTTCTATGAAAGTGGAGATTCAAACTGCGTTGGCTACATTTGAGGGACCATTTTCCTTCTCCTTTACTTCACATGGAAGCCATCATGATTCTCCTTATGGTTCCCTTGATTGATATTGCTAGATCTTTTCTTGGGAGCATGATTGGAGGAGAGACACATTGGGTGAATGTGTCCTTGGAGGGAGAGAACTCCCACACACTTTGCACTACATGTTCTAGAGGGAGCATGGGAGATGGTATGGCCACTACAATAGCTCATTTGTTTCCTTATGAGCTGAGCCATATGAGGAATATGATGCCATATTATGATGACTTCCAACTCATCATATATGAAGATACTTGGGCCAACATGATTTGTAGCGTTGGAGGAGAGATCCTTGGGGATCTAGTCTTCATCTTGCCACTTGAGGGCAAGTATTTTGCAGCCTAGGATCAACACTCTCTCTACACTTATCATGAGTGGAGAGGAGGAAAATGTGGGGTAGGCTACATTTTCTACCATGAGCAGATTTTCATCCCACCTATTTTTCCAGAGCCCAAGGTGGAGGAAAGTTTCCAGGAGTTGCCATGTTGGGAGGTAACTCATTTTGCATGGATGATTGCTTGGGGGATGGAGGATCCACATGAGGAAGATGTTCCTCAACACATTATAGAATCCATGCCTTGAGAGGAGGATTTCTAGTTTTTTCCTTGTAGTTGCTTGAGGACAAGCAACATTTGGGAGGGGAGGGCTGTAATGTTCCAAAATTTTTTAACAATAATTTGGAACATTAATTTTTTCTGATTTCACCTAGGAGGAGAATAAATGGGTAAGGAGGCCCATGCATAGTGATAATCACAATAAAATCCCTCATATTATGAAAGGGGATCATCATTGGAGCTGGTTTTCACACCCTCATGTGTGAACAGGGTTATTTTCAAGTGGACAAGGTCAAGTTTGACCAAGTCAACAGCGCTGGGCCAAGAGGTGGAGCACACTTAGAGAAAAAATGAAGTATGAATGGGAAGAGGGTTATTTGGTGGAGGAAACCCTAAAAGGAGTGGGAACCATGGAGAGGGGCTTTCACTTGTTTAAAAGGAGGATAAGGCAACCATTTCTTCATATGCTTTTGTATTATTCATCTCAATTGTCAATCCAGACAATTGTGCATTCTTTGCTGTTTAGCAAGAATTTCCAGGGGAATTCCTATTTAGGATTCCTTCTCCTTCTTGAGAGGCCTATAGAGGGATTGCTTTGATCTTCCTCACATCTAGGCTAGAAGCCAAGCATCCTCCATCAAGACAGCTTTATTTCTGCAGCAGAGTAATGTTGTGTTGCTGGGTGTTGTAGTGAGGGTTCACTACATCACCTTCATCAACTATTTTCAGAGGAGGAGTCCCTCTTTCCTTTGATATATCATATTGGAGGCATTCCGGAGCATATTGCAGATTTTTGCATCAAGGCCAACTCATTTCCTAGCCCTGCAGCGCAGTTCCATCCAGTAATTGTGTTATTTTGAGAGAAGCATTTGTAGTGGGGCTCTTGCAGATTGTTGGAGGGTGAGATCTTTGGTGAAGGGATCAGAATTTCATCCTAAAGTTCCATTGGAGGAGGCACATTCAGTTTGGGTATCATCTAAAGCCATATCCATCTATTTCTATTTCTGAGTTGCTGCTGCTACCCAGCAACTCTGACATTTTTTAGCTTTTGTATTTTATTGCCAATCCTTCCAGGATTGACATGAGGTAGTCTTTGGGAGCTGATATCTTCACTCCCAATGTTGTATTGGGCCATATATTGATTTATCCATGTATTTGACATTTGTAGCATGTAGTTTCTCTTATAAAATGCATTGTCATAGCTTGGTATACATTTTGTAGTAGTGTTTTTTTCATGTATTTTGTACTTGTTTCTTGAGGTTGAGCATTGCCTATCTTGAGTGACCTCTTTCCTCAAGATCTTGTATTCCTTTGTTGTTGCTATTTCTTAATAATATGGCTATGGATATCTCTCATGTTTCTATGAGTTGAGTGTTGCTGCTGAACCATTATTGTGTTTGTTTATTGCTGGAGCTCCAACATTAGAATATCTTGAGATATTCTCATTATTGTAGCATTTTCCTAATTTGGAACATTACAATATTTTCAAGATGTTATTGATCACTTGACATTGAGAGTCCCATGCATGATTCAGGAGATGCATGAGGAAGAGGAGGCAGATAACAATGATCGTGCAACAGTAGAGGAGCATCCATCACCATCCCTAGAAGTTGGAGAAGCCATTGCACCGGTTGGAGGAACTCTTGTAGCTTTGCAAGATGTTCCCAAGCTTCAACTGATCAAAGGTTTGAAAACATTTCTATTCCCTATTATTTCAGCACATTATTTTGATATTTGTGGGATCATGCCATCAGGGCAATTGCATAACCAAGGGCTAGAGAACCTTGCTGATTTGGAGTAACAAGCTATCACTGCACAGAGGACCCTTGAATTTCTCAAGGAGGAGATGTATATCCATTCCAGTTTTTCATTGTTGAGCTACACACAACACTTTGTGTTGAAGTGTGGAGTTTCGGAGGATGGGATGAGCAGAGTCCTAATCAGTAAAATGTCTAGCTATGAGTTCAACGTTGTGTATGGACATGAGAAAATAGATGCACCATCATGGAGATCAGCAGCGCTGTCACTGAGGATCAGTGATGAGTTGGGGGCCCAAATATACTTGGAGCATTTCAATGACCTCTTCACTTATGAAGAATTGGATGGGAAAATGGTTGATGATAGACATCTTGTAATGGATAACATCTTCCATTATTATGATAGATCTTTCTTTACGACCATCTCACCGCTCAAAGAGAAGTTTCTACCTACAACATATTCAAAATATTATGGATTCTATCAGGTCATCGATGAGAGGTTATCATGGAGCAACCTTAAGGAGGATGCACTTCAACATGTCATACAATAGTGCAAAGATTATTAGAGAGAGGAGGATGGTATTCTCCATTGGGTGGATACCAAGAGGGAGCATGATAGGAGTCATCGCCCACAGTTGGATGGATGGGTGAGGATGATGAGAAAGTGGTTGGTGAGATAATTGTAGATCTATCACACGGGGCAAAAAGAAGCATGGATGTGCTGGTTTCTTTTGGGTGAGTATGATTACCACCCAACATCTCATATTTGTATGATCTATGTTTTGTATATTACTTGTGAGATGCAACCATAGGAGGCATGGTTGCGCTCTTGAGAGAGTTTGGCCATCACATGAAATATCCTATGTAAATGCATGTGTTATTGTTTGGAAAATTGCATAGCACTCACATGATGTGGCTGGAGGGAGTTAGGGCATGTTGCTCAGATGTGACATGATACATATCTATCAGTATATTGTTGCTCTATGATCTGCATCATGATGATGTGAGGTGGCAACACGAGTCTTTGTTGCTTTGGTTACTCTTGGGAGAGTATGGGCTGACTTTATCCCATACATTGCATGATGATAATGGAGGATGGAGACATGAGGCCTTATTGTGTTGGCTTCTATTAGGAGAGTATGGCCACCACACTTGGTATGATGAGGGTGTGATGTGGCAACAAGAGAAATTGCTGTGGTGGTTTCTTTTGGTAGAATATGATTCAAAATCTCACATGTTAACCCATATGTCTCTATTCTATCTTTTTCACAGTGTTGATATGATGCTTGGAGTCAGTAAGGCCAACATGACCAATGATGGGAGCATGGAGAGATGCAATATACTCTATGTAGCATGGGTTGGAGAGATAGTTCATGAGTTGGGACTTTCCACTTTGGCAAGAAACCACTTCATTTTATATATCTCATGCATAGAGAAGATCCTTGGATAGCATATGGTTGCCACTTGGGGACTTATTGATGAGGAGAGGCATCTAACTACACAGTTGGAGGCCATTCTAGAAACTCTAGAGAGGCAACTATGGAGCTGGGCATTCATAGCACATTGTAGCAGTTGGGAGTACCTTCCATATGAGGATGCCATTTGGAGGGGGATGGATTGTTGTAGCATCTAATTTTGTAGTTGCTTGAGGACAAGCAACATTTTGGTGGGGAGGACTGTAATATTCCAAATTTTCCATCAAATTATTGGAATATTAGAGTTCTTACTTTTCTTAATTAATTAAGTAAATAAAAGGGTGTAGGGACCCATAAACCCCATAGATGAATAAAATCCACTTTTTGTGTGTGTATGTGGGTTAATTAGATAGTAGATCAACATTATGGAGTAGTGGGGTAGCTTATTAATGCTGGAAGAATGGAGATCATGCAACATTGATAAAGTAAGATCATAGAGGAATAAAAGTAAGATCATAGAGCAATAATGATGAAGTGATGGAGGGAGTGGTGCATTAAATGCATACATGATGGAGGAGTGGAAAGTAAATGCAGATATCATGGAGATCATGGAGAGACAACGCAGTCTTCATGGAAACTAGTGGCCACATGTGCAATGCAACTATGAGGTGGGCCAAGGCTAGGGAAGGCTCACAACCATATAAGGAGGATGAGGGTAGAAAATCAAGTCAGTCTAGAATTTGATATTGTATTTTTGTTTGACATTATTTGCATGCTTCAGTTGTTTAGCTAAGTCTTCTATGCTGTTTAGCACATGGGTGTTCCCGAGCAGGAATCTCACCCTTACCCACGGGGGACTTGGACTGCCTACCTTGGGAAGGTTTGTTTGAGAAAAAACTCATCATCTGACATTGGTGCCACATCTAGCCCCTCTCTGCAGTACATACAAATTCAAGAATTACGCATTCCTGTCTTATTGTTTGAGAGGAGGAGGTAGTTCTTAGAATTTTAGCTAAGGAATCGGTGGAGTGATCATCCCTTTCATCTTGTGCTTCATTTCAATATTCTGAGATCAACATTGCTACATTTGGGATCATGCCATCATTTCTACACTTCCATGCAACAACATTTCCTTCAGGAATAACGTAGTCCAGTTAGGTAGATCTAAGGGAGGAAGGAAGTTCCAAGTATTTTAGCTTGGAATCCTATGATGGGTCTTTCCCTCACTTTGGATAGATAATTGCCATCAGTTGTGAGATTTACTTCATCTCCTATAAGAAGGCTACAAATTCAGCCCTCTTGACAGTGCAGTTCATTCCAACAGTTATTCAGTGTGCAGCTACAACATCAACAGAGGAAGGAGGAGGTAGATCTCAAGCTTCTAGCTTGGTGATCAAGAGAAGGGACCAACCCTTCATGTATTGAGTTGATTGGGTGCTGTTGCATCTGATATATCAATATTTCAGCCCTATATCAACAAATTTCTTCAGGGAGTACGTAACTTAGTGAGCAGGGGTGCAGTGTGCAACCCAAAAATGGTCGAAAATCCAAAGTTAAAATCTGGCCAAACCATTTTTGGGTTTTTCGAGGTTTTTTGAGTAGAATCTGTGGTTAAAATCTGGATCATTCTGAGCACTCCAAAAATCTCCCATACATTGTTCTTCTTCCCATTAGCAGTAGTTTCCAGCAGTAGCAGCACACATTTCCATTGCTAGATTCCTTTAGTGTATTTCAGCCATCTTCTGGCTTGAGTGCATTCCTTTTGGAGCACTGTGTACCTTACATTGTTGTTGATGCATAATGATATGGCTCAGATATTTTTTCTCATAGATTATGATGTCTTAATGTAATTTCCAGTTGCAGCATATTTCCGGCATTTTCCAAATTTTAGTGCTATGTTCATGTTTTGATTTATTTGGAATGCTGCATATGTTCTATATTCCTATATTTTCCATTTTGGAATATTACAAAGATTCCTTTGTGGGTTGCATACCTCCTCAAGGTGGCTTGATTTCGACTATTCTTGACCATACTAGACGAAGAATCATCCTTGTCAACTGTGTCAAGTGGTCCCGCATGGTGACTTTTCATCACCTTCAGGACTGCGGGCTATCAAAGGGATAGGTGCACTGTGCGCAAAAACCATTTGTTGATGGTGCGTTGTTTGCTAATTTCCTAACTAGATCTTAGGAATTTAATTTTTTTTCCTTTCCTAATGTATTTTTTCTATGAAAATATTTAATTTTACCTTCTACTTGAAAATTTTCTAATGCCTTATGCTTGTACGGTTTTCTCGTGTTAACAACTACCCCTTGATGTATGAGGTCTAGGAAGAACTGCATAGCCGAAATACTTTACGCTTTCTTTTCTATGTGATCCTTTGAGAGAGAGAGAGAGAGAGAGTAAATTTCTTTGGAACTAAGTAGGGAGACCCCTTGTGCGAAGTAAAAAAGACACCATGCTCTGTGGGAAACCTATAAGAGATAAAATGATAAATATTTCTACGTGGCGGACATGTCCCATGCTCGTGATAATGACTAGTTAACAAAGTATGATAGATATTGGTTCTGTCAAGTCACAATGTGGAAGGTAACCTACTACTGGTTGATGACGACGATTGTTGATTCCCTCCATGACGTTTTTTATGTGCATAGAAAAGCTAAATTTGGTACTCCCATGCATTGGTGAGGTAAGGAATTCCTGAAGGAGATGCTTAGTAATAGCATGGGTCTTCGACTATTGGGGACCTTCCCACCTAAGCATTGTTGAAAGAGATTCTCACTGATTACGGGTCTTCGACTAATTATTACAGAGTGTAATGGCTGTCAAGTACGATACCATCTTGACATGAAAAATTTGCTGATGTCGAATGTTAAGAGGATTGATGACATCAATGGGGGATGTTATAAATTCCCACTGTAACACCCGAGGATTCCCCTTTTAATGGTGGGGGCTCATCCAAGGTGTTATCACTCTCCCAAACTTCCTAAGGCTAACAATAGGATTGGATAAAGCTAACCATAGACCAAAATTTAGGCGAGGTAGCTAGCCCTACCCGGAATAGAGAGGGCTATATATTTTTCACTTTAAATAGTCAAATGAATGGATGAGTATTATAAGATTTCAGGCTAGATATGTAATCTTAAATAAGTAGAATTTGTTTTATATTTTGAATGTTGGATAGGAAAGTCCATTGATGGACTGTAAATGAGGTTCTTAGGTCTAAAATTTGAGGTTAAACTGCAGAGGGTGTGTGAGGCAAGGTAGTTAGTTTGGAAACATATTAATCATTCATTGAGTATAGGATGAATATTGAGTAGAGATTGAATGAGCGCTGAGGTGAATTCATTCAATTTAAGAAGAAAATAAACATAATATGGTGAATCTTGTATAAAACAGAGCATGCATAACTGGATTCTACTCTCAAACTCACAATATAGACATATATGATTAAGTAGGCATGGAATTAAGCATAAGATAATAAGCAAACGTTAGAAACACCGATGTTCCAAGTCATACCACAAGTATCTCACAATATTTCCTACAAATTTGTCTCTGATTTCATTCCACAAACTGGTTACAAGAGCTCCACAACAAAATATGAGACTATCCAACCCAACCCAAGACAAAATATAGTCTACTTATAGAACATATAGACCATGGCACCTCTTCAGGTCTAAATCCCATCCAAAATGGATCATAAATGAAAAAAATGAGTCATTTCCTAGTTTTTAGGGAGGCTAGAAACCATTCCCTAAATTTTAGCTATAAACTAGGAGTGTTTTTCCTTTACATTAATTACAAATTCATTCATGATAGGAAGCCAAAAAATACCTAATAAATATAATGACAACTCATAGGACAAAATTTCCTCGAATTTGTGACCATTGCTGAGCTTGACAAGTGTCCCGAGGAATCCAATGCTAATTTGTGACAATTCTGACTAAAGAAAAAATCAATTTGCAAAAGCATAACAAAATTTTTGAGGAACTTTTGAGGAAATTTTAAGAGTCCAAATCCACTTCTTAAATTTCAACTAGCCATGTGTGTCTAGTTTCCAGAAAACCTTGAATTTTAAAATGACCCATGGGAAGGCCTTCAAAATTTCATTCTCCCAAGGTTACTCCAGTGTGTTCCAAAAGCGTAACATTGTGTTCCAAAAGTGTAACAAAGCCCTTTTAGAGGGAATTTTGATGTCTTCCCAGAGTATTTTGGGGCTGAAATTGGTATCGTTGGAAATATTAGGATGTCTTCTACAAAATGGAGTCCTCAAGCACTGCAAATCATTGTTGCAAACCCCTAAAAAGTTGATTTGAAGATAACTTGTCCATAATTGTAGAAAATGATCTGGAGCAAGTGGATTGTTGGAATTTCACTCAAACCACAACACTTGTGAATAAACTGAAGGAGCCTTTTTTTATGTGGCCTATGATAGACATAAAACTCTCTCACTTTTGTAAATTTCATATCCATTACTTCAGAAACTGATTTTTAAGCCAAACTGTCCCTGTGATAGTAGGGTAAGTTAGTCAGATGAAATGGGGGTGATAGGGTTGAGTAAAAATTTTAATAAAAATTCAGTGGATAGGGTAGTGTCTTGAATTCAAAATTAAAGTGGAAGGAGGATAAATGGGCAAGTGTAAGGTGGTAAAAAGCTTAAAACACAGGAAATTCCCAATTTAGGCTGTGAGAATAACTAGTGTAAAAGTGTTTAAGGTTTAGAAGGTGAAATGAGGGCTATGGAGCTAATAAAAAATTATAAGAAAATTTCAGTGAATAGGATGAAGTTTTATCTCCACATTGAAAATGGAATGAAAGAAAATGAATGGGTGTAAGATGGTCAAAAGCCTAAAACACAGTCAACCCCTAGGTTTTCACTGTTTTCACCATGTTGAAAAGCTAGAATGAGGATTTGATTATATTAGGGATGTTAGGAATGATAGTGTAGATGATCTGAGTGTATATATGGAGCATAGAGGATGTATTTTATGTGATGGGGTATGGTTTTAGGTCAAAGGTATAGGTTAGGGTTTAACAAAATAATTTATTATTATTATATATGGACAATGAATCAGTATGGAGAAGACATAAGGGACATGAAAAAGGTTTTAAATATTAAACATCAATCAAACACTACCATTTAGGATGAAAATTATCTTGTATGAAGGCTACAAAAAGAATGGATCACAAGATATGAGAGTTTTGGAGGGTTTCAAGATTCAAGGCATCGGAAATTTCCTCTAAACATAAGCGTGACAACTGAATTTTGTACACCATAAGAGCGGAACAACCGAATTCTATACATGACAGGAGCGTAATAAATGAATTTTCTAATGCACAGGAGAGTAACAACTAGGTTTTTGTATTTCATAGAAGCGTAACATAATGTTACATGAGCGTAACACTATGATTTTTTATTCCACAAAAGGGTAACAACTGAGTTCAAAAATGAAATACAATGCCCATAAGCGTAACAAAACAATCCAACAGTGTAATAAGATGCCCAGAAACGTAACACAAGTGGTTTTTAAGGGTTGTAAGCGAGATTTGATGAGATTTTAGGACTTTTCTTCAGAGCTTAGAGAGTATGGAGGGTAAGTGAAGTGAAGAGTTGTTCTCTCATACACATGGAAGGGTAAATAATGAATAAAATGAAGTTGGCTTTTCCTTTTATAACTTTGATGACCCTTTTACCTTTTCCCATGGCATTTACAATGACTTTTTAAACTTTTTTTGCACTTGAAAAGTGACATACTGCTCCTTTAAGTGAGATGAGAGGAAAAAAAAACCATTTTTATTATTTGACATTTGAGGTGACTTTATGGATCCTTGATGAGACATCAAGACACAGTTTGTTTCTTTTCATGGGATAGTGAGACTGCTTCTTAAAAATTTGAAATCCTTTCAAACCTTTGAACTTTCACATTGGATATGACCTTTTCAAAATAGATAAGGAATCTCTAAAGCTTGAAATAACCCTTTATGAATTTGAATAGGACAGTAGGTCAAAGTGACCTCTTTTGAAACTTTGATAGTCAAGATGAATTTTTGGTCCTTAAATGAGACAATGAGACATAATTCTTCAAATTTTCATGAAATAGTGAGACAAAGATGAGATGCTTTGAACCTTTTGGAACTTGAGCCATATGAAACAAGAGTGGTGGCCTTTGTTTCATATTCATAAACATGATTGATCCTTCATTAGGGTTTTATGAATGGAATAGAGGATTGCTGCCTTGTGTTTAGTGAAAATTTGAAGATTTTTCAAAGGCAAAGATGAACCTAGAATTTGACCTATATGAGATGGAGTGACCTAACCCTAGATCTCTTGAATGATGATGATGGAGATGGTGACCTTGAAACTGATGATGGAGATGACATTTAAAATGGTGGAGATGGATGAAATGAAGGAGCGGAAAACATGATTTAAACCTATTTAGTGACCAAAACTACTTTCTAAGAACATGTTCAAAAAGGTAAAATTTTTGACCTATGAATTAATGGAAAACAACTGAAAGAGTAATTTGATCACTGACATACTTGGGCTAACACAAGGTATTAGATGATGGTTTTCGGAGTCGAGAGGAAGGAAGCATTGACCGATCAAAAATAAGTACTGGTACAGGGAACCCATGCTTTTGATGAAAAACAAAGCTTGATGTGATTGGTTAACAAGACATGATGGAGAGAGATATTTTAAATTGGTGATTATGGTTAACTAAACTGAGGTATAAGCTGTCAATGTGAGTGGCGATATTTATAACAACTTCTGATGGGGGAGTCCTTGGGATCAGTAGGATATCCAGGGTAGGTGTATGTTTTCTATAATTGACATGGTTGGACGTGGTAAAGAATCTGAAGCTCTGACCAAGGGTCATTAAGGACTGCTTCAAATTAAGAAATGTAAATAGATGGGTGGGAGTTTTATCCTAAAAGAATATTTGTACACTTTCCAAAAGAATATGAAAGTGGTTTGGATGTACAAACACGGAGACGGGTGCCCCATTAACATGAATGATCCTACACGGTGATGTGAGGAGGGTGTTTTTCTAAGGGTGTGGACCCTAGTGGTTGGTCTTGGTGTGAGAGTGATGAGGCAGATGAAAATGTCATAGATGGGCTATGCTTATGAGGGTATGATAGGCCAAATGTGAAACATGGTGACGCATTTTGGGTGATCCACTTGTAGAGAGTGGTGGCCTGGGAATAGGGTTTTGACATGCGATGAGTAAAACTGACTAATGTATTATCATGGATGTATGAACATGAAATTCTTCCTGAGACTGAGTTTGTGGTCATGGCTCCATATATTGATGTATGGTCTTTATGGTGATGGATGCCATAAAAGGTGTGACTCTACTAACCGGCAAGGGTGTTTATCATGTGCAAGGTGGGGTGATGATAAACATGGTCGGGTGAATGAAACCTATGGTTTTATTCTTCCAAGGACACGATGTCAGGATATTTGAATATTTTTGGGAAGCCTATCATGCCGAGGATAGAATGATGCCTACTCTTATACTTTTATCATCTGGGACGAATAGTGATTTGGCATGCCTACAACATCTGCAGCCAATACCCCAAGTGAAAGCATTTTTTCCATACAAGTATTTTGAATTAACTTGAATTTAAAGTGATAAGAGAGGGCACACCTGAACTGTAGTATGGAGGGGCTGGGCATTGGGTCTAAAAATGACTTTATTTTAAACCTGGATTTATGGGGTCTAGATTGAACATGATGAAGTGTTGATCACTGTGTTTCTCACAGTTTTGTGATTGGGTATTCTAAGCTCAAATTATGGGCTTTTGAAAATGGTAAAAAGGGTGATATATAGGCTAATATGGCCCATTTTCAAGTCATTTTTGCATTATGAGGGTCTGCGGTTAGAGCAGAGCTATCTTCCTGAGCTTTTTTTATCGTTGTGGTCAGCCATAGCACTCGACATTCGCGCGGTTAGTGTCAGGTAGGAGCTAAAACGTCCTGCTATTAATTATTGTCATTTTATGTCTAGGGGGTTCATACAAGTGTGATCTTGTATGGATTCTATGCCCATTTTTGGGTAAGACCACACAGGTGATCCAAGATGGTGTGCGGGGTCCCTGCGCAAAGGTTTCTCTTTGTGCAGAGACCTTGTTGGTAGTCAATGTTTAGCATGCTACGCTGTGCACTTGTGTTTGGTACATGGTAAATGCACAGAGAGGGTTGAAAAGCATGGGGAAGTCACTTTTTTAATGAATTTTGATGGTTTTTTGTTTTAAAAACTTACATTTTTGGTGTTTTCCTTGGTGGCAGGATGTTGTGGAGAGAGAAGGAATGGCCTGATTTCCACACAGTGGTGGCCCAAAACCCACGTGATCGAGAGAAACTGGCTCGATATGGTTTGCTCAAGTTCCTGGAGAGCAACATATTGAGATTTCAGGATGCATTCTTGCGCTACCTGGTCCGATGTTGGAACAGGCGGCGACATGTTATGGTCTTGTGCCAGAGAGATGTGGTGATCCAGCCTGAGACCAATATCTACTTTGTGACGGGTCTCTTGTCTCAGGGGGAGGCACTCCCATATCCAATCCCTCCTAGGGGAGTGGACATTCATTACTGGGCTGAGGAGGCAAGGCACTACAGTCCTAACCCCATTACAGAAGGATACATCCGAGTGAGATCTATCACTGATTTGGCTGAGTGAGTTGATTTCGCCATGATAATTCACCTATCTAGGTCAACATCGACCCACCAAGTTCCAGGTTCACATATTGCGGTGTTGCGTCAACTATAGGATGATAATTTCTTTGATTGGGCCTGCTATGTTTATCAGGGTATGGTCACTTAGCTGAACATAGCATAGAGGGGTTCCATGAAGAATTTTTCATATGCAAGCATTCTTTGTAGCATCATGTATGAGTAGGTTGTGATGTTATGACCCTTTGTGGCAGTGCCTTTAGGCCCTTTAAGGGATCCCCGAATGTGCCGATGGGCACTTGCGATGCCCCGCGGTGGTGGGGGAGAGGCGGGTCAGTATTGGGATTCGACGGTCGAGGCGTGGTTCAATTCAAACCCATAGTTATTCCTCGAGTTCCTGTATGAAGGGATGGAATTTCAGGGGGATTTAGACATGGGTCTCCCTCCTGAATATGCATGGAGACCAGTAGGTATGACCTTTTATGTTTTCTGCATTTTGGGAGTTATATTTTTGTGTGTATATATATATCCGTCTTTGATGGTTACACTATTATTTTTTTTTGGTTACCTTTCTAGATGTGGGGTTGATGGGGCGTCTTACTACTTGCTTGGTAGGCCATCAGCCTAGGAGGAGGAATTCGACTGGGGTGGTTCAGGCCCAGTTTGGGGGTTAGGTTGGTGCTGGAGGCCCCTCGGGGGAGGGTAGTAGCATTGCAGATGTTGGTGGGGATGCTTCCCTCTTGGCGCATGTAGAGGTGGCATAGGCGCTAGTAGATGTGGTTGAGAAGCTGCTGGTGGCTTCCAATATCTGAGTATTGGAAGCAGAGGCCCAAGCGACCGATGCTGAGTGTCGACTGGGAGTTACTGAGGCCCGGGCCGAGGCGGCGGATGCTTGTGCTCTAAATTTAGCAGATTCATGGAGTTGGCTAGAGAGGATGACTCAGGGTTTACCAACCAGGGGTTTCGACGACTTGGACGATATATGGGGTGAGATGGTGATGGCTCGGGAGAGGGCACATCACCTGACTTTGCGCCGAGAAGCACTTGCTGTTGCGGCTGCTGCACCTATACTAGTTTCGAGTGGTCACGTAGGTCTAGAGGACCCACCAGGCGGGACTCAACCCTAGAGATATTGTATTATCATGGAAATCACCCACTATGAGGATGCTTCCCTGCGTTGGTAAGATGTATATTTTTTGACTGACGTGATAGTTAGTGACTTGTTTTTGTATATTGGGACACATATTTTTTGATGTATATATGCGAGATGTATTTTGTTGCTCTTATGACGTGTCTAAGGTTATTTTTATATGTTGTTATATGTTTATGATGGATGTTATGTATTTAGGATGAATGTTATGCATTTATGATGGAATTTTTATTTTTATTTTTATTTTTATTTTTTTATTTTTTTATGGCTGATGGTTTATACGAGATGCATTCAATTCTAGGATATGGTTAGCTATTCGATCAACTACTTGATTTTGATCTCTTAGTATATGTGTAAATGTAATGTAATAACCGTCGTGCATGAAAGTACTTCCTAAATAGGTGTGAATCCCATACTTGAAAGGATTGGTTTAAATGCGATACCACTAATTGAGAATCAAGAAAGACATGTAAATGGATAATTCCCTGGTTGGAGTCATCGCTCAACAACCCGATGGTTGCATCATATTGTGCTTGATTATTTATGGCCAACTTGAGACATACTCCATTGGTGAGGAATGGTGATTGGTCAGGAGAGTATATGGCCTAGGTGGATGTGGCTAAATTTTGTGTCCATCGAGAGGCTCCATCAACGAATCCAAAATAGTAGATGGGCGGATGATCCATCTGTGACAGAAGAGCATTTTTTTTAGAACAAGTCCATGATGATTGTGATTATCATAAAAAAATTATGTTACATTCATTTTATCTCTAGGTTACTGAGGCTTTCCGCCTTATGGGTGGAATTTCTTGAGGTAGAGCCCACTACTGGGATTGGCTAGGCATGTACCTTTAGGATCTAACAAAATGTATGCTCCTTTTAGGAGAAAGTGTTTGATGATGTAAGGACCCTTTAATAACATTTTGAACTTCCTGGGTCCTAAGGCTTCTTTTACAACATTGTAGAGGAGGACTAGACCCCCCTCAGAAAATGAGCAAGGGGTGATGTTGCGGTCGAATGATGATTTCACTATTTTCTTGTGAGCCTCATTGTGTTGGAGAGATTCTCATCGATGAGTTCTAATTGTACCAATCATTTCTCTAGAGGCTGAGTACCAGTGAGAAGTTCGATGGTTGTGTGTAAGTTCGAGATTTCACGCTTAATGGGGAGGATGGCCTCTACTCTGTATACCAACTGGAAAGGTGTAAACCCTGTTGAGGATTTGACCACTGTGCGGTATGCCCATAAGGTTTAAAAAAACATATGGTTCCATTTGGTTTTATGGTTTTTTTACCATGTGTTGTAACATTGTTTTGAGTACTTTGTTAACAAATTCTACCTGTCCATTGGAATGGGGGTAGTATGGTGACGCGAACTCATGCGTGAATAAAAGGTGATGGGATAGCTCATGGAATATTTCATTCTCAAAATTATTTCCATGGTCAGATACTAACTCCTTAGGTACATTTAACCATGCAATGACATGGTTGAAGAGAAACCGAACTGTGGTTTTTGCGGTGTTATCATATGTGGGAATGGCTTCTTCCCATTTGGTGAAATAGTCAATGACTACTATGATGTATTTGTGGTTTCCAGATGACATGGGGTTGCAAGTCATAAAGTCGATTCCCCATTTTCAAAAGGGGCCTGCTATAATGACTGGGTGCAGGGGAGCTGGAGGGGCTCTTACCTTGTGAGCGTAGCGTTGGCATCGTTCACACCTTTTGACTGCTTATATGCAATTGTGGAATAGGGTGGGCCAAAAAATAACTAGCACGTAAGAATTTTTGGGCAGCGACCATCCCGAAGAGATGGCCTCCGCAAGCCCCACTATGCCAGTCATTTAGGGCATGATCAACTTAGTTGTGAGTGAGGCATCAACGTAAAATGGTGTCAACACCTCTTCGATAAAAGACGTTCCCCATTAGAAGGTATCAAGGGGCCTGATGGCATATGCACCTTCAATTATCATGGGTGAGCTGAGGTTTGAATTTTTGGGTTCGTAGAAATAGAAGAATGTCACCGTGCCAAGGGTCCTCTGTTATTACTAAGAACTAAGTTTTCATCAGGTAGTGAGTCATTAACTACGGATCCTTGAGTTTCATTTGGGACATCAGTGATGAACTCGGGTAGGATAAGTTCTTTCTTACTCTTGGGAGAGATGAGCCGTAGGTCAAATTCTTGCAGTATAACTGTCCATCGGGCATACTTATGGTTCATTATATGACGGGTTAGATACTATCGCATGGGTTGATAGTTGCTATGATTTTTGTGGTCCTTTGGATGATGTAATGCCAAATATTTTGTACTGTGTGTACTAGGGCTAGGGATTTTTTTTCTTCTGGCTCATACCTCAAGGTATGCATGGCTAGGTTATTTCTGACGTAGTAAATTACGTGCTCTTTGTTGTTAGGTATGTTTTGGACTAACACCCTAGCTATGGCTGTATATGATGCAGATAGGTATAAGGTGTATTCTTTGTCGTAAATGGGTGGGTTAATAAAGGGGGTTGAAGAAAAGGTGTCTTTTACTGCCTCAAATTACTTTTGAGCCTGATCATCCCATTTGAATAGAATTTCCTGACGGAGAAGATAGGAAGCCCTGCGCGCAAGTGGCATAGTCAGGGACAAAGCATCGTAAGAAGTTGGCTTTTCCCTGCAGAATTTGAAGTTGCTTTAGTGTTTTGGGTGGTCGTACCTCTTTGATTTCATGGACCTTGAGGGGGTCAAATCTGATTCCTTGTTGGGATACTATGAATCCTAACAGTCTTCCTGCATTAATGTAGAAGACACACTTGAGAGGGTTCAAGCATAGGTTGTATTGTTGGCATCGTTGAAATACCATACACAAATATTCCATATGGTTATCTCGTTTCTTGGATCATATTGTGAGGTTGTATAAGTAGTCTAAGATAAGATGAGCTAGGTCATGGAAGATGTAGTTCATGGCTCGTTGAAAGGTGGCTCTAGCATTTTTAAGATCGAATGTCATGAATTGATATGAAAATGTGCCCCAAGGGGTGGTGAATGTAGTTTTATACCAATCCGTATGTCGAATCTGAATTTGATTGTACCCCGAGAATCCATCCATGTAGGACAAGGTCTCATGACTGACACAAGCGTCAATGACTTGGTTAATGAAAGGAGTGGGGTAGTTTTCTTTGGGACAAGATTTATTTACATCTCGAAAATTGGTATAGACTTGAATGGTGCCCTATTTCTTCATGATGGGTACAGGGTTAGAAACCCAATACATGTAAGTGATTGGATAAATGAATCCATCTTTATGAACGCTATTTTTGGCAGACGGGTGACACGGCAGGCCATGTGTCAATGTGATGCTCCATGATGGTGGGGATTAAACCTGTCATTTTTGAATAATACCAAGTGAAGATATCCCTATAATCTTGTAATATGTTCATATACGTAGCTACCTCTTCTATAGATCATGTTTCCCCTAGTGAGATTTCTTCGGTTTTGCTTAGTTTTTTCGATATATTCACCTTAATGTTTGGAGAAATATTTGACATATTTCCTTCCTCAAATTCATCGGGCGCTGGGATAGGGTTCTTGAACCAATCTACCTTTCCTACTGGAAGGAAGTATTTGGATTCAATGGCATAAATATCCTGGGTTTTTGTGCTACTAGGCATGAATGCTTTTTCTGGAAGAAAAAAATGAACGATGATGCATTCCATCCCATAGAAAATATGGTTCAGTCATAGCCTCTATTATATCCTCATCATAATGAAACATGATGTCTAAGGGGGAATTTTTTTGTGCGAGGCCGTGAGGAATTGGTTCGGGCCTAACAGTGTTGGTCAACAAACATCTGGTTAATGCTGTAGAACTAGATGAGGTTGACAAGGTGCAGACGAGCTGGGTTTGCACCATCAAAGGTACTACTACCATTGTGGTAGTTGAAATGGTATCGACACCAAGGAATGATGAGTAGACAACACGAATCATGGTTCCCATGCATGATGAGATGAATCGTATATGATGTTGTGTGTCATAAACATTAAATGGCAGAATAATTTCCACGATGTTTGTTTGTTTTTTAGCCAAAGGAGATTCATGCACTCTTGGCTGCGTATGGGGGGTAAGGGTATATTTCTTTATTTGAAGATTTTGTGGGATGCAGAGGTGTCAAAACGTTTGTAACATAGGGAATTATTTTGTATCATGGTCATGGCTCGTGAAAATGTTGCATGGAGTAAAAGTACTCATCGATTATATGGTATGAGATACAATACTACTCATCTTGTTAGATGATGATGATGGGGATTGTTGCAAGAATATACATTTCTGCATTTCTGCCATCTCCTAGTCTTATAACTTATGTGATTTGGCTCTCTTAGGATTTTTTTTTTCTAACGGTACTCTAGCCGCTCTTAGCCTTAATAGGTATTGACAATTGATTGTGTGGTGAAATTGTGAGAAAATACAATAATATCAACTTGTGATATTCTCTTGACTATAGAGATGAATGTAAGGTATGGGGCTGACCATGCGAAGACTGTCAGTGAACTTATTAAGCTCCCAAAATTGATTGAACATGTGGTCATTTTTATCACATAGGGCACATGAGATGTCCGATTTGCTTCTTACCTTGTTGGGGTGAGGGGTTGCCTTCGTGTTCGTAGGTGGCTGGTGAAAACAAGGGGTAGGCCTCATTGTTACTGTCTACCTATGTTGTGGTAACTCGAAACTGACTATGTCCAAATTATTGGTGACAAATGAGAGCATGATGTCTAGTATTAGTCGAAATCGGAGGACATAGGGGAAATTCTGAGCATGGTGGTTATCTTGGAAAATTAGACAAGAATGGAGATATTTTGTTTTTCAATCCCTTTGGACCACCAAGGTGATTGGGTACCATTTTCAGAATGAAACTAAATCTAGGCACTGAGTGATTAAATGGTCACGTTCATCACACAATACACAGGTTGGGACTGGGAGTGGGGGGGGAGTGGGTTCGGGGGTGGGAAGCTGTCATTTTGGTGGATGCCTCTTTTTATATACGTAGAGGATGGACCTAGTCGCTTCATTCTCCTGGGTTGTGGAAATTTCTACGCACTCTGCATCCGATCTGTCCAAGTTGGCGAGACTGGTTATGGCGAGGCATAGCAAATCTAACGCTAAACAGAATTGGGGAACGTATGGAAAATGGCGAAGATGGTGGTTATCCTGACATATCTGACAATAATATTGATTAGTTCGTAAACCTATGAAGTACACTAGATTGATCGAGTACCACCTTTGAAACAAATATAGAGCTGCACATTGCGTGATCAAATGATCGCGTTCATTGCATAGTGCACAAAGCTGGTCTTGAGGCTGAGGATGGTTATGGGGGAGAGGTAGTTGTTCTGATGACCATCTCTCTTCTAATATATATATAATATGGTCCTCGTTGCTCCATTCCTAGTGTTGTTCGTGGATTCTGTGTTTGAGCTTGCTAAATCAGGATTTTCAGCTACGAAACGTCGCATGAAATCAGACATTGATTGTAGACAATGGAGGTTGGGACAACATCGCATGTGATGGTTGCTCCAACAGATGTGACATGTGTGTCTTCTATATCATGATAAGTTTATTTGGGAAATGTGTGGTATTGGGTACCAACGGTTGAAATCCATTAATTCAGGGCACTAGATGATCAAGTGATCAGGTTCATCACACAATGAGAAAACTGGAACATGTGGTGTGCCTCTGTTTGCCTTATTTGAGTCATTGGGTTGGATGAGTATGAGAATGATGCAGGTTCTTCCCCTACGTACAAGATGGTTTTTGACTCATCGTCCTCCATTTTCATGGAAGTGGCTGAGGGGTCCCCTTGATTAGATTGTTCTAGGGCTTGTAATGCATCCCTATATCAAGGAATCTCTAGGAAATGATGGGCGTAATGCTCGACTTCATCGCATATGGCGCACGCATGGTTGGTGCATAGCACATTCCCTTGAGTATTCATGAAATTTTCCTTTTTATGGGTGTTTAAGGTCATGACATTTCTTTTGGTATGTAGAAGAGGTTTTAATTCATATGCTTCCAGGAAAATGTTAGTAGGATGGCCTATGATATCGCACAATGCACAAGGTTGTAATGTGTTAGGTCCCTATATTACTAGTATAGTCCCTTATTGTTGTTTGTGTAACCCACTTATAGCTATTGTTGTACCCCTGTAACCCCAATATTGTTATTATTGTGCCCTTACATTATTATAGTTAGGTCAGCTAGGATTATATTGTGACCCCATGGACTCCTATATATATAAGGAGGTTTTTTCATTTGTATCATCCAAGAGTTGTTCATTTATGTAATGTAAAGGAGGTTTCCCCCTTGAAGTGGCTTATTTCTAAGGCGTTGATCTCTATTTTATTTTATTTTTGGAGTTGGTTTCCTAAGATTTGGTATTAGAGCTTTGGATTCTAGGGTTTCACTACTCCAAACAGGTCATCGTGGAATTTTCTCTCTAAATTGTTTTCTATGAAGGTTCAGAAGCTGAAATTTGTATCGAGCGAAGTCGAAATCCCGGGGAACGTCGTATATAAATTTCAGATCTTGGTTTGCAATATATTAAGAGATATGATTTATGGAAGTTAGGGTTTTTTCAGGCTCCCTAATTTCACCTAAAACATGTCATCATGGCATTTGGGCTATAAATTTTCTTCTATGCAGGTTCAGAAGCTGAAACATTTACATTTGTTTCTCCCCCAATCATGCTCCCCATAAAGACAAGAACACCATTAGCAAATGGGATCATGATTAGCATCAAAATGAAAGAAAGAATGAAGGTTTCATGTGGTGCTGGAAGGTACCAACAGTCTCCCAAGTGGTCACAGCGCAGTCTTCCCCACTGCAGCTTTAGAAAATAGCATGGAAAGTTGTTTCTTGACAAATGGCTAGTTGTGTAAGTTATCACATCTACTAGCAAATAGTAAATGGCTGAATGTATCAACTGAGCATACAAGAAGTAACCAAACACTTGCCAAAATTCATACAATAGATGGTTGTCTCCATCATAATAGCTGGAAAAAAATGGTCCATGGAGCCCAAAGAAAAGCTTTCCCCTTTGTGGAGCAATGCACTGCAAAGAAATGGTAAGGGCATGCAAATATTGTGTTGGAAAATAAATAAATGAAAAAACAAAATTGTTACCATGTAATGAAAGTAAGATGATGATAGGTTCCATAAATGAGTCCTCCATAGTGGTATGCCATACTCCTATGAAGAGGAATGAACCATATGCTGCATGAAGATCCTCCTTATGCTTGGAAATCCAAGTCAAGAAGAACATACCACAGTAACAGATGAATCCATCCACTACTCTATCATTCTCACCTCCTCCTCATTCACCAAGTGCATCAAATGTGAAGTGATCTTGGGGAAACACCATCAATAATTCCATGCTCCAAAGTGACAACGCTGTTGGCCTATGCAAATAGGTTCCTGCCAACTCATAACTCCATTCTTTGACATGCTCAATGTCAAAGACTCCTCCCATAATGCTACCACATACAAGAAGTTTCTTCCAAAGTGGAAGTACTTATAGATCATCTAAGGTTAAGGAGTAGCCCCCTTGCACCATGATAGTTCCATCTCCTACTCCTACATCATCATGCAAAGTGTGAGAGAAAATATGCCTTTGCTCTCTCCCAATCCTCCAAAGCAACAAAAGTTTTTGCTGCCTCCTCATACCTCCATCATACAAATCATGTGGTGAAACATAATGATCATATCATCATAATGCATCCACACTCCTTGCTTCCCCATGATGTAAGTGTCTTTCCAAGTTCCTTCCATCCACATACCCTTGGAAAAATGATATGTTCCATGATGGCCAAACTCCTTCAAGAGCAGCCAACGCAGCCAACCCTTCTGCTGCCTGGTGTCATATATTTTCTAGTAGCTTACCAACTTCTTGCTCTCCACACACTCCCATTCCTCCCAATGTCAGTTCCTCCCATCATGATCAACCTTGGTACCCTTCCAAAGAAGACTACCCTTCTTCCAAATCATATTTTTCTTCTTGCATTCCATGGGATGCTGAAATGCAACTCCTTGGAGATCTCCTAGAAAAGATATCACACCAATAATCATCTTGAATCCATAAGGATCCAAGTGGGCTGAAGGAGAAGCCTCCTCACTGCTACCTCTTGATAGCACTGTAATTCTCCTCCATGGTGTTTTGGCTGTCTCATATCCCAACCCAAGGATGAACATATGGTTTTGCATAAATTTGTTTGGGACAAAGCTCATCCCATCCTCCAAGAATTCACACCCCAACCTCACATGTGGTGTGCAGCCCATCAGTGGCCCATTAGGATGATGTTTCATCCCTTCCTTGATCAAATCAAGGTTGCACAGTGTAGTGCAATCATGTTGTTCCAAATGATCAATATGCAATGGTATACAATCCTCCATATGATTTGCTGAAACAATAGGAGATGAAAATTTAGGCATACCTTGATGAAATTTGGAAGTATCTTGTGTGGTTGTAAGGGATTATCCCTCCAATAGGTTGGCTCCTCCAACTTAATATGCTGAGGGCTGATCCCCCATAGTTGTGACAGTGCTGGTACAAGTCTCCTCCCATGGTGGTGAGGGATTCTTCTCCTCTGATTTCTCTTCACCAAATTCCCCAATCAACCTCTGAGTAAACTCAGCAAAAGTAACCACTTTTGCATGGCTCAAATGGCTGAACCACAAAATATTTTCTTCACCCTCTAGGTGCATCATTGAAATCTCTACAGCCTCCCTTTCTACCACCAGATGTAGTAGGAAGAATTCATCTAGTTTCCTTGCCCAAACCCTTGCTGCAGATGACCCATCAAAAGTAGACAATAGAAACCTATTGCCCTTGATCTTTCCTTAGCCACAAGGTCTTCTTTCTTCCTCCAAATGAATGAACTGAGGGAAATATAGTCTCTTTGAAGGCTCTAGGTTGAGATTTGTACTCAACAAGGTATTCACTTAGAATCATGTGATCCAAGTGTCCCATCTTCCGGCAATTTGTCCTCCCTCTCAAAAGGAAAGGATATGTTCCAATGCTTTGGAGCTCTCTGCAACATTGGTCTCCTCTTCTGATCATAGGAAGTTCATGGCTCTTCCTCCTCTTGAAACTCTCTAGAATTTTCACTGCTCTTTTCCTCTTCTTCTTATTTAACCTCCTTGGAGAGGTTCTTCATGGATTTGAAAAGTGATGAGAGAAAGCTCATCTTTTCCATAATTCTACCTTTTTCTCTTTCTCTTATATAATTTTGGCTTGAAGCCCACAGGCTGAGCCAAATATCTTTCTCTGATACCACTGTAATATCCCCAAATAGGGACTGCTCAACCATGCATGCATAGAAAATGAATTTTTAGAAATATATGATATAAATAATGAAATTAACTCTTGGATCCTATATATCAGTCAATATACAACCTAAATCCAAGAATAGAGCTGAAACAAATCAAACTAGGTGGGTTAAACAGACCTCCCACACCTATGATTGCTAAAAAAGGCTAAAACCCCAAGCACTGCAACACAAAAAATACTGCATAAAAGAGACTGCACAGTATAATTGAGGGTTTCTACACATAAGTAGCCGAGAAAAATAGATCTGATATTATATTAAACAATATTCTCAGAAAAATGAGATCTAGTCTCCTTTATACAAAAGCTAGAGAACCCGGGAAGGGTTTCTAGGAATACACTCTGATTAGAAATGGTGATATTCAGAAATATGAATGAATAATCATTGCAAACTAAAGCACAAGAGTATATAAGGCTGTAATAATGTATATCTAATGCATATCTGATCAAAGGAATTCCCCCATGGAAGAATCCACCCTCCAATCACAGGAAAACACCCCGAAAGAGCCACAAAAGACACTGTTGAAACTGCCTTCCAGAAATAACGCAATTCCTGAGTGGAATAACGTTGTAGGTGATGAAAATTTGTTGGCTTGCTACCACAGATATGATATCAGCCCAAGAAATCTCCAAAATGATCCTCCAATGGAAGGAAACTTCCCTCCTATGCAAAACCAACTCAGAAAGTGGGTTTCTCAACCCTCCCCTGCAACACCCTGCAACTCAACACAACATCCTGCAAAAACTACGCTGAAACTGAAGACTGAAGCTTGGCACCAATTCCAGATGTGAGGAATGATAGATCAGGTCTCTCCCAAGAGCTACTCAAAGGGAAGAGAAGGAATTCCTGAACATGAATACCTTAGTGCTGAACAACACCGGTAATCTTAGCTAAACAGCTAAAGAAAGAAAAGTCTAAGAAGACATCAAAATACAATTCATAAGCTAACCTCCAAATGGCTTCCATCCTCTTCCTTATAAACTAAGTGAGCCTTCTCACCTTGGGTCCCACTCAATAGGGTTTCCACCATCACACAAACAATCTCCCTCCAAAACTGCATTGTACCTTCATTAGAGCCACTCCTCTAAACTGCGCTATTTGATTTGGTCAAGGTTGACCTCTTCAACTTGGTTCGGCCCTTGTCACACCTAAGGGTATTCAATCCAGCTCACGTATAGCTATCTAGGTTGAACCTCATTCACTTTGAGCTCTTTTATTTGCTGATCCACTCCTCCTACATTTATGTTGTTGACTTGGTCAAACTTGACTTTGTCCACATGCAAAATGTTCCTGTTCACACATGAGAGTGTAAAATACAGCTGGCATTATGATCCCCTTCCACACTATGAGGGATTTTATCCTTATTTCTTAAATTTATGGGCCTCCTTACCTATTTATTCATCTCCTAAGTGACATTAGCAAAATTTAATATTCCAATTTGCTGCATGCAAATTTTGGAATATTACAGTCCTCCCCTCCCAAATGTTGCTTGTCCTCAAGAAAATGCAAGGATAGAACTGAAGAGCATCCTCTTCTCCCCCTGTAGCAAACTCATAAGATAAAATCCTCCAAGGATCAAGGTTCTGTCTCATCAATATATCTCCAAGTTTCCCCTCCCAAGTAAGCAAGCTAGCTTTTGGTGAATATTCCAAATAGCTATCATTATGTGAAAGCGAAGTATCCATGGAGGAAAAAATGGGATATTAAAAGGCCTTCTTGAGGCATGAGGTCTGATATAAATTTGGATCTACCATCCCCATGTGAACCTCCCATCCCCAAGCAATCATCCATGCAAAATGAGTTACCTCCCAACATGGCAACTCCTGAAAATCCTCCTCCACCTTGAGCTCCTGCAAAGTAGGTGGGATGAAATTCTGAACATGGTAGACAAAGTGGCCTATCCCACAATGTCCTACTCTCCACTTAAGATAACTGCAGATAATTTTTTGATCTTGGGCCACAATAATGTTGCCTTCAAGTGGCAAGAAGGAAACTAGATCTCCAAATATCTCTTTCCCAATGTTGTGAATCAAGCTGGCCGAAACCATCTCATACATGATGGATAAGAAGTCACCACCATATGGCATCCCATCAATCTCATGGCCCTCCTCATAAAGAAACAAATATTTTTCTGTAGTGGCCATATCTCCTCCCATGCTCCCCTTAGAACATGTAATGCAGAAAGTGTGGTGATCCTCCTTCCCAAAGAACACATCCACCCAATATGTTTCTCCCCCAATCATGCTCCCCATAAAGGCAAGAACAACGTCAGAAAATGGGATCATGATTAGAATCAAAATGAAAGAAAGACTAAAGGTTTCATGTGGTGCTGGAAGGTACCGACAGTCTCCCAAGTGGTCATAGCGCAGTCTTCCCCACTGCAGCTTCAGAAAATAGCATGGCAAGTTGTTTCTTGAAAAATGGCTAGTTGTGTAAGTCATAAAATCTACAAGAAAATAGTAAATGGCTGAATGTATCAACTGAGCATACAAGAAGTAAACAAACAGTTACCCAAATTCATACAATAGATGGTTGTCTCCATCATAATAGCTGGCAAAAAATGGTCCATGGAGCCCAAAGAAATTCTTGGCCCTTTGTGGAGCAATGCACTGCAAAGAAATGGTAAGGGCATGCAAATATTGTGTTGGAAAATCAATAAATGCAAAAACATAATTCTTGCCATGTAATTAAAGTAAGATGATGATAGGTTCCATAAATGAGTCCTCCATAGTGGTATGACATACTCCTATGAAGAGGAATGAACCATATGCTGCATGAAGATCCTCCTTCTTATGCTTAGAAATCCAAGTCAAGAAGAAAATACCACAGTAACAAATGAATCCATCCACTACTCTATCATTCTCACCTCCTCCTCATTCACCAAGTGCATCAAATGTGAAGTGATCCTAGGGACACTCCATCAATAAGTCCATGTTCCAAAGTGAAATCATTGTTTGCCTATGCAAATAGGCTCCTGCCAACTCATAACTCCATTCTTTGACATGCTCAATGTCAAAGTCTCCTCCCATAATATTGCCACATACAGGAATTTTCCTCCAAAGTGGAAGTACTTCCAGATCATCTAAGGTTAAGGAGTAGCCCCCTTGCACCATGATAGTGCCATCTCCTACTCCTGAAACATCATGCAAAGTGTGAGAGCAAATCTTCCCTTGCTCTCTCCCAATCCTCCAAAGCTACAAAAGTTTTTTCTGCCTCCTCATACCTCCATCATACAAATCATGTGGTGAAAACATAATGATCATATCATCATAATTCATCCACACTCCTTGCTGCCCCATGATGCAAGTGCCCTGCCAAGTTCCTTCCATCCACATACCCTTGGAAAAAGGATATGTCCCATGATGGCCAAACTCCTTCAAGAGCATCCAACGCAGCCAAGCCTCCTGCTGCCCAATGTCATATATTTGCAAGTAGATTACTAGCTTCTCGCTCTCCATCCACTCCCATTCCTCCCAATGTGAGCCTCCCATCATGATCAACCTTGGTACCCTTCCAAAGAAGACTACCCTTCTTCCAAATCATATTTTTCTTCTTGCATTCCATGGGATGCTGAAATGCAAATCCTTGGAGATCTCCTAGAAAAGATCTCACACCAATGATCATCTTGAATCCATAAGAATCCAAGTGGGTTGAAGTAAAATCCTCCTCACTGCTACATCTTGACAATGCTGTAATTCTCCTCCATGGTGTTTTGGATGTCTCATATCCCAACCCAAGGATGAACATATGGTTTTGCATAAATTTGTTTGGGACAAAGCTCATCCCATCCTCCAAGAATTCACACCCCAACCTCACATGTGGTGTGTAGCCCATCAGTGGCACATTAGGATGATGTTTCATCCCTTCCTTGATCAAATCAAGGTTCCACAATGCAGTGCAATCATGTTGTTCCAAATGAGCAGTATGTAATGGTATACAATCCTCCATATGATTTGCTGAAACAATAAGAGATGAAAATTTAGGAATACCTTGATGAAATTTGGAAGTATCTTGTGTGGCTGTAAGGGCTTCTCCCTCCAATAGGTTGGCTCCTCCAACTAAAGATGTTTAGGGCTGCTCCCCCATAGTTGTGATAGCGTTGGTACAAGTCTCCTCCCTGTTAGATGATCCAAAAATAATTTTTATCATAGGTTATAGTATTTGAATAAAATAATTATTAATTTAAGATATTAAATTAATAATTATTATTCTAGAATATTTAATATATTTGTGAGATATTTAGAATTAGAAATTTGTTATTAAAAATTAGGACTCTAGAAAAGAGTCGTTTCCTAGGCTCTAAGTTAGGATTGAAGTTAGTAGAGTGGTTAGAATCTCATTTAATGTAAATGGACACTTGTTTATTTTCCAAGTGATCCATAACTAGATTAAGTTAGAGCATAGAGCTTATAAATAGGTTAGTTTCCTATTTTCATTGTAATGTGTAATGAGAGAATGTGAGAGTGTGAGTTTACGTGTGTAAACTCCTGTAATTTTCTATGTAATCTTTTTGCTTGATCAATAAAGTTGTGTGTCTGAGGACACTTCTGCACTTTCATGTGGTATCAGAGCCACAGTAACGCTGTGAGGAGGAGATTCCAGTTCTATCACGTCGTGGAAAACTCAACTCTGTTGAAGTGATCAGCAAAATATTGGTATGAAATTTGCAAATTTTTTTTATTGATTTTAGATCTGCAAATTCCAAAAATCATTTTTTAAAAGGAACCACTGCAAATCTGTGGGATTTTTTTTTAAAATTGTTTGAGTGAACAAAAAAAAAATGAGAGCGCTCTTGCCAAGGTTTATTTTTTTTGGATTGAATTGCTTTATAAGAAGTTTGTATAAAGCACTGTATATATTCCAGTCATTGTAATATTCTGCAAATCGATTTAGAGAACAGCGTTTTCTGAAATATCGATTTAGCAATGCCAGTGTTGAAACAACATTTTTTAAAAACAAAAAAATAGTTTTCCAGCACTAAAACCAGCGTTGCAATCTGCAATTGAAGGTAAGAAGATCGATTTTGAAATCTGCAAGATCGATTTTGAATAATCGATTATGAACCAGCGTTTTGAAAGAATGTATGAACGGATGTATGTGGTATTAGAATTTGTCTGCACTTTCTACAACATCGTTTTAATTGGCATTGAATGAATCGAATCAGCATTTGAAAATAGGAACCAACGTGACATCTTGGAGCAAACAGAAACCAACGTGAAATTTTTGAAACCTGCGTTTTTAAACAGCGTTTTAAATTAATTGAAACAACCTTTTTAAATGCGTTTGACAGCATATTGAAACAACATTTAGAATTGCCAGTGTTTAGAACTGCCAGCATTCTGCAAATAATTGAAAACAACGTTTAGAAATTTCCAGCGTTATGCAAATAATTGATAAAGCGTTTAGAATCTGCACTTGAAAGTGTTGTAATCTGCCAGCGTTCATTTGTGGCATGAAGCATCGATTCTGCATGTCTAACCAGAGTTTGAATAAAAGCCAATGTTTGAACTGAGCCAACGTTCTGCATTTTGAACAGACGTATGTACCAGCAAGTTCGAAAGTCATATCATCATATCAACAGCATCGACTTCTGCGTTTAATGTGATTTTAATTGCAAAAGAGTTATTAAAGTATTTTCTTTTGTAATTGGGGTGTTTTTTAAAGTTTGTAATTGTTATTTGCAATTAAAATCATATTTTATTTGGAGGAATAAGTTGAATAAGTAGAAATAGTTTTTGAAGCATTGTAATTGGAGTAATAAGGGTGTTGTAATTTTTTGGAGTAATAAGGAGATTTTTGTTTTGTAAATTTTTTTATGGAGTGATAGTGTGACTTAAAGTAATTTTACTTTGAGGGGGGGTAATTTTTTTTACCAGATTGTGCAAAAGCACCATTGTAAAAGTCAAATTTTGAAAATTGCCTTGTAAATATTTGAGAAATTGACTAGAGCCAAGTGCAAAGCTCAGTCAATTTTCTCCTGTTTCGACGACTATTCGAGGGTCAAGGCCAAGCCCCGATAGTTCGTTTTTCTTGCATCGTGTGTTGCTGTTGTGTTGCGCATCTTGATTTTTTGAAGCTTGATTCGTGGTGTGAAGTCTTAGCACTACAATGTATAAGTTGATTAATTTCTTTTCTGATTCCGATAAACTTGAAGGCTCAAAATCTTACAAAACATGGCAACGCCTCATCGAAAGCACTTTTATTTATAATGAAATATGGCATGATATTTGTGATGGATATGTAAAGCCAAATAAACCTATAGATGTAGCTGCGCTAGAAAAATGGGAAGTTAAAAATGCCAAAGCATTAGCTCTCATTAAATCCTCTGTCAATGATGAAATGTATGTCCATATCGAAAATGCTAAAGATGCATGGTCTGCTTTGAGAACTTTTAAAGAGTTGTTTGATACTCAGCCTCAATAAAAAAGAGTTGATCTACAATTAAAATTGTTGCGTCAAAAATTGACTGAAGAAGGAGATATTCTTGAATACATCTCCAAACTTAAGAATATTAAGCAGGAAATTGTTAATGCTGGTTTTCAAGCAGTTGATGATAGTTTTATGGTCACAATTTTAATTGCTGGGCTTCCTTCTTCCTACACACATTTTTTAGAAACTTTACAGCTCACTGGAAAGTTAGAAAAGCTAAAGTTTGATGAGCTCTGCGAAATGTTGACTCAACATGATAAAAATTTTGGGAAAAAAAAGAAAGTTGGTGAAGATGTTTTTCTCACAGAAGCCAGTACTAGCAACTCCCTAGCTGACAATTCCAAAAACAAAGGCAAAGGTAATTTTAATCAAAATCAAGCAGCACAAGGTCGTGGTCGCAGTCAACACAGAGGAAACAACTCCAACAGAGGCTCAAATTTAGGCAGAAACAATTCTCAAGGCAGAGGCAACAATCAAAACAGAGGATCTCAGCAAGGCACAGGACATAATCCAGGAAGAGGACAATCTCAAAATAGAGGACAAAGAAGAGGTCGAGGACAGTCTCAAGGCAGAGGACAGTCTCAAGGAAGAGGCACTGATTTGAGTCAAATTTTTTGCAAGCGATGTAACAGAGTTGGTCACTATGCTTCAGATTGTCGCACATCTATCAATAAAATTTCTAAGTTTCAACAGCCTTCAGCACAGTTTGCAAATGATCAAGATCAAGATGATAATGACTCATAATATGTCTTCACTTCTTCACCAGCAATCCAAATTTCCTCTTATGTTAAGAGTGATTATGAAGATGCTTGGATTTTAGATTCAGGAGCAACTCAGCACATGACCTGTAGACGAGATTTATTTTGGAATTTTCAAGAGTGCCATCTTAACTCCATCTTTCTATCAGATGATACAAAACATACGCCTTATGGAAAAGGTGCAGTCAAAGTTTTTCTCCCTAACATTGGAGAAAAATTGATTTCCAATGTGTGGTATGTTCCCACCTTTAAGAAAAATTTGTTGTCTTTGGTCATGATTCGACAAGATGGACATCAAATAATTATGGAAGATGGCTTAGTTAATATTAATTCAGTCAAACAGAACTTCCAAACAGTGATGACATGATATGAAGATGAAAAACTGTTAAGGATGAAAGGGACAGTGATTCCAAGGCATTCTGATTTTGCAGGGGCAGTTACTACAGGAATTTCACCTATAAGATTATGGCATGTAAGATATTGACATTTGAATTTTGATAGTCTTTCTCAATTTCAGAAAAAAGGGATGGTTAAAGGACTTCTGACTTTCAACAAATAAAATGCTAAATGTGAAGCTTGCATTTATGGCAAACAGAGTCGAGAAAATTTTCCAACAAGTACATGGCACGCAAACAGGCTGCTGCAACTAGTTCACAGTGATGTGTGTGGTCCACTACAAAGTTCATTAGGTGGTTGCAAATATTTCTTGCTATTTATTGATGATTTCAGTAGAATAACTTGGGTTTACTTTTTGAAAAACAAGTCAGAAGCATTTGAGAAATTTAAAATCTTTTAACAACTTGTTGAAAATGAGGCCAATGAAAAGATAGGTACTGTCAGGACAGATAATGGGGGAGAATTCAACTCAAATGAATTCAAAACTTATTGCAGTGAAAATGGCATCAGAAGGCATCTTACAAATGTTTACACTCCACAACAAAATGGAGTTGTAGAAAGGATGAATCACACATTGTTAGGCATGGCGAGATCCATGTTAACTTTCAAAGGATTAAGTCCAACATATTGGGCATAAGCAATCCATACAAATGTCTATCTAAGAAACAGATCTCCGACTGCTTCGTTAGAAGGAATCACCCCTTATGAAGCTTGGTTTGGTTTCAAACCTAAAGTTAAACATCTTCGAGTTTTTGGATCCATCTGTTATGCCTTAGTTCACAAAGAAAAGAGAACTAAGCTTGATTCAAGAAGTTTGAAATGCACCATGATTGGCTATTCAGATGAAAATAAAGGGTATCTTCTTTTGACCAATGGAAAATTTATTGTGAGCAGGGATGTCATTTTTGATGAAATAGAGAGTAAGAGTGCTGAAGAAATCGAAAGTCTTCTTCACAAGTTAGAAACTAAGGGCAGTAAAAGGAAATGAAATATGAAAAGTTGACCAACTTCAGCAAATTGGTATGAACTTGATTTTCCTTCCTCTGAGGATGAGTCATCCATTCCAACTACTTCAACAAAGTCATCTGGGTCTTCTAGCAGTTCATCAGCGTCTCCAATTAGCAGCAGTTCTTCTGACAATGATTCTCCAGATTCACCGCCTGAACGACGAAACTCAGTTTACATTAATCCCCTCTACAATGATGGAGACTTCTTAGAACCTCAAACAAGTGAGCAACAACTTCCAAAATGGGCAGTTCAACTCTTGAAAGGTGTAAGGCCTACTGAACAAAACAAAACAGGAACAAGGGCATCAAAACGAATTGAAGGCAATTTTTCTTTGATAGCAAATGAATTTACTGAACCTTCTTCTTTTCAGGAGGTAGTAAAACATAAAGCATGGTAACAAGAAATGGTTGATGAATATCAGGCAGTTCAAGACAACAACACTTGGCAACTTGTTGATTGTCCTCAGCATGTTAAACCTATTGGATGCAAATGGGTTTATCAAATTAAGTATAAGCAAAATGGTGATATTGACAAGTATAAAGCACGCCTTGTTGCTAAAGGTTTTGCGCAGTAGGAAGGGATCGATTATGAGGAGACTTTTGCTCCCACAGCCAAATGGAACACCATCCGCCTTACACTTGCCTTAACAGCTCAGAAAGGGTGGAAAGTTCATTAAATGGATGTCAAAAGCACTTTTCTCAACGGGGACTTACAGGAAGATGTATACATGACACAACCACCAAGGTTTGAAGTTAAAGGGAAAGAACATAAAGTCTACAAATTAATCAAGGCTTTATATGGATTAAAACAAGCTCCCTGGTATGCCAAAATGGATGAATACCTTCGCAAAGTTGGTTTTCATCATAGTGAATCCGATGATACTTTGTATGTGTGCCAACAGGGAAAATATCTGGTCATTCTCATTATGTATGTTGATGATTTGATCATTACAGGAAACAATGATGATCACATTGAATAGGTGAAAAAGGAGTTGCGTGCAGGTTTTAATATGAAAAATTTGGGACTACTTCACTACTATCTTGGAGTTGAAGTAATCCAACGTCCACATCAGATCTTCTCCTATGGTGGTGAGGGCTTCTTCTCCTATGACTTATCTTCACCAAATTCCCCAATCAACCTTTGGGTAAACTCAGCAAAAGTAATCAATTTTTCATGGCTCAAATGGATGAACCACCAAATATTTTCTTCACCCTCTAGGTGCAGCACTGCAATCTCTACAACCTCCCTTTTTACCATTGGATGTAGTAGGAAGAATGCATCTAGTTTCCTTGCCCAAATCCTTGCTACAGATGACCCATCAAAAGTAGACAATAGAAACCTATTGCCCTTGATCCTTCCTTGGCCACATGGTCTTCTTTCTTCCTCCAAATGAATGAACTGAGGGAAAGCTAGAGTCTCTTTGAAGGCTCTAGGTTGAGATTTGTACTCAACAAGGTATTCACTTAGAATCATGTGATCCAAGTGTCCTCCATCTTTGGCAATTTTTCCTCCCTCTCAAAAGGAAAGGATATGTTCCAATGCTTTGGAGCTCTCTGAAACACTAGTATCCTCTTCTGATCATAGGAAGTGCATGGATCTTCCTCCTCTTGAAACTCTCTATAATTTTCACAGCTCTTTTCCTCTTCTTCTTGTTTAACCTTCTTGGAGAGGTTCTTCCCGGATTTGAAAAGCGATGAGAGAAAGCTCATCCTTTCCATAATTCTACCTTTTCTCTTTATCTTATAGCATTTTGGCTTGAAGCCCACAGGGTGAGCCAAAGATCTTGCTCTGATACCACTGTAATATCCCTAAATAGGGACTGCTCAACCATGCATGCATAAAAAACACATTTTCAGAAATATATGCTATAAATAATGAGATTAAATATTGGATCCTATAGATCAGTCAATATACAACCTAAATCCAAGAATAGAGCTGAAACAAATCAAACTAGGTGGGTTAAACAGACCTCCCACACCTATGATTGCTAAAAAACGCTAAAAACCCAAGCACTGCAACACAGAAATTACTACATAAAAGAGGTTGTGTAGTATAATTGAGGGTTTGTACACATAAGTAGTAGAGACAAATAGATATGATATTATATTAAAAAATATGCTCAGAAAAATAAGATCTAGTCTCCTTTATACAAAAGCTAGAGAACCTGGGAAGGGTTTCTAGGAATACACTCTGAGTATAAATGGTGATCTTCAGCAATATGACTGAATAATAGCTGAAAATTAAAGCACAGGAGTATATAAAGCTTTAAGAATTTATATCTGATCAAAGGTCTTCCCCCATGGAAGTTCACCCTCCAATCAAAGGAAAACTCCTCGAAAGAGCCACAAAAGACACTGTTGAAACTGCCCTCCAGAAATAACGCAATTCCTGAGTGGAATAGCGTTGTAGGTGATGAAAATGTATTGGAATGCTACCACAGATCTGATATCAGCCCAAGGACTCTCCAAAATGATCCTCCAATGGAAGGATACTTCCATCCTATGCAAAACCAACTCAGAAAGTGGGTTTCTCAACCCTCCCCTGCAACACCCTGCAACTCAACACAACCTCCTGCAGAAACTGCGCTAAAAATGAAGACTAAAGCTTGGAACTAATTCCATATGTGAGGAATGATAGATTAGGTATCTCCCAAGAGCTACTCAAAGGGAAGAGAAGGAGTTCCTGAACAAGAATACCTTAGTGCTTAACAACACCGACAATCTTAGCTAAACATCTAAAGAAAGCAAAGTCTAAGCAGACATAAAAATAAAATTCATAAGCTAACCTCCAAATAGCTGCCATGATGTTCCTTATAAAATAAGTGAGCCTTCCCACCTTGGGTCCCACTCAATAGGGTTTCCACCATCACACAAACAATCTCCCTCCAAAACTGCATTGTGCCTTCATTAGAGCCACTCCTCTAAACTGCGCTATTTGATTTGGTCAAGGTTGACCTCTTCAACTTGCTTCAACCCTTTTCACACCTAAGGGTCTTCAATCCAGCTCACATATAGCTATCTAGGCTGAACCTCATTCACATTGAGCTCTTTTATTTGCTGATCCACTCCTCCTACATTTATGTTGTTGACTTGGTCAAACTTGACTTTGTCCACATGCAAAATGTCCCTGTTCACACATGAGAGTGTAAAATCCAGCTGGAATTATGATCCCCTTCCACACTATGAGGGATTTTATCCTTATTTTTGAAATGTATGGGCCTCCTTACCTATTTATTCATTTCCTAAGTGACATTAGAAAAATTTAATATTCCAATTTGCTGCATGCCAATTTTGGAATATTACAAAGACAGGAAAGATAATAAGCTCTAATGTCATGAAAAAGCTTCTGAAGAAAGAAAAATGAGGCGTAATTTCACAATTACGGTCACTAGAAGTTCTAACATCAAAATCATCTATTTCTCCAGATCTCCAACATGTCTTGGACAATCATTCCAAGGTGTTTGAAACTCCCAAAGGACTCCCACCTATTCGTGATCATGATTATGCTATTCATTTGATTCCAGAAAGTGTTCCTCCAAACATCAGACCTTACAGATATCCTTATGTCCAAAAGAGTGAAATTTAACGTATGATTGCAAAAATGTTAGAGGCTGGTATAATTCAACCTAGTCAAAGTTATTTCTCTGCTCCAGTAGTATTTGTGCACAAGAAGGATGGATCATGGTGCATGTGTCCGGATTATAGGGAGCTCAATAAGCTCACTATTAAAGATAAATTTTCCATTCCTGTGATAGATGAATTATTGGATCAATTACATGGAGAAATTTATTTTACCAAGTTGGATCTTCGTTCAGGATATCATCAAATTAGAATGAAGACTGAAGATATTTCAAAAACAACATTTCGAACTCATGAGGGTCATTATGAATTTTTGATCATGCGTTTTGGCCTTACCAATGCACCTTCTACATTTCAAGGGTTGATGAATTCCATTTTCAAACCCTTCCTTAGAAAAGTTGTGCTCTTATTTTTTGATAACATACTAATCTACAACAGGTCTTGAAAGGATCATGTTCAACATGTTGAGAGGGTGGTCAAACTATTGGAGGAGAAAAAATTATGTGAAAAATCATCCAAATGTTTCTTTGGAGTACAAGAGGTGGAATATATGGGTCATATTGTATCTCACGAGGGTGTCAAGGTAGACCCTAACAAAATTAAATCCCTTAAGAAATGGAAAGTCCCTACAACCATAAAGCAGTTGCGAGGATTTCTCAGGTTAACAGGGTATTATCGCAAGTTTGTTAAGAAATTTGGGAGAATAGCAGAACCTCTAACAACATTATTGAAGAAATATGCGTTTTCATGGAATCTTGAAGCAACTAAGGCCTTTGAAAATATTAAAGAGGCAATGTGTCTAGCACCAGTCTTAGCTACGACAAATTTCACAAAAACCTTTATTATGGAATGTGATGCCTCAGGAAATGGAATTGGTGCTATTTTAATGCAAGAAGGAAGAACCATTGCTTTTGAAAGTAATCTAATCAAAGGAATGTATTTACATAAAGCTATTTATGAGAAGGAAATGTTGGAAATACTACATGCACTAAAGAAATGGCGACCTTACCTAATGGGAAGACACTTCAAGGTAAAAACTGATCATGATAGTCTTAAACACTTTTTGGAAAAAATACTATATTTAGAAGAGCAACAAAAATGGGTCACAAATATGTTTGGTTATGACTTTGAAATCATCTACAAAAACTGAAGCTAAATGTTGTTGCAAATGCACTCTCAAGAAAGGATGAAGAGGTGGAAGAATTGCTTTGTGCCATTTCTATTATCCAACCAGATTGGATAACCGAAGCAAGGGAAGAATGGAAGAAGGATGAAGAAGTGTGGACACTGATTCAAAAGTTGCAGCAAGATCCTAGTACATCTGATACATTTAGTTGGAAAAATGATTCCTTATGGTACAAATATCACTTATATATTTGTAAGAATTCCCAACTAAAACAAAAGATTCTTTTGGAATTTGACACTTCTCCTTTAGGAGGACACTCAGGATTTTTAAAAAATTACCACAGGGTGAAGAAAGAATTTTTTGGGGATGGCCTTAAATTTGATATTCAAAAGTTTTTGGCGGAATGTTTGGTTTTCCAGAAAAATAAAGTTGAGACAACTAAGACCGTGGGTCTTCTACAACCTTTGTCAATTCCAAGTCATCGTTGGGAGGACATTTCAATGTATTTTATCACATGTTTACCTAAGTTCGAAGGAAAGAGTTTCATCATGGTGGTAGTTGATAGACTTACCAAGTATGCACACTTTTGTGCATTATCTCATCCATTTAAAGTAAGTACAGTTGCTACTACATTTATGGAAACAATTTAAAAGATACATGGAATCCCAAAGATTATTGTAAGTGACAGAGATCCCATTTTTACTGGAAATTTTTGGATGGAATTATTTTCTTGTTTGGGTGCTCAACTAACTCATAGCTCATATTATCATCCTCAATCCGATGGTCAAACTGAGATAGTGAATACATGTTTGGAAGGATATCTTCATTGTTTTGTATCTGATAAGAAAACACAATGGGTCAAGTGGTTACCTCTCGCTGAATGGTGGTATAACACTTCCTTCCATATTACAACAAAAATGACCCCATTTATGGCACTTCATGGATATCATCCACCGTCCATCACATCTTCTTTAAGAGAAAATTCTAAATTTCAAGCAGTGGAATATCACATCGAGCATCAACAAGAAGTTCTTCAAATCTTAAAGGATAACCTAAATTTGATACAAAATCGAATTAAACAATAGGTAGATCAACATCATAGCAAGAAAATTTTTGATGTAGGAGACTGGGTATTTTTATGGCTACAACCATACAAACAAATGTCCCTCAAGCAAGCTAAAAAAAGATAATAAATGATCACCAAAGTAATATGGCCCTTACAAGGTGTTGGAAAAGATTGGTACAATGTCATACGAATTGGAGCTTCATGCTTCTTTGCGAGTGCATCCAGTCTTCCATGTTTCATGCTTAAAGAAGGTTATAGGGGACAAACTTCCATTTCAAACAATATTGCCAGAAATTGATGAGGAAGGAAAAATCATATTGGAACCCGAATCATTCACGGAAACAAGTCTACAACTACGAAATCGATCAATTTTAGAGTATCTCATCAAATGGAAGAACTTACCAATTGAATATTCTACATGGGAGGATGAGAATTTTATACATAAGAATATGAAGCTACTCAAGCGTTGAGGACAACACTTTTTTGAAGGAGAGGGGCATGTTAGGTCCCTATATTACTAGTATAGTTCCGTATTGTTGTTAGTGTAACCCCCTTATTGTTATTGTTGTACCCCTGTAACCCCATTTATTTTACTATTGTGCCCTTACATTATTATTGTTAGGTCAGCTAGGATTATATTGTGACCCCATGGAATCCTATATATATAAGAAGGTTTGTCATTTGTATCATCCAAGAATTTTTCATTTATGTAATGTAAAAAAAGGTTTCTTCCTCGAAGTGGCTTACTTCTAAGGTGTTGATCTCTCTTTTCTTCTATTTTTGGAGCTGGTTTCCTAACATAATGCCCTATCAATCTTAGGGGTGTTGAAATTTTTACCTTTCTTGTTATCCCTTGTGGTAGTACTAGTTGGTGTTGCTACAGGGGCTTATTAAGCTATTATGGCTTCTTGGGGGGTAATAGGAGTTATGCTTGTAGAGGTAATACCTAGGCTTCCTAATGCAATCGGGGGAACCAAATTTAAGACTGGTATTGCAAAAGGCATGTTTGGAAATTTAAGAGTTTTCATGACTTGTTTCAAAATTAAACCAGGTGGGGGGTAAAAAATGGTTTTTGGAAGATAGCATAAGGTAAGAATTCCAACTCGTGGTGTCGGTATCTGTGCTATTGGTTTCTATTTTTGGGCTAGTTTTGGTGTTTGATAAGGTCATCATGCACCTCCGTACTTTCCAGGGCTTCCCCTGGTATGACAGGGGGGTCTCATGGGTATGATCCTAGGATAGAAGATGGTTTGAATTATCCTAGGCCAAATTTTCTATACTTTGTGAGTGGTTCCATGGTTGTATCCACATATGGTAGTAAAACATCTAGAGCAGTAATGGGTTTCTTTTCGTAGTATGTGAGTTGGTCGATGGTGATGATCCTATTGTCATGAGGGAACATCATCACCCCAAAAAAATAATATGAAAACTTGGTCATAGCTTACATGTAACTCCGCCCGAGGAGTATATTGTAGTCTAATTGTGTGTTTAAGACCTCAATGTCTATAAGGAATGTTTTGCTAGCTAGTTTCACTGGGACATTTTGATAAATACCTACGAGGGCTGATGGGCACCCTTCATACGCTCTAAGCATGATGTGAGATGGTTTAAATTATGGTGATCCAAAATTTTTCCAAATTGAATTGGATATCATGCACGTGGATGCTCCTTCATCCACAATACACTGGTGTATGGTGATATTCTGAATTGAAACTGGTATCTAGAAAGCAACTAGAGAAGGAAGCCTAGGGCTTGACTTATCTAGATCGAAAACCATTATGCGAGAATCAGAAGGTTTGATTGCACCTAAAGTGGAAAGCAAGGCCTTCCGCTGTGTTGGGCATGATTGTATGACTTCCAATGCTGACATGGCTGCTAGAGATTGAGCCAATTCATCTACTATACTATAACTATGAGTAGTTTTGGAATGATTTCCTACATGCCGGGTTCATCCTTTGATCAAAAGGTTCGATTGCACCTAAATCGAAAAGTAATGCCTTTCGCTGTGTTGGGCATGATTGTACGACTTCCAATGTTGACATGGCTACTGGAGATTGAACCAAGTCATCTACTATACTATAGCTATGAGAAGCTTTGGAATGATGTCCTACGTGCCTGGTTTTTCCTTTGACTGTTCTTGGAAGGGGCTCAATAGTTACTTTGGAGAGGTGCTCATACTTGTACCTGATGGGTTGGTATCCGGGGGAGTGTCATAGTTCCTATTTTGTATTTGGAAGAAAAATTCTTCACAAACCATGTAGATTTTGTGGTTGTTCCGTCCAGTTTCATTTTGGGGTGGTTGTTGTTGCTGGGTATTAACCACTCTCTGATGGGGGAAAAGTTCCTGCATTACTATAGATTGCTAGTTTTGTACCCCTTGTCCTCGGTTACCCTGGAGTTTCTTCAACTCAGGAAGTTAGGGATAGTGGTGGGTGTAGTGACCGCACTCCCCACACATGGCGTAAGAATGGTTTGTGCATAGATTGGGTCTCCTTTTTTTCCCTTGGGAGTTATTACTTTTCTCCTAGTTCAAATTTCAGTTGGCATTGCCCCCATCTTGAGATCGCGGGGGGCGTTGTTGATTACTGCCCCCCTATCCAGAATCTCCCTTTTACTTTATTTTTGGCTTTTTCTTTGAAATGTTTGGAGGATTATTGTTTTTCTTATAGTCATAATATTGTCACTCCTGAGCTTGTGAAGGTTGCACTAGATTCACCGGTGCATTGTTTTGCATCGATGGTATATTCAGTGTGGGGAACAGGGAATATTGGTTCCCTTGTCTCTTATTGGTGTATGAATGTTGGGGCGACTCTCTTGTATACATTTCTAGCTGAATACTGGTCCCCCAATGAGGGAGGATATTGGCCACCTTACTGTTGATGGTATGTAATTTCCCTATTCGTCAAGTTTTTCAGAGGTGTAAGATAACTTTGATGGTACTCGGGCTGCAATACGTTCTGTGAATATTTGTAAGAGTATCCTGGGTATTGATAACTACTGTTTTGTTGAATTTGGGCTAATGACCCTATCAAGCCATCGACAATGTTCGACGCACCTGGTAACTCCTTATAAGTTTGCAGGCACAAGGAATTTGGCAGGACATCATTGATATATCCTGATTGGGTGTAAACGAGTTCAAGTTGTTGGGATTTCTAATGGAATATTCAACTGATGTAGGTTTTTGCGTTTTCACGTATTTTGAAATCTTTGCAGTGATGGTTTTCAAAAATTAGTCCAACAGAATTATGTCAGCGAGTTTGGCTTTTCATAAACTACGACGTCTTTTCCATTCGTAGAGATGGTCCAACATATGAACGTCTGGTGTTTGTATGAAATGTGTAAGAAGCTCCATTCCTGAGTCATGGTGATTTGGGAGATGGAAATATATAAGGAATGAATTAGCGAGGGTGCTAAAGGTTCCGTGCGATGCAGATGGTTGCTCGACATACCATTTCGCCACAGGCCATGTCAGGGTGCGTTGAAATAGTCTTAGTCGAATGGTATCATTAATGATACTATTCGACAAACAACACAGGTGGAAATTCATTAAATGATTTCTGGGGTCTTCCGCTTGCTTCCCTTCGAATTTTGGTATATCAGAAGGGAGCTTCATGGGCATGGGGGACCAATTAAGGCCATGTGCAATGGGTTCATTTGTTAACTTAGTTAGATTTGGAAGATTTAGTGATGCTAAGAAGGGTAATTGCATATCAACCACCATCATACTCTATTGAGAAACATGTATTTGAATGTGCTGGTTTGGGGAGTTTCTTAGGGAATGTTACCATGTGACATACCCTGATGGATATTCTGTTGACTCCCCAGAGGGGTAGATATCCTTTGACCTCGAGGGGTCGTAGAAGGAGTTGAGTGTGGTGAACCTGTTGGGGTTTCCACTGGTGTTGTGGTTGGTGACCCTTGGGGGTTTCCAATCAAATATACCTCGATAAAGGATGATATGATAAAAAATGCAACGGCGTGACGTCCTCTACGCATGAACTACAGGAGGTCTGGAACTCCTCCTTTCAATGGGGTGAGGTTTAAGAAACATATAGATCGATGGGGTCCCATTGGGTCCCCTATGATGTCGATTAGTGTAATAATTTTTGTTTTTGTGATTTGGGAGGGAGGATAATTTCTATCAAAGAAAAAATATAATAACATGCATAAAACAAAACAAAAAGTGAAAAGGTGATTTTTCTCTTTAACTTTAAGCTATGTGATCAATCAAGCAAAAAATGACGTTTTTTGTTTTTTTTTGCATATAATACCGAAAGCCAATATATACCTAATTTTCCTTACACTCTCAATGTAACTGGGCCTTGCGAAGATATATTCTGATGGGTATTGGGGCCAACGTCCCAAAATAACTGGTGATGCATTCCAGCAATCGAAGAATCGACCAAGGTAATGGTATGAGGATTGAGTGCTGCCTGCACCTTCACCTATAAGGAAGGATGCCCTAGTTTTGGCCACTAAAGTACCATCATCCCACATGAGCATTCGAGTCTGGATATTCTTGGTAATCGGTTACTAGTACCGAGCACTAGGTGGGTTAGGTAGCCCCAAAGATTACCACAAACACTGAGCCTAAGATTAACCCCCTCTGAAATGGCTCTTTGTAATGCTCAGTTATTCGTTCTGTGGGAAAATAGATGGATTTGAAGCTCCCTAAAATGTCAACATCTATGTTTCAAAATGTATTATGACCACGACAACTTATTGGATGCCTATCCTCAATGGTCCTAACTTGAACTATAATTTCTTTTGTGGCCCATGTGGGGAGAATTTAATGAGTTCAAATTATTGTTATTTTTAAGGAGTCTCAATTTTTCTTTAGGGTGTGTGTTTTTGAAGCAAACGTAAGATAAGAACAAAGGTCCCAAAACACTGGGTGCCTTTTGGTTAGAAAATTACCAATGCTTCGTGTGTGTTTTGAATTGAACAATTAAGAGTGTGATGAGATTTGGAAATGCGACGATCCTTTACATTCCTTTTCTAATTACACTATGTGTGATTGTTCCTTGCAAAAACTTGAAATGATGCACGGATTATGGGTCGCTTGCACTTTTTCCTAATTAGACTATGTTTCACTATAGGGATATGGTAGTTCAAATTGTCTTAGGTAAGTTTTAATATGCTTGTCTAGGCTCACCAAGAGGTGCAAGGACAACCTATATTACTCAGTTTCGTTATCGACACTTTGAACCTAGTCCTAAATATAATGCACAAAATTGAAGTGACTTAGCTAGTAAAAGATGTGTGGATTTATGGGCCACTTACTTTTTGACTAATTAAGCTATGTGTTCTGTATTTTTAAGAGAAAATAACTTGTTTGGAATACATGCGTCGATTAGGGCCAATTTATTTTCTCCTAAAATTATTTTTAATTTGCAAATATTAACTAAAACTAAAAACACATAATTGCTATGCTAATCGAGATTTAGTGCAACAACTAACTGTCTTAAGAGTAGTAAGATGCAAAAAACAGTGATGGCAAGTTATTGGGAATTTCCAATCACCTTAAAAATGGAAAAAATATACTAATTTTTGGCTTGCTGATCTACTGCGCAATTTATCTTCCCACAGGCATGGAGTGCGTGTCTGTCCGAGGATAATGTGTGTTGTCAGGAAGAACTAAAAAATTGCCCTCTCTGATGTTTGGAACAATCACTGAATGTGAGGAGAAGCTAATAGAGATTGAACAGATGGTTTATAGCATACTTGAGTAGGTAGAATGACTTGTAAAAGAGAACCATTAACTTAAGAAGAGGAATTTAATGGAGTCACCATTCCTGTGGTGGTGTTTTTTCTACACGGATGTACCAAAATGAACCTCTTTAGCGGCTGGTTGTTATTTGCAAAAGAACACATAGAAGAATGATGTTACTGTTAGTGAAAAAATAAACAATGTAAACAAAACTCAAAGGGTAAGATAAGGATACAATAGTATGAACTAAGAAAAAAAATACACAAGATACAAATGCTCAAATGGAGCAACAACCCAATAAGACAAATGGAAAAATCTCCCTTTATTAGGTGCTGGTGGTATGAAGAATACAATGCTAAACTCTCTTGAAGTGAGTCCTTTGAGCTATGGACCTCAAATACTCAAAACAAGGGGGTATCCTTCTCTCAAGTTCCCTACATGTATCTCCTCCCTCTCTCAAAAGGATGTCGATCACTTTCATATGGTGAAGCTCTCTCTTAGAATGAGATGTTGGATGGCCAACATGTGAGTCATTCCAATCCTTCTACTGCTACACTTGCAAGCTATTTTTCTATGGAGCAATTTTTCCAACATAACAATGTGTCTCCTTTTTCTCTTCCCATGGTCATTTTATATATAATTTTTTTAGCTTCTCTTCCCTCTCTTGGCCGAATATTGATAGTGACCCAAGAGTGGGGAGGATTTTCCTTTTCTGGGCTGCATACCTCCTCAAGGTGACTTGATTTCGGCTATCTTTGAATGTCCTGGATGAAGAATCATCCTTGTTAAGTGTTTCAAGTGGTCCATTATGGTGACTTTTCATCATCTTCAGGACTGTGCGACTATCGAAGTTATAGGCACACTATGCGAAAAACCCTTTGTTGCTGGTGCATTGTCCGCAAATTTCCTAACTCGACCTTAGGAATTAATTTTTTTTTCCTTTCATAATGTATTTCTTCTCTGAAAATATTTAATTTTACCTTCTGCTTGACATTTGTCTAATGTATTGTGCCTGTACAATTTTTTGGTGTTAATAGTGGCCTTGGAAGTGTTCCTAATAAATTAGAAAAATCATTAGCTCTATAGCAAGGTATCTTCTTAGCACTAGAAGAAGGATTAAAATATCCATTCATTATAAGCGAGTCAATTCTATCCATTAGATTCATGACAAGGAATGTCCCCTCAGGGGATATAAAATTCAATTCCCTCCTCATTATAATTAAGTATCTAGCAATAAAATTCGATCAAATGTGGTCCTATAATATTAAACATGAGCAGAATGTTGAAACCGACCATTGAGAAAAGGTTGTATAAACAATGAAAAAAGGTGTTTTAATTCTTAACGTGGCATAATATTGTATTATATCCATTGAGGGATTTTTCCAACACCTCCTATCTCCTCACATGAGTTAGAAGGTGATTTGTTCAATACATTTTTTGGGCCTTTCAAGATCCAGACTAGAGGACATGTTCATTCATCATAACATATTTTCTTAAGCTCATTATTGAAAATGGTTATACAAGTAGCACATTGGGCCTCAACCACATATTGTGGATGGTAAACACATCTACTATGAGTTGATTTTTCTTGGAGGAAGGATTTCTTGGGGATTTGATGAGGGTTTATTATCCATTTTACATAAGTGAAATCTACTATAGTAGGGAAACATATCCTCCAATTTGTGGGTATAAGGAATTAGGGACTTTCTTCAAGTTTTTTTAGTGGAGCCACTATTTAACCTATCCTTTCATGAAAATTCTAGGCATTTTCATCACCTAGCATCCATTAGATTCTTGGCATATGATAGCTATTCGAGTTAATGGTGCTATGATGTTTATCTTATTTCATACTCCTCTTAGAAAATAACACTTATTAAAGGAAATAATATGTGCCTTTAATATAGATCTAGTATAGTTTTTTTATCTACAATTATTTCCTATTTAGCTCTGTTTCAGTTCAACTCTTGTTATTTGGAAATCTACCTACGGATAAATTATAATTAAAATATGTAAGGAAGGTACTCTACCGAAAAAAAATAAGTCACTCAGTATAATAACATGCCTCCATAAACCAATCTTGCTAAGTTGGTCATGATGGCATAGAGTATATCAACTCATAATGCCACAATAGTAAACCTTCTCCATGCACATAGTCAACATAATGGAAATATCAAAGTTGAGTGTGGTAAACAAAGTATGGTGCCAAAAGAAATGCATATGATAATTGATACTTAAATCATGTATCCTTTCCCAAAAATACAATAAGGTGGATATGTCTAAACACTTTATAGACCTTCCATTCTAGACAAAGTAGAAATCTAACAATTTTTTGAAGATGATGATTAGATTTCCAACTTTCTAAAGGGCATAGAGGATTTTGAAAGCAATGAGACATATACGAGGGATGAGTATTCTATAGAAAAAATGTCTTCTAACAATATTATATTGGGTTTAGTTCCATTGGAAGCATCTTTCGGTCAATGCGATGATTTTGAGGGTCAAATGGATGTGATCAAACCTAAAGAGTATGGAGATATTAACATAGGAACAAAGTCTTATCCCAAAATGATTAAAGTTGGAAGTCATATCACTATTGAGGAGTAAATAAAAATCAATTATTTGGTGATGGAATTCAAGGATGTCTTTTCTTGGTCATATGATGACGTCAAGGCATACAAGGATGACGTCATTCAACACACCATCCCATTAGTTGAAGATGATAAGCCTTTTAGGAAAAATTTAAGATAGATTAATTCTAAATTAACACCCTTAGTCAAACAAGAGCTTGCAAATATTTTTAATGCAAGGCTCATTTCCCAAACAAGAAATACTACTCAGGTTTCTAATATGGTAGTTACAAGAAATAATACAAGTCAAATACACGTGTGTTAATTTTAGGAATCTTAATGTAGCCCTGATTAAAGACAACTATCCTCTGCTCAACAAGGAATTGTTGTTGCAACAAATTACATGTTTTTAAATGATGTCTTTCATTTATGTATTTTTTTGTTACAATCAAGTCTTAGTGAGAGAGGAATATAGGGTTAAAATAACATTCACGATTCAATGGGGAACATTTGAAAAAATTAAAATGGATTTATAATTACAAAATGTGGGTGTGACATTCCAAAGGGAAATGTAATATGAATTCTAAGATATAATAGAAAATATCATAGAGGCCTATTAGGATGAAATCATCATATTCTTGAAGAATTAAAAATATCATGTTAGTAATCTAAGACAAGTCTTTGAGAAATCCAAAAAATATGGGATCTCATTGAATGCCAAAAAGACGATGTTGAGTGTGACCAAAGGAAATTTTTTGGGTGATATAGTTTCAAAAGGAGAATTTAGTGTAAACTTGGAAAGAGTTAATGCCATCCAAAAAATCCAAAAACTAAGGAATGCGACGGAGCTCAATAAATTCATTAGGTGATTTATCCCAATTATCACAAAAATTACCAAACCCCTCAATACGTTCTTATAGAAAAATACAACTTATAAGTGGGATGAGGAAAGTAGAGAAACATTTCATAACATTAAGGATTTTATCATATTTTTTTTTACATCAAATGAAACCATTTTTGGAGTCCTCTTTGAAAAGAAAAATGAAGGATATGAACAACCCATTGTGTTGAAAAATATGCTCATGGATGTGAAGCTTAATTGTGCAATAATGGAAAATAAAGCCTATGTGTTAGTCAAATACTTCAAAAATTTCCATTTTTATGTGGACTATTTCACTATAGTGACATTTTTCCCCATTATATGGTGAAAGATATATTATACCAACAAAATTACTTGGGAACTAGAGGAAATTAGGTAGATAAAATTCAAGACTAGGATCTCAAGATCAAACCCACAAAATTTGTTAAGGGTCAAAGACTTGCTAAACTTATGGTTAAAGAGAATAAAGAATCCCTTGGGATTAAGGAATTTTGTGCCATGGTTAGTATAGTCACTCAGGTACTTGAGAACATAGAGTGGTATGATGACATCATATTTATTTGAAACACTTGAGTAGTCCTTGACACCTCCCTAAGCATAAATGTAGATCATGAAGGTTAAAGGTTTCTAAATATTGCTTCATTGATAAAGGGTTAGGGTGGAAATGGCCTGATGGGATAATCCTAATGTTTATAAATATTGAATAATCCCAAATCTTGATTAAGGAATTCCATCAAGGATTATTCCACAAAAATCACGAAGCTATGAAAACCACACATAAAATTCTTAGAGGTGGTTATTATTGGCCATCACTTTTATCTAATTCTCATAAATTCAATTGAGAGTGTTAGTTGTGCAAGTTGTTCTTTAAAAACAAAATTTGGTGGTGTTAGTGCAAGGGGTCAATCCTTGACTGAAAAAAGAATAAGCCTTACACATCATAGTTCATTTCAAATTTAAAGGGTTTTGAGTGGTGGGGTGGCTTCTCAAAGAGTTTGAAATACTTTTTTATTCTTTAAGACTTTCATGAATTTGGCAAGATGTGGCAAGTATAAATTATATGGGTAAATTGGCAGTGTAGGGAGCAGAGTGTAACAAATGAAAGGATATGGATAACTGGTACTTACTCTAGGAAATATTCATATCCTAAATCAGTCACACATCTATAATTATGTCTCTTTACACAAAATATGTTTTGTGAAAATGAAACAACAATCAGAAAGTAGATTACATGCATAAAGTACTTCACAAATCCTTTATGAAATATTCACTAACATGTTCTACAACACATATATGATTCACAGGAAGCTGGAAAGAAGATAATTTATTATTAAATCCTTCAACAGTTTCTTACTCACATCTTAATAGCTGCTGCAACTCATCAATTAGAAGAAATTAACAAAGAGAGCAAACACACCATACATTAGATAGTTATTGAGTCACAAAATCCTCCAGCATGAAGTGCAAAAAGGATTTTCTTTATTATATTAATTCTTCAGGTAGACCAACATCCAACCTATAAATGGTATTTACAAATGGTATATATAGAAAGAGAGGCACAAACTCCATCTCTTCTAAAAATGAGACACTACTTCTAACATCACATAGGTCTCATACGACATTAAAACCATATCCCATCGAAATATAACTAAAAAGACAGATGCAGATGAAAGAAGAGAAGAGAATTTGGGCTGAATTGCTGAGTATGCTGACATGCTGCCCCTTTTTCTGCTGATTTGTCTCCTCATGCCTTTGGTTCTTAAATAACCATGTATCTTCATTAAATATAACCTCCAACAACCTCATAACCACTTATCACCATCACTTGTTATATCCATTTCGTTATGAGTCCTTATCTTTCCTGAACTGACTTAGAAATTTTGCTGTCAGGTGTCAAAAATCATTTAAAATAGGTGCTACCAGAAATTCTGGTAAAAACCTGTAACTGCACAGAAAATGTAATGCTAATGAAATTTTAGGTAGTGCTCCGTTTCTTTTAAAAAAATGCACAAAAAACACTGAAAAACATGTGCAGACTTATACACTTTGAAATCTAAGCTGCTGTTCAAAATTGCACTTGATAAGAAAAGAGGTGTTTTATCAGGAAACCTTTTTAACTTTCTTCCATGTGGGCTGCAGCTTCAGCAATATTGTCCAAGTCTGATTTGCTGCCAAAAGCTGATCTCGATCTTGTGATTCTTGTGGCTGCTTCCTTGACAATGGTTTTTTCCTCCTTTGAACCCTTTTGGATCTTTCTTGTTTTTGAGGGTTTTGTTTGCTACTCTGAAGGGGTTTTGTTTTTATCTTTCTTTTTGTACTCAATTGTATTTAACCCTTCAGATTTTCCTTCTACATTAATGACCTTGTCAACAAACTTGGATTGTGCAGAGCCTTAGACTTGAGCCTAAACTTGTTGTTGTCTCTGGTATGTATTTTTCTGGTTCCATCAACAGGTTTGGTCTCCTCTTTCTTTATCTTTTTATTGATATCATACCCTGCATCTTTGAGGAGTTCTTCATTAGACTTTGGGGGCTGATATTATTTCTGCACCTTATGTTGAATGTCTGCTTCAAGAATTTCCAGTAGCACCTGTGCTTTAGATTTATCTGCAATTGCAGACCTTCCTCTTCGAGCTCTGGTATAGAAATTAGGAAAAGGAGAAATGGGAGGCACCATTTTCATGGATTTAGGCTTATTTACTGAGGAGCTCTCTCCTTTCTCCAACTTCCTCTCAACCTTGACTGAAGAAATATTTTCTTTTCTTCTCTTGGATTTATGGATATTCTCCTTCTTAGCCTTTCTCTTTGTTCTTTTTTCAGGGTGAGGGTGTTGTTGTGAGGATGGAGGTGTAGGTGCAGGTTTTTCTGCTCGGTAAAACAAGAAATGTATTATGAAACTAGCTCCAAAAATAGAATAAAAGAGAGATCAATGCCTTAGAATTCAACCACTTCAAGGGGGAAACCTACTTTACATTACATAAATGAGAAATTTTTAGATCATACAAATGAAAAAACCTCATTTCTATATATAGGAGTCCATGGGGTCACAATATAATCCTAGTAGACCTAACAATAATAATTTAAGGGCACAATAATAACAATATGGGGGTTACAGTGTAATATTCCCAAATGGGGAAAGCAACAATATAACTCATAAAAATGAAAGCAGCAGCAAATATTTAACACATGAAACCATGAGACCAATATGGAGTCACAAAATTATGTATTAGAGCAGCAAATCAATACAAAATAGCGAGGCATAAATCATAGACAATGAGGAAACAAGCCTCCCATAAGCAATCACTCCCAAATATGAGTTGCTGTTACAATAAAAAATGCCGGAGAGAAACTACAGCGTAGTCATTTTAAGCACAACTACAGCTGGAGATGATAAGATGATATAAAAATAGTGATATAGGCCCCAATAGGATCTAAACATACAGATCTGGGCACTAGATCAACTTTCCAAGACAACCCAAGAGGGTTTCCGGAAAATGCACATAATGTGCCAAAGTAAGCTGTAGCCCTAGGGCTAAAGATATGCTGCAACAATAGAAATGAGAATATATGGCTGAAGCTAATGTAGAAACCTACAACCCTTCTCCAATAGATCCTCCAGATGAAAGAATGGCTCCTCCACTGAAGAAATCACCTCCCAAAACAACCATTGCAACTACCTCTGCAACTCCACCCTAAAATAATGAAGATCTGGATTGAAACTGCGCTATAGGGGATAAATATTCCTTGGCCTAGTGCCAAATGTGTCAAATAAGCCCAAGGGGCTTCTTTACAGGCCTTCCAATGGATTGAAACCTCCCACCACTGCAAAAATAGCTCTGAAGACACCCAAAATAATCCTCCACTGCTGCATCCTGCAACACAACACAATATTCTACAGAAAATGCACTGATGAAGAAATTTGTGGCTTGGCCTCAAGCATGAGTGTGGAGTTGAAGTGAAATTATCCTCCAAGAGGCCTATCAAGGAAAGAGGTGGGATTCCCACTCAGGAACACTTGGTGCTAATCATCACAACAATATCAAATAAACAGCTGAAGAATGCAAGAAGTCTAAATAGACCACATAAAAAATAATAATCCAAAACATGCCACTTATGGCTACCATCCTATTCCTTATATAAGTTGTGAGATTTCTTACCCTTGGCCTCACTCAATTAGGTCGCTACCTCCATGCAATCAATATCCCTCCAAAACTGCGTTATTCCTCATTTAATGCCCACTCCTCCATAATAGCGCTATTTGATTTGGTCAAAATTCACCTATTCAACATGATCCAACCCCTGTTCATACTCAAAGGTGCTTTATTTAGCTATTTATAAGGTCTCCTTTCACACTTGGAGTGTTTATTATTGCCAAGGAGATTTATGGGCCTCCCTAACCATTTATTCACCGACCTAGTGACAAAATAATCTATAATATTCCATTTAGCTAAAAGCTAAATTTTAGGAATATTACAGTCCTCCCCTCCAAAATGTTACTTTTCCTCAAGCAACTGTAAGGGTTGAGAAAAATTCTCCCCTCCTCCTCTTGTGGCCTCCTCATCAAATAGTCTCCACCATTGCTTTAGATATTCTACAACAATTTTGTCTCCCAATGGTTCCTTCCAAATGTGAAAGTTGGTCTTTCGTGGAAAAACCAAATGGCTCTCTTCAAGGTAAGAGTAATGAAAAGCATAGGGGATATCATTCCCAATGAGAGACTCCCATCTCCATGCTATCATCCAATTGAAATGAATCACCTTCCAGCATGGTAATTCATAGAAGAGTTCCTCCCAAATTTTCATGAGAGGCATATCCCAAGTGCTCCAAACAATCATATGGCTTACTTCATAGAAGAACAAGTGATCTATTGTAGTAGCCATATAATCCCCCATGCTCCCCTTGAAGCATGAAGCATAAAAGGTGTGGGAAATTTCATTCCCCATGGACACATCCAACTAATGTGCCTCCCCCCCAATCATGTTCCCAACAAGGATAAGCACATCATCGGCATATGGGATCATAATCAAAGACATGCTAGCTGCCATGTGTAGTAAAGGAGAATGACAATGGTCCCTCATGTGCAACTAGCACAGTTTTTCTCCTAACTGCCATAGGATATGATATAACAAGTGTTTCTTCCACCACTTGTTTTTTGCCCCATTATTCTTCCATGCTTGGAGAAGGTGTATGATGGTTGGTGTTAATGAAGCACACCATGAATAATACATCATCTCCAATAAATATTCTAGGGAATGGTCAACATCATCATTGCTCATGGCCCCAAGTATCCCATGAAGCCAATAAAAAAGAGTGCCCCCTCTTGGAGCAATGCCCTGCACATGAGTGGTAAGGAAATGCAAGTACATAGTAAATATATCATGATTCTCATAGATACATTCCTTACCATACACTTGGATTAAATCAGTGAGGTAGCTCATGGATGAGCTCCCTCTCACACCCAATGAGTAAGGAGGTGGTGATGATAATTATTCCCAATAGTTAGGCTTCTCCTCACCCTCAAAACAATCTATGCACTTCCTCATATGATAGTGCATCTCCTCTTTGAAGTAGAATTTTTACATGAATCCCTCCAAAATAGAATGGTATGTTCTAATGAAACCAGTTGGATTGGAAAGCATGATCTCATAGGTTGCATGTAGTAGTTTATCCTTGATATTTGAGTCTCTAGTCAATTAGATCTGATCATGGAAATAAATGACTCCATAAACCACTCTATACCTCCCATCTATCACTTTCCCATCAAGAACCTTACATGTGAAGAGGTTCTTGGAATATTCCACCAATAGTTGGGACTCCCAATATGGATCTAGGCTTCCCAACAATGACAACGCTGTAGAAATCTAAAATGAGGTATCTGTCACATAATAAATCTCCTCTTTGACATGCTAAATGCCAAAGCCACATGTTGGAGTAATGTTACCCCTCTTTTGCTGCCTCTCTTGTAGTTGATCTTGCCCAAGACAAGATTGGAGTACATGGAAGTCAACCTCCTCTTGAAAGGTATCTCTCCTCCAAAACTTCCATAGTTTGGCCAATGAATACAAGAGTGTCATTAACCTCCTGTCATATTCAAAAATATTCCTCATGTGTGGGAGTATAATTTTTTGCCCCAAGGTTATGGAGTAGCCCTTTGACACCATGCTCATGTCATCATAGATTTTTGAATCATCATCTTTCAGCGCAAATAGCTGAGTGGGAGATAGAAATGTCCATATTAGAAAATTGCTCACCTCTCCTTTGAACCCATCAAAGGTTCTCTACGCTGTGCTAGCTCCTCCCAAAGCTTCTTCTCCAACCAAATGTATCAATGCTGCACCATGTTGAGAGAACTCTTTATTCATATTCCAATCAGGGGGTCTCCCTGGTGGAATGCCTCCATGTAAAGAGACATCAAAATATGAAGTAGACTGTATAGGTGAGTGGACTGATTTGTCCCTCCCTTCACTACATAAATCAACCTCCTTATTCTATATATAAACCCCTTGAAATAAACAAGGGTGCATGCTCCCCATCCTTTGTTACTGATCCACCTTTTCTTCTCCTCCTTTGATCAAGGAGTTACAACCCATCACTATTGTCACAAGATGCTTCTTGGGAACTTTTTGCAAATATGAAAAAGCTCCTCCACTTGAAGCAATAGCCTCGTGCCCATCTTCATGTGGTGATGGTTCTCCTCCCAAAGTGACAACGTTGTTACTTCCTTTCTTCTCTTCCTACTCATCAATACTTGAGAATACCTTATCAACAATGAGAGACCCTAGATCTTGGTCTTCCCTCGAAGGAGGAATCTCCATGTCTTCCTTTTGAGAAGAAATCTCTTCATGCAATGGGGATCATGCCCTTGGAAAGGTATCATACAATTTTTTATCCCCCTCAATAGAAATTTGGAGTGGATTTGGTGTAATAGATATTGCCAAATCATGCAAAGGTTTTGAATGTTTATGTTTTGCTAGCTCAATCAAAGATATTTCAGATTGTTTTACATCAAATCTCTTCACTAACCTCTTAGTGAATCTTGCATAAGTAGCTATATTTGCATGATTACATGAAGAAGATTCATAGAACCACTAAGTATAAGCCTTACCTTGAAGATGCAACGTTGCTATCCTAAGGGCTTCTTTTTCTGAAACTTGATGTAGATGCAAATATGAGTCTAGCTGATCTATCCAATCCTTGGCTATGCAAGTGGATAATCCATCAAAATTTGGCAAAAAGAATCTACCTCTCCTACTTCTGTTGTGATTACTAGGTATTCTTTCCTCCTTGAGTTGGATAAACTCTTGGAAGTTCAAGTGCTCCTTGAATCTCTAATATTGAGATTCATACTCCCGAAGATAGTCACTCAAGGTCTCCTCATTTGGTGCATCTTTTTCCTCCATCTCTCTTGCTGTAAATCTGGGCATAAAACTGCGTTGAGGATTATAATGTGTGGCTTCATGCTCACACCCATCATGAAAAAATATAGGGCTTGCTTCATATTCAAACCCTCTTGGATATTCCCTACACATCTCCCTTCTCATATTCTTGATATCTCCCTTGATGCTTTGCATAGTTTGAAAAAGAAGCCTTGAGAGCCCCTCTTCCTCCCTTCCTCCAACTAGTGGAGTCTTGTATTTATTTCTTCTGTACATATCCTCTTCTTGAGAGAATCTTATCCTTATGGTGACATATTGTCTGAATGCACAGGCCAAGCCAATATTATGCTCTGAAACCACTGTAATATTCCCAAATGGGGAAAGCAGCGATATAGCTCATAAAAATAAAAGCAGCAACAAATATTTAACACATGAAACCATGAGACCAATATGGAGTCATAAAATTATGTATTAGAGCAGAAAATCAATACAAAATAGTGAGGCATAAATCATATAAAATGAGGAAACAAGCCTCCCATAAGCAATCACTCCCAAATATGAGTTGATGTTACAATAAAAAATGTCGGAGAGAAACTACAGCGTAGTCATATTAAGCATAAATACAGATGGAGATGATAAAATTATATAAAAATAATGATATAGGCCCCAATAGGGTCTAAACATACATATCTGGGCACTAGATTAGCTTTCCAAGACAACCCAAGAGGGTTTCCGGAAAATGCACACAATGTGCCAATGTAAGTTGTAGCCCTAGGGCTGAAGATATGATGCAACAACAGAAATGAGTATATATGGCTGAAGATGATGTAGAAACATACAACTCTTCTCCAATAGATCCTCTAGATGAAAGAATGGCTCCTCCACTGAAGAAATCACCTCCCAAAACAACCACTGCAACTACCCCTGCAACTCCTCCCTAAAAGAACGCAGATCTGGACTGAAACTACGCTGTAGGGGATAAATACTCTTTGGCTTGGTGCAAAATGTGTAAACTAAGCCCAAGGAGATTCTTTACAGGCCTTCAAATGGATGGAAACCTCCCTCCACTGCAAAACTATCTCTGAAGACACCCAAAATGATCCTCCACGGCTACGCCCTGCAACATAGCACAATATTCTGCAGAAACTGTGCTGATGAAGAAAGCTATAGCTTGGACTCAAGCCTAAGTGTGGATATGAAGTGAAATTCTCCTAAAATAGGTCTCTCAAGGAAAGAGGTGGGATTCGTGCTCGGGAACACCCGGTGCTAAACATCACAACAATCTCAACTATACAGCTGAAGAATGAAAGAAGTCTAAAAAGACCACATACAAAAGAATAATCCAAAACATGCCCCTTATGGCTGCCATCCTCTTCCTTATATAATTTATGAGATTTGTTACCCTTGGCCCCAGTAAATTAGGTCACTACCTCCATGCAATAAATCTCCCTCCAAAACTGCGTTATTCCTCATTTAATGCCCACTCCTCCATAACAACGTTGTTTGATTTGGTCAAAGTTGACCTATTTAAAATGATCCAACCCCTTTTCATACTCAAAGGTGCTTTATTTAGCTTCTTAGAAGGTCTCCTTTTACACCTGAAGTGTTTTATTTCTGCTAAGGAGATTTATGGGCCTCCGTACCCATTTATTCACCTACCTAGTGAAAAATAATCTATAATATTCCATTTAGCTAAAAGCTAAATTTTAGGAATATTACATACAGAGTTACACCAATAACAATAAGGGGGCTACACTAGTAATATAGGGACCTAACATGCCCCTCTCCTTCAAAAAAGTGTTGTACTCAATTCGTGAGTAGCTCTGGATGCTTTTGTATAAAATTATCATCCACCCATGTAGAATCTTTAATGGGTAAGTTCTTCCACTTGATGAGATACTCTGAAATTGATTGATTTTGTAGCTATCGAGTTCTCGTTTCTGTGACTTCTTTAGGTTCCAATATGATTTTTTCTTCCTCATAAAGTTCTATCAATATTGTTTGAGCTGGAATTTTGTCACTTATAACCTTCTTTAAGCATGAAACATGGAAAAATAGATGAACTCGAGAAGAAGCAAGAAGCTCCAATTTGTATGCCATATTACCAATATTTTGCAACACCTTGTAAGGACCATAGTACTTTGGCAATAATTTATTATCCTTATTAGCTTGTTTGATGGACATTTTTTTGTATGGTTGCAGCCATAAAAATACCCAGTCTCCTACATCAAAATTTCTCTCACTGTGATGTTGATCTGCCTGTTGTTTCATTCGATTTTGTGCCAAATTTAGGTTATCATTTAAGAGTTGGAGAAATTGTTGTTGATGCTTGTGTAGAAATTATACAAACAATATGTATACCAATGGATTCAATCCGATCATGAAATATTCTAGAGCAAGATACTGAATCCTTCTACAATTAATTTGTGGAAATTAAACATGATTTCACAATCACATCAAGTAAGAGAAAGAATCAAATCCACAACACATGAAATTTTCTAGGGAAATAAATCTGTGCAAAAACCCTCTATTTGTATTGTATAAAACCAAGAAATCATGAAACAATTACAATGCACTCTTCTCACAAGAGTCTGCTGCACTCTACCAACTGTCTCAGATTGGTATGGACAAAAATGACCAACACTTAGCCAATTTCCTGCCTCTTCTTAGCCTTCCTTGCTTGCGCAATTCTAAGAACAATTGATCCCTATTAATTATGTGATTCAACCTTTTAAAACTACGCAATACATCATGGGAAATCCTATGGTTGTATAATTGTGTGCCGGTAATTTACTAATAATAAAACTGATAGATAACATCCCTTTAACCTTTGTCTCAACTGGTTATTCATCAAAACTGACATGAATGCATATATTAATAGTAAATCATCAGTGACTTGATAGATCACTACATGTAAATTAAATCTAATTTAATTCATTTGATCTCTCACTAGTACAACAATCAATTAAAACTAGTTAGACTGACTTTAACTCACTTAATTGAGTTAACTGATTTCTCATGCATTAAACTAATACACTAACTGCAACTTGGACTCCAAAAAAAATAGAATCACTCTACATGCCTCACCAACCACCCTCAACTCGAATTTCATGAGCTAATTGAGTCAATCACACTTAATTAACTATTACAAGTGATTATGAGATAAGATTACAATTTATTGTCCAATTTGATTAAGCGAAATTTAAATTAGACACACATTTCTTGTTGAATCTTCAACACTCCCTCTCAACAAGAAAGGGATTATCAACTACCTTGATCCCGCCTCTGTGGTATTCAAATTTTCTCTTAGTGAATGCCTTCATCAAAATATCTGCATCCTGATTCTCCATTGGAATGTACTGAAGTAACATAATGCGTCTCTGAACACAATCTCTGAGATGGTGGTACTGGATTTCAATATGCTTGGACCTTTCATGGAATACTGGATTAACCAAGAGTTTCATGCAACTTTGGTTATCACAATGTATCATCGTCAGATCCATCTGATGACGAAGCAAACCAGCAGGTATCTTCCTCATCCAGATGGCCTCACATGCCGCTTGATTGATTGCCATGTACTTTGCCTCAGCTGAACTGAGTGCAACTGATATCTGCTTCCTGTTGTACTAAGAAACTGCTAAAGATTCCTCCTGATGTTCTCTTCCTATCTGATGGACTCCCTGCCTAATCTGCATTAGTGAAGCCTTGAAGCTTCACTCCCTCTATTCGTCTGTACCATAATTCATACTCTATAGTGCCCCTGAGATATCTCAAGACATGCTTACATGCCTTCCAAAAGAGCTTGGTTGGCTTAGCCATAGCTTGAATAATATGGTTAATTGCGTAGCATATGTCTAGTCATGTGTTCACTAAGTAGATGAGTGAACCCACAATCTTCCTGTAAACAGTAGCATCCACTACCTCACCTAAAGTAGCATACTCCTTCCTCCAGTTTCCTATAAGATAAGTCTCCATGGGTTTACAACTCTCCATTTGGAACTTCCTCAAAATCTCTTTGGCATACTTGCTGTGAGAAAAAAATATCTCCCCATCCTACTACCATATCTCCAAACCAAGGAAATAATGAAGGAGGCCCATTTCCTTCATCTCAAACTCTATTGCAAGATATTCTTTGCAAGAAGTTATGAGATGCTCATCACCTGTTAGAATAATATCATCAAAATAAAGTACGATAACCAAAAGCTTACCATAAACCGCAATCTGGTATAGGTTCACAATTGCTTCACTCTTTTTGAAGCCCAACTTGGTGAAATAACTGTCAATCCTGGTGTACCAATCACGAGGTGCTTGCTTCAGTCCATACATTTCTCTCTTGAGTCTGCACACATGCGAATCCTTGTCAAAGGTCTCAAAACCTTCTGGCTGCTCAATGTACACTTCTTCCTCAATAACTCCACTGAGAAATGTAGTCTTCACATCCATCTAATGTATTTTCCAACCCATCTGCGTTGAGAGTGCAAGGATAGATATAATTGATGAGTACCGTGCAACTGGTGCAAAAGTCTCCTCATAGTCAATCCCCTCAACCTGTGAGAATCCCCAGGCCAAAAATCTAGCCTTGTACTTCTCCACACTCCCATCTACTTCCTACTTCACCTTATAGATCCATCTATATCCAAACACTGACTTCTCGACTAGTCTTGGGACAACATTCCATGCACTGTTCCTGACGATGGAGTCATACTCCTCAACCATGGCATCAACCCAAGTTGGTTGTTGTAATGATTCCTCAAAAGAGGATGGTTTTGTCAAAATACACTTGCTCATAAGAGACATGTATCCAATATACCTGTCTGGTGACTATCTTTGTCTGCGCTATGATGTAGGTGCTCCTACATGTTCTACCATATCAAGTCTCAATCTGTCAGCCTCTGTGGTGTGCCTCCTACCATGTTTGGTGGATGGTTTTGCATGAGTGGTTTCTACCATTCCATGATCCTCCTCATGTGGCTACTCCACATATTTAGGTTCATCCTTTGGAGCCAAGAGTTCCTCATATGCATGCAAATCAAGCTCCCTCTCAAGATATAATCGCATGGCTTTCTCCTCATCAAAATTGACATCTCGTCTGACAACTGTCATCCCGCTGTTCGATAAATACAACTGATAGTTGTGGGGAGTGTCAGTGTACCTCAAAAATATCCCAATCTCTGATGTTGGTTCTAGCTTCTTTCTAGAATCTTTGGTCACATGGAAATAGACAGATGAGCCAAAAATTTCAAAATATGAAACATCATGTTTCTTACCAGAAAAAGCCTCCTTTGGTGTACTCATGCCAATTATTTGATGAGGACTACGGTTCTACAAAAATACTGTTGTGTTGCATGCCTCTTCCCATAGATGCAATGGTATGCCTTGATCATGTAACATAGCTCGTGCTGCACCCATAGTTGTTATGTTCTTTCTTTCTACAACCCCATTTTGTTGTGGGTTATGAGGCAGAATCAACTCTCTCTGAATTCCTTCTTTGGCACAAAATTTCTTGAATTCATTGGATATGTACTCACCACAATTGTCTCTCCTTATATCCTTCACCTGCTTCCCTATATCTCTTTCAACCAGTGCTTTGAACTCACAAAATTTTGAGAACGTCTGATCTTTCTTCTGCATGAAGTAGATCCAACACTTTCTAGAAAAATCATAAAAAAAAATCACATAACACCTGTGATTTGTTGTAGAAGTTGTAGAGAATGGTCCACACACATCTGAATGAACTCTCTCAGGGATTTCCACTACTTAGTTCTCCTTCTCGTGAAAAGTGGCCTTTGTATACTTCCCCATGGTACATCCCTTGCATGTGTCTATATGTGCAAGAGTACCATTTCGAAGCGCCGTAGAAATCTGCTGCATGACCTTCAAAGCACTATGGTGTAGATGGCCCAATCTCATGTGCCATAACTCACCCTCATCTCGGCTCACCACTCTGTCTGCTTTACTCATCAATGCTATGCAACCATCTACATCAAGTTTGTAGAGGTTCTTTGCATGAATCGTAATCTTATTAACCTATCCTGTGGCTTTGTGATGAAGGAATGCTTTCCCTTCATTGAAAACCACATCATATCCTTTATCCTCCAACATAGAAAATGAAACTAAATTATTTTTCAAGCCTGTTATATGCATGACATATTTTAATAAGAAAGGTTTACCTGACTGTATCTGGAAAGTAACTGTACCAATCTTAGTAGCGCTATACCTCCCATCATCACCCATCTCAATGTGCATCTGAATATCCTTCTCCTCCAAGCTACTATAGAGTTATTTGTCTCCCTTCATGTGGAAAGATGCACGACTATCCAAGTACCACACTGATCCCATCACACTAGACACCATGCATGCGATGAGTGAGAAGTCCAACTCAAACTGTGAAGCCAAAGAATCACCTGCTGCAGATCCTGAAGCCTTCCTGTTGTTCTTCTTCTTTTATGGACAATTAGTGGTATAATGTCCATGCTCGTGACAGTGAAAACATTTCACTCTGGAAATGTCACGCTTCTTGTCTTCTTTGTCGGTCTCAGATTTGGAATAGGATTTATTTCCCTTCCCCTTATTTTCCTTACTAGCCAAGGCAAAATTTTTCTCATCATTTATCTTAGATGAGGATCCATCCCTGGTATTCCGCCTGAATTATTCTTGTACGAAATTCGACCAAAGTCGCTCCCAATCTGGTAGCTTCTCCCTCCCATTGACAGAGTCCTTATAACTATGCCAACTCTTGGGAAGGCCTAGAAGTGCTAGGCTCACCAAGTCATCATTTGATACAGTAGTCCTGACACTTCCAAGCTCATCTCGACATTGGATGAACTTGGTCAAGTTTTTCGGAATAGTGTCGCCTTTCTCCATTTTTATTTTCCTGAGCTTTTCCTTCAGTTCCAATTTTCTGTGGTCACTGCTATTCTGAAACAAATTTTTCAAGGCCTTCCATATTTCATTTGGAGTCACCTTTCCATGGAGACTCGAGACAATGTGATATCGAACTCCCTCTAATAATATCTTCCTCGCCTTTGCAACCTTCTTTTTCCAAGCATCAAGAAGAGCGACGCCTGCTGCTACGGGCCTTGGAATACTAGTGTCGATAAATTATATCAAAATTTTGTCCTCCAGAACTACCTCCATTATATATTTCCATGCAATATAATTATAACTTCCCTCGAGTTCATATTCCAATCTTAATCCATTGAAATCCATCTTGATCCGCCTTTTGCACCAAAGAATATTTTTGCAAATTCAAATGATGTTCAGCACAAACTTAATTTATTCTCCACTATAGTGATTTATAGTGCTCTGATACCATGTAGAAATTATACAAACAATATGTATACCAATGGATTCAATCTGATCATGCAATATTATAGAGAAAAATATTAAATCCTTCTACATTTAATTTGTGGAAATTAAACATGATCGCAAAATCACACCAAGTAAGAGAAATAATAAAATCCACAACACATGAAATTTTCTGGGGAAAGAAATATTCTCAAAACCCCTCTATCTGTATTGTATAAAACCAAGGAATCATGAAACAATTACAATGCACTCTTCTCACAAGAGTCTGCTCCACTCTACCAACTGTCTCACACTGATCCAGACAAAATCGTTCAACACTTAGCTAATTTCCTGCCTCTACTCAGCCTGCCTTGCTTGTGAAATTCTAAGAACAATTGATCCCTATTAATTAGGAAATTCAACCTTTTAAAACTGTGCAATACATCATGGGCCCTCCTATGGTTGTCTAATTGCGCGCTGACAATTTAATAATAATACAGCTGATAGATAATATCACTTTAACCTCTGTCTCAACTGGGTCTTCATCAGAACTGACATGCATGCAACTATTAATAGTAAATAATCAGTCACTTGAAAGATCACTGCATGTGAATTAAATCTGATTTAATTCACTTGACCTCTCACTAGTACAAAAATTAGTTACAACTATTTAGACTAACTTTAACTCACTTAATTGAGTTAATTGATTTCTCATGCATTAAAATAATACACTAACTGCAACTTGGAATCTAAAACAAATATAATCACTCTACATGCCTCACCAACCACCCTCAACTCGAATTTCAAGAGCTAACTGAGTCTATCACACTCATTTAACTATTACAAGTGATTATGAGATAAGATTACAATTTATTGTCCAACTTAATTAAGGGAACATTAAATTAGACACACATTTCTTGCTGACTTTTCAACAGCTCAATGTGATCTTCTACTGCTTGAACCTTATAATTTTCTCTTAAATATGATGTGATGGACGGTGGATGATATCCACAAAGTGCCATAAATGGGGACATTTTTGCTGCAGTATGGAAGGAAGTGTTATACCACCATTCAGCCAGAGGTAACCACTTGACCCATTGTGTTTTTTTACCAAATACAAAACAACGAAGATGTCCTTCTAGACATTTTTTCACTATCTCAATTTGACCATCGGATTGAGGATGATAAGATGAGATATGAGCTAGTTGAGTACCCAAACAAGAAAATAATTCTGTCAAAAATTTTTCCGTAAAAATGGGATCTCTGTCGCTTACAATAATCTTTGGGTTTCCATGTAGCTTTTGAATTTTTTCCATAAATGCAGTAGCAACTGTACTTGCTTTAAATGGATGAGATAATTCACAAAAGTGTGCATACTTGGTAAGCCTATCAACTACCACCATGATGACACTCTTTCCTTTGGACTTAGGTAAACTTGTGATAAAATCTATTGAAATCTCCTCCCAATGTTAACTTGGAATGGATAAAGGTTGTAGAAGACCTGGGGTCTTAATTTTCTCAACTTTATTTTTCCGGCAAACCAAACATTCCACCACAAAATTTTGAATATCATATTTAAGGCCATCCCAAAAAAATTATTTCTTCACCCCGTGGTAAGTTTTTAAAAATATTGAGTGTCCTCCTAAGGGAGAAGTATGCAATTTCAAATGGATATTTTGTTTTAGTTGGGAATTCTTACAAAGATACAAGCAATATTTTTACTATAAGGAATCATTTTTCCAACTAAATGTATCAGATGTACTAGGATCTTGCTGTGACTTTTGAATGAGTGTCCACACTTCTTCGTTCTTTTTCCATTCATCCCTTGCTTCGGTTATTCAATCTGGTTGGATAATAGAAATGTCACAAAGCAATGCTTCCACCTCTTCATCCTTTCTTGAGAGTGCATCTACGAAAACATTTCAAAGTCATAACCCAACATCTTTGTGACGCATTTTGTTGCTCTTCTGAAGATAGTATTTGTTCCAAAAAGTATTTAAGACTATCATGATCGTTTTTTACCTTGAAGTGTCTGTTGAGATTCAACAAGATGATGAGCTTAGTGAAAAGTAAGCACCTTCACTAAGTGGCACCCGTAGGCTATATTTAGGTGTATGTCTATTTTTAGACATGGTGAGCATATTCTATAAGTTGTAGGATGCTATTTGTAGATGATTGGTCGAATGTGGAAAATAGATGAAATTATAATTTTAGAATATTGGGCGTTCAAGTCTATTTATAGATCGTCGATCTAAAAATAGGTGCATGTCGATTATTATTAACCCTTAATATTAATCCGACAATAAACATCAAATTATTCTCTTGGAGCACTTTATTTCAGTGAAAATATTTGGAAAATCAGTGGAATGAAGGAATTAAAAAATTCCTTGGGTTATTGGTGGTTCATGCATGGAGGACTCAGTTAGAACTGAAGTGACAAAGTTATGATAGAGTTGGAAGAGTATTTACGGGAGTTGTTATTTAGTTTAAATTAGTTAATGGAGTTAAACTCAGTTGAGCTAGTTGTATCTAGTCTAACTGAAAGATACACTAGTGAGAGTTAAGTGAATTAATTAGTTAATTAATTCACAACTAATAACTCACTAACAACTGAGCAAATACAATAGTTAACTATAGTGCATGTCAGTTCCAGTGGAGACCCAGTGGAGAGATAGGTGAAAGGGTGAGATAGACTATCCGTTGTGACTATAGTGATGCATTCAATGCATCTAAAACACATTGGAGTTGCCAATGAGGATTGCGCAGTCAAGGCAAGGCCAATTAAAATTCATTCAAGGGTCTTATTTAGCAGGGATTGCGCAGTGGAGGCAGGCTGTCAGGAGGCAAGAAATTGGTGCATGGAGATGCAAATTACTGCATGACAGTGTGTAATGATTGTTGATTGTATTAAGAGCTTGATGTACTAAGATTTGTATGAGATTATTATATGATTCCATTGATATAAATAATATATGATAGTTGGGATTTTTAGCTTTAAGCTTTCCCGTTAAAAAACTGTGTTATGAGCGATTGAATTTATTCACATGTGTTTTCAATTGAGTTTTAAATTTCCGCAAGTTTAATAGTTGAAGGATTCTGTATTTAGCAAGAAGATAAATATTGTTAGATCAGAAGAATATGGTAATAAATTAGTATTAATAAATTTCTACGTGGTATCAGAGCAGTATTGATCACTGGATATTGCAATTGTGAATAAGTGCTGAGTTTTGTGCTGGTGGAAAATTTGAATTTGCTGCAGAAATTTCTTGGTGCGACAATTGAGTATTCATTGAAATGTCTTTCAATGGGTTGCGATTGGATTATGCCCTCGAGGGTAGCTCGAATTACATTGCCTGGAAGGATAGGATGGAGGCGGTGCTTGAAGATAATGGACTAAAGGATTTCATCGATAGCGATGTTCCTAAGCCTGCTTCTAGCGATGCTGCAGGACTTGACACATGGAAAAAGAAGGTAGCAAAGATAAGAAGAATTATGTTGGAAGGTGTGAAGGACCATATTGTGTCAAGAATTCATGGGAAATACACTTCATTTTCAATGTGGAAGGCTTTGACATATTTTCTCCAAAGCATCAACGACCAGAGGAAGTTGCGCTGAAAGATAAGCTCAAAAAAATAAAAATGGAGAAGGGAGAAAATATTCCAAAATATCTCACGAAGTTTGTCCACTGTAGGGATGAAATGGGAAGTGTGGGGATTAAAGTTGATGATGATGAATTGGTGAGCTTGTCTATCCTTGGGCTTCCTAAGAGTTGGCATAGCTACGAAGACTCTCTCAATGGACGGGAGAAACTGCCGGGTTGGGAGCGACTTTGGTCGGATCTTGTGTAGGAGGAGATAAGGCGAAGTACCAGGGATGGATCTTCATCAAAGAATGATGATGAAGAGAATTGCGCTTTGGATGCCAAATAAAGGAAAAGAAAGGGGAAGAAATCCCATCCAAAATCCGAGGCTAAAAGCAAGAAGTTGGATTTGTCCAAAGTGAAGTGTTTTCACTGTCATGAACATGGGCATCTCACCACTAACTTCCCACAGAAAAAGAAGAACAAGAAGGTTGTTGGAGCTGCACTTGGAGAGGCCTTAGCCTCGCAATTTGAACTTGATTTCTCCTTGATTGCATGCTTGGTTTCAAGCTCAATGGGATCAGTGTGGTATCTTGATAGTGGTGCGTCTTTCCATATGACGGGAGACAAGGAGTTGTTTAGTGACTTGGAGGAGAAGGATATCCAAATGCATATACAGATGGGCGAAGATGGTAGATAAAGTGTGACCGAAATTGGGACCATTACCTTTGAGAGGGAGTTAGGTAAACCATTTCTATTGAAATATTTTATGCATGTCCCAGGTCTGAAGAAGAACTTGGTCTCGGTCACAATGTTGGAAGACAGAGGTTATGACGTTGTTTTCAACGAGGGAAAATATTTCCTGTGACATAAAAAAATGGGTCAAACCAAGAGGATAGGGATTATAGTTAAGAATCTCTACAAGCTGGAGGTAGATGGCTGCACTGCAATGATGGGAAAAGCAAAAGAAGTGGTGAGCAGGGATGAGGGCGAATTATGGCTCAGGAGATTGGGCCATCTTCACCATGGCGCCTTGAAGATTTTGCAACAGATTTATACTTGACTTCCCAAGTGTAGTCTTGCACAGTCAAATCAGTGCAAGGGATGTACTATGGGTAAGTTTGTGAAGACCACCTTTCATGAGAAGGAGAACCGTGCTTCAGTGATCCTGGAGAGAATTCACACAGATGTGTGTGGACCTTTTTCGGTTGCTTCAACAGAAAAACACAGGTATTAGGTTAATTTTGTTGATGAATATTCTCGTAGATGTTGGATCTTATTCATGTAGAAGAAGAGTGAAACATTCTCAAATTTTTGTGAGTTTAAAGAATTAGTGGAGAAGGAGTCGGGGAAGCAAGTGAATATATCTCGATAATGGTGGTGAATATATCTAGAACGAATTCAAAGACTTCTGTAGCAATCGAAGAGAACTCATAGTGCTTCATAACCCACAATAGAATGGGGTCGTGGAGAGGAAGAATAGAACAATCGTGGGTGTTGCACGAGCTATGCTGCATGACCAGGGCCTACCGATGCACTTGTGGGCGGAAGCATGCAACACTGCAGTTTATGTGCAAAACCGTTGTCCTCATAGAGTACTTGGCATGAGTACACCCGAAGAAGATTTTATTGGTAAGAAGCCTGATATTTCTCATTTGAATATTTTTTCTCATTTGTTTACATTCATGTGACAAAGGACGCCAGGAAGAAGCTAGAGCCGACTGCAGAAGTTGTGATATTTGTAGGGTACATAGAAACACCCCATAATTATCGTGTGTATTTTCCAAACAGTCGAATGACTGTGGTACGACGGGATATAAAATTCAATGAGGTGAAAGCCATGAAGTTGTCGCTTGAGAGGGAGCTACAATTGCATGTAGAGGAGGAACTTCTTGTTCCCAAAGATGAGCCTCTAGATGTGGATCAACCATAGGATGAGATTCATGGAGTGGAGGAGTCCACTCATGTAGAACCAAACATCAGAATAGGTAGAAGGCGTACCACAGAAGCTGAGAGACTGAAGCTTGATGCGGCAGAGAATGTAGGAGTCCCTACATCACAGTGCAGAAAGAGACAGTCACCTGACCAATTTACTGGATACATGGCTCTTATGAGCAAGTGTATCATGAAAGAGCCATATTCTTTTGAAGAAGTAGCATAGGAGCTCACATGGGTAGATGCCATAGTGGAGGAGTATGACTCCATTGTCAGAAACAGTGCTTGGGATATTATTCCAAGGCTAGTGGGTAAATCAGTGGTAGATTCAAAATGGATCTACAAGGTAAAGCAAGTTGCTGATGGGAGCGTCGAGAAGTATAAGGCAATATTTGTTGCCCGAGGCTTCTCACAGATCGAGGTGATTGATTATGAAGAAACCTTTTCACCCATCGCATAGTATTCTTCCATAAGGACCATCCTTGCTCTCTCAGCGCAGATGGGTTGGCACATTCATCAGATGGATGTGAAGACTATGTTCCTTAATGGGATCATTGAGGAAGAGGTGTACATTGAGCAATCTAAAGGATTTGAGATCTTCAGTAGCGAGTCACATGTGTGTAGACTCAAAATAGCACTGTATGGGCTGAAGCAAGTACCACGTGCTTGGTACACATGGATCGACATCTATTTCACTGGACTTGGATTCACCAAGAGTGAGGTAGATGCAAACCTGTACTAAATTGTGGTGGAGGGTAAGCTTTTAATCATTGCTATTTATGTTGATGATTTAAAACTAATGGGTGATGAGCAGTTGATACACTCATATAAGGCAGATCTTGCAAAGGAGTTTAAGATGAAGGATTTGGGCCTTTTTCATTATTTCCTTGGATTGGCCATATGGCAGTGAGAAGGTGAACTGTTTGTGTCTCAAGGAAAGTATGCTCAGGAGATACTTGGTAAGTTTCACATAGAGGACTGCAAGCCCATGGATACTCCTCTTCAAGGAAATTGGAGGAAATATGATGCTACATCGACAGAGGTAGTGGATGCCACTGTTTATCGACATTTGGTGGGTTCACTCATCTATTTAGTTAATACAAGATAAGACATATGCTATGCGGTGAACCAGCTTTCACAAGTGATGGTTAAGCTTACCAAAATCTTTTGGAAGGTAGGCAAGCATGTCCTGAGATATATCAGGGGCACATTTGAGTATGGTTTATGGTACAGACAGACAGATGAGGTGAAGTTGCATGACTTCATGAATGCAGATTGGGTAGGCAGCCCAACGGACAGAAAGAGCACATCAGGAGGGGTTTTCAGTATCAGATCTACAACATTTTCTTGGTACAATAGGAAACAAAGATCTGTGGCACTCAGTTCAGCGAAAGTAGAATACATGGAAGCAAGTCAAGTTGCATGTGAGGCTATCTGGATGAGGAAGATCCTGGTCAGTTTGTTCAGTTCACATTTAGATCCTACATTGATACATTGTGATAATTAGAGTTGCATTAAACTCTCGATTAATCCTGTGTTTCATGATAGATCTAAACATATTGATATATGGTATCATCATATCAGATATTGTGTGTAGCGGAAGATCATGTTGCTTTAGTACATTCCTACGGAAGATCAGGATGCAGACATTCTGACGAAGGTGCTCGACAGGAGAAAATTCAAATACCATAGAGGCATGATCAGGGTGAAGGATAATCCCTATCTTGTTGAGAGGGAGTGTTGAGATTCAACAAGATGATGAGCTTAGTGAAAAGTAATCACCTTCACTAAGTGGGGCCCGTAGGCTATTTTTAGGTGTATGTCTATTTTTAGACATGGTGAGCATATTCTATAAGTTGCAGGATGCTATTTGTGGATGGTTGGTCAAATGTGGAAAATAGATGAAATTATATTTTTAGAATATTGCGCGAAGTTTATTTATAGATCATCGATCTAAAAATAGGTTCACGTCGATTATTATTAACCCTTAATAATAATCCGACAATAAACATCAACTTATTCTCTTGGAGCACTTTATTTCAGTGAACAGATTTGGAAAATCAGTGGGCTAAAGGAATTACACAATTCCTAGGGCTATTGGTGGTTCACGCTTGGAGGGCTCAGTTAGAACTGAAGTGGAAAAGTTATGACAGAGTTGGAAGAGTAGTTATGGGAGTTGTTATTTAGTTTAACTTAGTTAATGGAGTTAAACTCAGTTGAGCTAGTTGTATCTAGTCTAACTGAAAGATACACTAGTGAGATTTAGGTGAATTAATTAGTTAATTAATTCACAACTAATAACTCACTAACAACTGAAAAAATTCAGTAGTTAACTACAGTGCATGTTAGTTCCAGTGGAGACCCAGTGGAGAGATAGGTGAAAGGGTGAGATGGACTATCCATTGTGACTATAGTGATGCATTCAATGCATCTGACACACATTGGAGTTGCCAATGAGGATTGCGCAGTCAAGGCAAGGCCAATTTGAATTCATTCAGGGGTCTTCTTTAGCAAGGATTGCGTAGTGGAGGAAGGCAATTAGGAGGCAAGAAATTGGTGCATGGAGATGCAAATTTCTGCATGATAGTGCGTAATGATTGTTGATTGTACTGAGAGTTTGATGTACTAAGCTTTGTATGATATTATTACATGATTCCATTGATATACATAATATATGATAGTTGGGGTTTTCAGCTTTAAGCTTTCCCGTTAAACAACTGTGTTATGTGCGATTGAATTTATTCACATGTGTTTGCAATTGAGTTTTAAATTTCCGCAAGTTTAACAGTGGAAGGATTATGTATTTAGCAAGAATATAAATATTGTTAGATCAGGAGAATCCGGTAATAAATGAGTATTAATAAATTTCTACAGTGTCTTCCCATTAGGTAAGGTCGCCATTTATTTAGTGCATGTAGTATTGCCACCATTTCCTTCTCATAAATAGCTTTCTGTAAGTTATTTCCTTTGATTGGACGACTTTCAAAAGCAATGGGTCTTCCTTCTTGCATTAAAACAACACCAATTCTATTTCCTGAGGCATCACGTTCCACAATAAAGGTTTTTGTGAAGTCTCACGTAGCTAAAACCGGTGCTAGGCACATTGCCTCTTTAAGATCTTCAAAGGCCTTAGTTGCTTCAGGAGTCCTCGAAAACACATCTTTCTTCAATAATGTTGTTAGAGGTGCTACTATTCTCCCATAATTCTTAACAAACTTGCGATAATACCCTGTTAACCTGAGAAATACTCCCAATTGCTTTATGGTTGTGGGGAATTTCCATTCCTTAATAACTTTAATTTTGTTAGGATCTGCCTTAACACCCTCGTGAGATACGATATGACCCATATATTCCACCTCTTGTACTCCAAATAAAAATTTTGAGGTTTTTGCATATAATTGTTTCTCCTCCAATAGTTTGAGAACCCTGTCAACATGTTGAACATGATCCTTCCAATACATGTTGTAGATTCGTATATCATCAAAAAATGCTTACACAAATTTTCTAAGGAAGGGTTTCAAAATGGAATTCATCAACCCTTGAAATGTAGAAGGTGCATTGGTAAGGCCAAAAGGCATGACCAAAAAATCATAATGACCCTCATGAGTTCGAAATGTTGTTTTCGGAATATATTCAGTCTTCATTCTAATTTGATGATATCTTCAATGAAGATACAACTTGGTAAAATAAATTTCTCCATGTAATTCATCTAATAATTCATTAATAACATGAATGGGGAATTTATCTTTAATAGTGAGCTTATTGAGCTCCCTATAATCCAAACACATGTGCCATGATCCATCCTTCTTATGCACCAATACTACTAGAGTAGAGAAAGAACTTTGAATCGGTTGAATTATACGGACCTCTAACATTTTTGAAATCATACGTTAAATTTCACTCTTTTGGACATAAGGATATCTATAAGGCCTGATGTTTGGAGGAACACTTCCTAGAATAAAAAAAATAGCATGATCATGATCATGAATAGGTGGGATTCCTTTGGGAGTTTCAAACACCTTGGAATGATTGTCCAAGAATTTTTGGAGATATGGAGAAATAGATGATTTTGATGTTGGAACTTCTAGTGAGCATAATTGTGCAATTACACCTCATTTTTATTTATTCAACATCTTTTTCATAACATTAGAGCTTATTATATTTCTCGTCTTCCCTACTATACCCCGTAATTCAACTTCCTTTCCTTCCGAAAAAATTTCAAGAAGATTCCTTGAAAATTAAAACCTACCATACCCAAAGATTGTAACCATTGTACTCCTAGTACAACATCAACACCTCCCATTGGAATGGAAAGCATTCAACTATTCAATACATATTCCCCCATGGTTAGCTTGATATTATGGAATTTTCCAGAGAAATTTATAGTTCCTCCATTTGCAACCATCACTTGACATTCTGGTTCTAAGTATAGGAAACAATACAATTCCTTGGCTACCTTACAATGAATAAAATTATGGGTACTACCCGAGTCAAACAACACTATTACCTTTTATTCTTGATATGTCCTTCTATCTTGTGAGTTTGAGGAGTGGTAATTTCTACCAATGCATTACAGGATATGGTCAGATTCATTTCTTCTTTCTATAGGGTTGGTTTCTGGTGTATATCATCTTCTTTTGAATTATCTTGTTCATTTTCTTCCTCCTCTTCACAATCTATGTAAAATAATTTCTTCTCAGCACACTTATGACCTTTAGTGTATTTGCTATCATAACTATAGAAAATTCTCTTTGCTATATTTTCTTCCAATTGTTGTGGCGTCAACCTTGTAGGTTGTGGAAGTCTAGGAGTAGCAACACTTCTATCTTTATAGATGTGAGTGGTAGGCTTCCTTGTCACCATAATTTTACTTTTAATTTTTCTTGCCAACTTGAATGCCTTCTCCAATGAATCAGGTTCCCAAAGGAAAACCTCATATTGGATGTTATCCTTTAAAGTCCCTATGAAGACATCAATCCTGTGTTCCTATGGAATATCAGTTACCCTTATATTCAATTTTTGGAAGTCCTTAATGTGCTCCACCATTGTACCCTTTTCTTTGATATTTATCAATTGGCTAAAGAAGGTGTTTCTCTTTGTATCCTCATAATGTGTTATCATTTCCTTCGTAAAAAATAATCAAGTGACAATTTTTTTATGAGAGCAAAGCCATAGATACCATAAAAATGTATTTTGTTCTAAATGTAAAGTTGCAATGCGTACCTTTTGTGTGTTTTGCACATTGTGGAGATCAAATATTACTCCATTTGTAGTATCCATGTTATGTGATCCTTGCCATCAAACTTCCTCATATCCATATTTGGAATATGGTGGGTCTTACATCCAACATTAGAGTTTATGAAATCACGATTAACATTTATTTTTTTCTCATCATGAGTTTCCTATACTACATTTTCACCATTAGGAATCATCTCTTGTATAAAACTTGTCAAACCTTCCTTCAAACCTTCCATGTCTTCTTTTAGATCATTTTTCATGTCTTCCATGTTGTCTTTCATTTTTTCGTCGATTTCATCCATCTTAGATTCAATACCATCCATCTTAGCTTCCACACCTTTCTTCAAAACTTCCATTTCATTTTTTGTTGCTCTTTGCGAGAGGGAAAATCGGTGCACTTTCTCTTGTAATTTTGATATGTCATGTTGCACTTCTTCCTCTTCATGAGTAATAGTAGAGCCTTATGAAGGCTTAGTGGGTATTGAATTATTTTTAGGGGGAATTTTAGAACCCAATACTTTTATCTATGTTTCAATATGCCCTTGGAATCACTTCAAATCGATTTTTCAAACAATACTTATGCAATTTGAAAAACAAAATACACAGATTTTTCTTACTTTTGAGGAGCTCGATATCGAAACTGAATTGTCTTTGTGATTATGGATCTTCAATATCTAAAATTAGGTCCTGTAGTAACCCTTTGAATCTTCTTTTGAATGCCACAAGTATGACCTAATTTGGATGCTTCAAGGAAAATTTATGCCCAATCTCCCACAATGACCTAATTATGGACTGTTTCAATAGAGAGAACGTATACATCGTGCCACGTGTCACTTTTTCCACCTTTGGCTCTGAAATTGATACACAAAAAACTAAATTCCGTGTGATTTTTTCCACTTTTTACAGAATTCCAATCTGATGCTCAAAGAGAGAGTTATGATGATTTTCCCAAGGTCTCCTCTTTTAGATGAAATTTGGGATCTAGAAAAAACCCTAACTTCCACAGAAAATATCTCCGAAAATATTATGAACCATGATCTGAAATTTTTACAAGAAGTTCCTCAGGATTTCAGATTCTTGTGGTAAATATTTCAGCTTTTGAACCTTCGTAGATAAAAATTTATAGCGAAAATGCCATGATGGCCTGTTTGGAGCAGGGAAACCATAAAATCCAAAGCTTTGATACCAAACGTTATGAAACTAGCTCCAAAAATAGAAGAAAAGAGACAAATTCCTTATAATTCAGACACTTCAAGGGGGAAACCTCCTTTACATTACATAAATGAAAAATTCTTGGATCATACAAATGAAAAAACCTCCTTTCTATATATAGGAGTCCATGGGGTCACAATATAATCCTAGCTGACCTAACAATAATAATGTAAGGGTAAAATAATTATAATATGGGGGTTACATGGGTACAACAATAACAATAAGGGGGCTACACTAACACAATAAGGGGCTACACTAGTAGTATAGGGACCTAAAAAAATGGTCCCATGTTTGATTTTTTTTCCTTAACTCTTCTTCAACTAACACTTTGATGAGAGGATGATGATACAAGCCGTATTCTGAAGCACTACTATATACCTCCTTTCACAAGTGAGGTAAATCTTGATGAGTTTAACAACTTTTTCCCATTCATTTTTGAGGTAGCTTCTGGGAATTCCTTTGGCTAGTTGGATCTCTGTGTCCATCTTTGAGGAAACTATTGAGGTATCCTCCAGTGATGAATTTACCTTTAAACCACCTTTCTCCTTCATGTGGAAGGTTGAATTCCTCAACAATTGAATCTGCCGATACCTGCAATTTAAGACCATAGATGGTTGCTTCTTGTCCATTGAAAGAATTTACAAACTCCTAAGCTACTCCTAAGTGAGAGCTACCCAATATTGAGCACAAAGAATACCACCCTGATTGAACAAAAAACCTTCTCACATTCGAATTTGCATCCAATAGGTCAACTCCTTGTGGTTTAATTCATTTTAGCTTTCCTCCTCTTTTAGTCATCTTCAGTAATTAATAAGTATGTCTGCTAAAATATGATAGGTGGCAAAGCTAGAAGAGCTCACCTAACAGGTGTTGATGTGTCTTCCTAGGAGATCTTGTCTGAAATCTAAGACTCCTTACTCAAGCCGCACTCTAGAAAATGTCGTTCTCCAACAGATAAGCTCACAACTCACACTCTTCCTTATTTCTCGGTGATTTAAAACAAATACAATGGTTCATCCTCCCATGCAATAGATTTTCATTATGGTAAGTATCCTTGACAGCAGTATGCACCATGTGATGGTAATCATCGTCTTCATTTGGATGGGTAGCTTCAGATGGAATGCTATAGATGGATGCAGATAAGCGGATCTGTGATTGGCAGTCACCTCCAATGAATGCTGATTATTGGCCTAAATTTCCAGCAACGTCTATGCATGACCATCCAAACAATCATTGCATTAAACCTGCAGATCCATGATCTTATTCCAACGAAAATCACTTACTTTAACATGAAACTAAACCAACTCGGCTTACAGACAGGATGGGATCAATGGTTGGCTATGTTACTGCAGATTGACACCTAGACATTACATGTATACCACGACTGAAACTTAACATGATTGACCACATACCACTCCTATCAATAATAAAAATATTTAAAACGTATTTAAAATATAAACACGTGTCTTGATGCAAAGCAGATGAAATTTTTATTTTATTTAAAAAAAACAGGGGAATTTACCGAAATTTCTAGTAGCATTCGGATTAAAGAAAAACAGACAGAAACATAATTAAAACAGATTGTCTGAAAAGGGCTAAAAAAGGTGCTATCGGAAATTTCAGTAGAGACCATTTTTTTTTTTTTGAAATTTAAGAAGTCTAATCCTAAAAATTAAAAAATTAAAATGGACTCGTGACTTAGCAAAGAACTGTGCTAACAGGTAGAACTACCTTTGTAAATGGTGGTAGTGGAGGCACGTGATGAGCCCCAATTTTGCAACAAGAATGCTACAACTCCAAACCTACCAACTTAAATGATCAATCCAGAGTTTGTACAAATTCAATAGGTGTCAAAAATATATTTGAAACATGCAATGTGTCCTTTCGTTGATGTGATGCAATGCAGTGAATATCATGAAATCGAACAGTAACATAATTTCAAAAATGGAAACATTAGTCTACTTGTAGAATGTAAATTAATACTCTAATTGCAGAATGTGGAATGTTGTTTTGAAAAAGGAAATTTGATATTTTCAACAATAATGCTTGTAAGTGAAACCTTAAGGAAGCATTAATTCAAGAATAAATTCTAATCTAATTTACATTGATGAATCACTTTGTTCAAGGAAACTTAGCTTTAGTAACATAATCCATGTACATTTCATAAGAAAAAATTCATTGTTATTCAAATGTGGAAATTTGTCTTCTAATTATGATTTCATATTTGTACTTGCAGTGAAGGAAGGGTGGGTATAGAGTGGTCTTTGGTCTTCATAAATAATGTATTCAGAGCCTAGGGGTCATGGTCCAAGCCAAAGAGACAAAAAATAAGCTTTTGGAGAAAATATGGTCAAGTTTACACGTGCTACAAGAGGCCTTGTTTTTCTACAGGAGGAGATAACTTGTCTAATGCTCAAGTAAATCAAATGAAAATGGGATGGGATTTTTTTTTAATTAAGTAGGATTTCTTAGGAATCCATTCCAAGTGGAATCACTCCAAAATACCCTTAGACGTGCTAAAAAATAACATAAAATTACTACTCTAAAAACTGGAAATTCAAGAACTAGTGAGCTAGTTAACCTACCAAATTCCTAACCTAATCAAGTGAAAATTCTATTGGGTAGTTTTTTTTATTAACTTGAATTTTTTTATGACCCAATACAAGTGGAATAAACTAAAATGAAGCTCATTAACATGTTCTAAAAAATAGCATAAAATTACTACTATTTTGCTACAAGGGACTTCCGTAAATTCTAGATTCGTCAACTAATACCCAATCCAAGTATGAGGAAGATTATTTTTAAAATATGTTCTAAGGATGCATCATGCTTTTTAATCTATAAATAACCCTCAAAACAACTAAATTCAATCATTTAGGCAATGTAACCTACAACAAAAGAAGCATGAACAATAAATGTAGAAATAATAGATGCAAGTGAAAAAGGCATTCAAAGGAAATAAATAAATTTTACAAGAGGGATCTGAGGATCCTAAGAAGGAAAAGCCCAAGGAAACTTAGATTCCTATGATGGAAACCAATATTTAGAAGATAAAAATTGCACCAAACTTCATTATTTGAATCAATAGAAGTACATCCATGCTAGAAATGAAAGTGGAGCTACTAAATAACAATTTTTCTCCACAAGAAGACTAAGATAAACATGACCCTAGATGAAAATTTTAATTGGTACTTATAAAAATTGATGGGGAAGCATTCTCCTTGAAAGGGGGAAGCTTTCCCCTCCAAAATCCTTCATATAGTGGATCTGGTTCCCAAGACTAGGATTTTTCTTTAAATAAAAGGGAACACATTCCTAGATTTTCTCAATCACTAGAGCTCTAGAATTAGTGCAATAATTTCACAATATATTATTAATTTATTATCCAATCTTGATCCTCCTATAGCAGGGAGAAATATCCTATATTATTTCATCCTCCAAATCTTCATAATTTTCCCAGTATTCTCACAATATTCCACAAAAATAAATAATATTAGGCACAAATATGAAATTATCTCTAAAACTTCCTAATTAACATATTAAAGCTAAAAATATGCCATATAATGCAAAAAATAGAGGTTTAATGTGCTAAAGGATGGTCAGATGGGCCTTAATTTATGTCTAATTTCAAGGGACATCATACCCCACTAGCGAAAGTGTTGCTCATCCTCTGAGCAACTTAGTGACCTAATGGTGCCTGATTCATGGCCCTGGTGGTATTCTTAACATCCCAAGCTACCTCAGAAGGAATTTTGGCACATTTTGTCATGCTCCATCCTCTTCCTCTTATTCTCAAGCTTCTTCCTCTGCAGATCCATCATTTTCTCCTAGTTCTAATTAGGATCGTGCTTGTGGTTTAAGAAAATTCTCACTCTTAATGTCCACAATGTTTGTCCATTATACAAATTTTCAAACATTCTCCACAATGTATGTGATAATTAGCATCCTTGATGAGTCTGTGGACTTTCTTCAATTGAAACTACTCCCCCCATCATTTGTCACTGTGATTTTCCAAGGTTTGGAAGACCAATACTTATATGGACTTATGCAGGAATGCAATAAAATATAGAAATATACATAAACATAGAGATGAAACATAAATAATACTTCATTTAATTAATATCTCATAACTGAAATATGCTTACAGACAAAATGGAAATAAACTAGCTAGGGCACTGATATCTTATCTCTGAGAAGAGATGTGGTGGCTACCTGCCTTTGAACTGTGCTACAATGAGGATTGAAGGCCTATTTATTATTAAGAAACAATGGAAAACCCTAAACATCCAAAAACCTAACCCTAGGAGTTGAAACACTAGACTATGGGCCATGTCGGGGTAAATTGGTACATCAATTTCCCGGAGTCGTAAATTTGGCATACTATCTCCGTTTGACGTACATGATACATCATTAGAAAGATCTATTTTATGACTAAAATGAATGAAAATGAATATTAGGTATGGAAGAATCATATTCACTAAACCTTTCATGCCCAAAAAATGTCGTTTAGGGCCTCATAACAGCTCCGAAAATTTGGGACTCGAAAAAACTACCAAAAATAGTAAATTGTGCTACAATTAAGGAAACTGAAAAAAATGAAAGAAAAAATGGTGGCGATCCAAGTGAAATAGGCGGGTGACCACCCATATCTTCCTGGATAAAATACTCCCAATCTGATATAGGGGTAAAAGACCAGTTTTATCCAAACTGGTTAAAGTAGGGAAAAATTCAGGCTTAACTCAAAAACAATTCCATTTATTTTATTATCTTGCTTAACTCGAAAGAAACATTCTCATTCAATTTTTTTATTCTAAGAATTCTATCAGAATTTTTGTTGAAGGAATAAGAGGTTTTGCATGTTTCTTGTCCAGAGATGATAGAGAAAATTGTGCACTTAACCTTCTCTTAGATGTACCTCTTCAAATTTAGGGTAAAATTTCTCAAAATCAAGATTTTTGCAGCTCTCTTGACTTTCTTGTAGCACACTATCTTCTCTTGCAGCAAATTTGTTTCTCCTATAGCACATAGTATGTCTCTCCTGTAGCAACCTTGTTTCTCCTGTAGCAGCCATGTTTCTCCTATAATAGCTATGCCCGATCCTATAGCACCTGCAAATCAACTTTGTATCTCTCCTATAGCACCCTAAGCAACCTCTGGCAGAATCTAGCTCATCCTTTTGTACCTTGATGGGTTTCTCCAACTGTTTGCTGGGAATGAGTAATTGTGCAAGTGAATTTGAGCCTTGAATTTTTATTTCCTTTTGTGATAATGGCTTAGAGCGCTTTGGTGACTTGGCCTTTGCCTGAATTTCCTCTTTTAATCATTATCCCCACTCCTTGTAATCATCACCCTTCTTAATTTGGATTTTCCACGTTGCATGAGTGAGGGAGTTAGCTACACTTAATTGGTTGAGTTTGGTGTTAGGGTCCCGTGATTTGGCTGATTGGCAAGCCAAGTGACAGGGTAACATCAAACCAATCTTTGGAGCCCAAGGACCCAGCCTTCCTGGACACAGAGAGGGCTCTCTCTATTTGTGTAAGGGATATCTATGTGTTTTCTTCTTATGTTTCTGATTTTAGGCTAGTTATAAAGTAGGTTTTCGGTTTTGATTTTAGGTTTTTTATGGAGGAACTAATCAAAGACTAAGATAGATAAAAATATTGTTAGATCAAATGGGCTATGGGGTCGGAAAGGTCGAGAAAGCCTCAGATGTTGATACAAGGTATGTTTAAGGGCCGATTTGATCAAGATAAAATGCATCTTAAGGTAAAATGAAGTGAGATGGACACTAAATTTGTGAAGGAAAAAGGTTTTCAAACATAAATAGTTCAATAGTTGACATTTATATGGTAGGGCTAACCATTAATCATGATAAATGTAACTACAAACTGATAAATGCATAGAAATAGACATTCAAGCAATACATAGAGATATATGACTCTTTAACTTTAGGAAATTGCTATTATACTTTTGGGAAAGACAATTAAGACAAACAAATAACTCAAACCACTATGAGGAAACACCTAGACATAGTATTTCAAGCTATCGGGCACTTTGAACTAAGATTGCAGAGTTTTAGGCAAAGGGCAAGATCGATACAAGACCTCTTTGGTTCAACTAGGACAATCAAACATTTAAAGAAACGTTTTAGAGGTGGAGCTATGACTAGCCATGAGTAAGTAGGGCATACCGTGAATCATACTTAGCATGCATAAAACCATAAATGAAACAAGCAAACAATTTCTTCAGTGACCAAAGAGCAACCAAGGATTCTTTGATATGACTAAGAAGGAAGAAAACATAGAAGCTATAATGAAACAAGAAATCTGAGGTGCCTCCAAGGGCATGTCTCAAATCTATTCTCTACTATCTTATAGTAAGCAAGAGCATGAAATATGTATGAAAACTAAGAAGCATAACAGAGAGGGACACTATACCATTTTACCAAGTCAAGGAATCCAACAATAGTCCTCTTTCATCATCCAAAACATTCAAGAAACTATCCAATGTATGAGACAAGTATTTCTTCCAAACTTGTATAACCATATATTTCTCTATATCATCAAGTTCAACCTTATTTACAATGAAGTCTCTTGGAATATATAGGCCAAGATGAGGGAAAACCTCCTAGTGCAACTAGCAAGCTCATTGGCCCATCAAAAAAATCTGATTTTGTCCTTGAGGCTTTGCAAAGCCCAAGGCACAAAATATCTATAAAAATATCCTAAAAATACTAAAAAAGGAAATTATATTGACTTTTCCTAACTAACAATGGCCAAAAAAGGCTAAACGCACATTAGGAAAAGCCACTTTAGAAAACTGCATTTTTTACAAAAATACTTCAGAAATATATCAGCAGAAAATCCCCTATCTTGTGGGAAACTTGTGGAGGCCTTCCTGATGTCAAAACAAGGCCTGTGATGGCTCGTTGGAAAGCCCTGGATGTCTAGTTTCTGAAAATTCTTTGTTTTACCCAAAATGATCACTGGAAGCCTGTGAAAATCTGACCTGTGTGAAAAAAACCAGAAATTAGACTTTGCTGATATGCGGGGCAGAGTGTTGAAAAAGCGACAGTTTTTCGCCACTTTGGGGGACCAAATTATCTTCAAATGATCTAAAATTCACTTAGTAGATGACCCTGAAATTATGGCATCCAGTGATACCATTTTCATCCTTTGAAGATTCTTCAAACAAAAATGGCGATGCCCATGATTTTTTGCAAAAAACCCAAAAATGTCAAAAAACAAGAACATGTCAAAAATCACTCAATTTTGGTGAGCAAGTACCTCAAGGCTTCTTAGAAACATGTATATAAGCTCGGGTCAAAATTCCAAACCTAGAGGTGTCTTTCTCCGTTTTTCTCATCGGGCGCCCTCTTTGGGTGATTTTGAGTTTTTCTTGTGCATCCTTCAATTTCCTTCAGGCAAACTAATTTGGCTTTATGTAGCGCCTGTTTCTTCTGATACTCTTTATTGATTCACCAAGATAATCTGATTCAAATGATTTCTTGAAAAAGCTTCTCAACACAAAACTCTTTCCTCTTTGTAATTCACTGTGTTCTTGGGTGCTAGCAAACAAGCATGTGTCAAATGAGAACAAGAATCACTTTTTATTACTATGTTTGGGCAAAAGATTTTCAAAAATGATATGCTTGTGGTTTTTGTTGAAGAAGAATCTCTTTATGTTTTGGCACAAAAACCCTCCCCTCAAACACTGCCTCTCTTTTTGATATCACTGTTTTTGAAAGGTAAACAAGATTCTTTTAAAACTGATACAACCTCTTCCCTAATCACTGTTTGATCCTTGATTCAGCCAATAATTTTCTTTCAATAATCACAGCAAGAAGATCTCTATAATTTTAACAAAAAGATCTATCTCCAATCAATGTCTCTCTCTGTTTTTAGATGACCATGGCACTTTGAAATTAGTGTTTAAAGACTCCTTTCAATTGACAAAAACTTCATCTCCTAGCCACTGTTTCTTCTCTTATCTAGCAAACAAATTTCCCTTTGAAAACACTGTTAAGACATCCTTTAAACAAATTTTAGGACCTCCAACAAACATACTTTTCTTTTCTTTCTAGCAACTGTGTATACTTTAACTCTCCTCAACACAAAAGACTTTCAAATATGGTACATCAAATCTCTTCTCTTTTACTATTTCTCTGTGGTTTCAGATGATCAAAGCAGCTTTGAAATCAATGTTTTAACACCGTTGTAAATTGATTTAAAGACCTCAACCTAAGTCTGCTTTTCTCTTAGAGACTAGGTGTGTTCTAAGCCATTTATAACATAGGAAATTTTTTTAAATTAACATATCAAATATCTGCCCTTTCACTATTTTATCCTTCACTATTCAAAGAAAAATTCCTTCCTTCAAACTTGCAAAGCCCTCATCATCTATCACTGTTTTTAAAAGGTAAACAAGACTCTTTTTAAACTGATACAACCTCTTCCCCAATCACTGTGTTGATTCTTGATATTAGGAAACAAGGTGTGCTTTTGGAAAACATTGTGATAACATAATTCTTCAAGCTGATTTGAGACCTCTACAAACAAGCTCTGCTTTTCCTTTGGAGGACTCTACGTATCCTCATCTTACTCACAAGAAACAATATTTAAACTTTCAAAAGGTAAAGGTCTATAGAACATTGATTTCCTTTTTATGTAGTACAAGTTTTAACCTGAAATGATGGGTCCTCTGCTAAAATTGAACTCTATTCCTTATTTAGCATAAGGGCCCCTTGACACTGATCATTGCTCCTCTATTACTTTAGTAGATATGATAAATTTAAAAAACAAATTGTGCTCTTTTCAAATTTCTCTCAAACTGATAACAAAAACCCTTGCATCTTTTAATCATTGTCTATTTGAAGTCACTGTTAATGGGATTCCTTTCTAGGCTAGCAAATAGTTATTTTGATGAAAACAGGGCTACTCAAACTTCTTTAAAACTTTCAATGAATCTCTTCCTCTTATCACTTTTTCCCTTTGAACTCTGATTTTAAGCCTTCTCTTAAATCAAACAAAAATGGTCAGAGATATGAATACCTTCAAAACATGTCTTTTTGCTGCATTTGGAGATGAACTTGTTGTGTGATAACTTATTTTGGAATTTTTGGAGACTTTGGAAAGTTTTCCACAAACCTGGTTGACAGTGGCCCAGGTGTTTCATAGGCGCGCCGCGCTGTGTGTCAAAATGCACTGTAAAAACCTACAGGCGCGCCGCACAATTTTCCAGGCGTGTCACACACTTTTTCAGCCGGTTTTGGAGGCCTTCCCAGTGTCAGAATTGGGCTCGAGATGGCTCGTTGGAAAGATATGGAAGTATAATTTCCAAATATGCTTTATTTTTTTCGTTTGGTGTCCATTTGATTGTTCAAAAATTTATTTTACCAACACTGGTCAAAAATGGTGAATCCTGGTGCAGAAATGCATAGTGCTGTTTGCAGACCACTTTTGGATTCCTTCCCGGTGTCAAAATTGGGCCCGAGATGGCTCGTTGGAAAGATATGGAAGTATAATTTATAAATATTCTTGATTTGTTTCATTTTTTTTCTATTTGGTTGTTCAAAAATTGATTGTCCCAACACTGGTCAAAAATGGTGAATGCTGGTGCAGAAATACATAGTGTTGTTTGCAGGCTACTTTTCGATGCTTCCTGTTGTCAGAATTTGGCCCGAGATGGCTCGTTGGAAAGATATGGAAGTATTATTTCCAAATATACTTGAGGTTTTTCATTTGGTATCCATTTGGTTGTTCAAAAATTGACTGTCCCAACACTGGTCAAAATGGTGAATCCTGGTGCAGAAATTCTCCCGTGACATCTGTATTTTTTACATTTCCCACAAACCATGATACCTGTGTAGAAACGGAAGGAGGTTTTTATTATTGAATCTATTATGGAGAAAAAAATCTCTCACTTTTGTGAATTTAATCTCTGTTTGGTCAGAAACTCATTTTGAAACAAACTGCCTGGGCGCTCCTTAACCTTTGTTTTTGTGAAGCGAAAGATATGTTTCTTTGACTGAAAGTGAAACATGTTTAATCACCCTTTAACCATTTTAATGAGCTAATTCATAGTGTAAAAATTTGGAGGGCTGATCCTCTACCTTTTGTGAAGGAGGCCATTGTTGAAGTTTACAAACCAACTGCTTTTTTCTTTGTGTGACTTTGCTGGTGACATCTGTCGCTTTAATCACTGTGTATCCTTTGAAATTTTAGACAAGAAACATAGGTTTTGATCACAAAAGAGCTCCTTTTCTATCTGTTGGTAAAGGAACTTGGATAGATAGCAATGCTCTCTTTGAATATGTGACCTTATATCCTTTGAAGGAAATCCTTTGTAAATATAAGAAATAGAGACTTTCAGCACACTTATGCCACTGTATGGTTTCTATGTAGAAGAGGTTTTCAACATAATGAATTTTAATTTATATTAACCATGATTTATCAACTGTTATCACCAATAAAAACCCTTTCAAACACACTTTTATATCTTTTCCATACATCAGTTGTTCACCCTTTTGGAGGAGGTGGTGTAAACAATTTTTAAGTCATTTTTAAAACACCTGTTAGCTCTCTACTCTTTGAATGAGGTTACATCCCCGATCTATATTTGGAGGGAGGATTTCATATACACAAGGTCATGGGCCTTTTAACACCAGTGTATTATCCTTTTGTTTGTAACATAAAAAGGTCTTCAACTTAACACCTCTGTTTGTTTCATCATCATTTCCCGATTAGTGTTTTAAAATGGAAGCCTTTCTCACACATCATTTTGAAATCCTGTTGATGTTTCTTTTGTTCATCCCTTGGAAGGAGATGGCCTACAACAGCTCTGAAATTACTCAAAACACCTTGATCCTCTGCTTTTTAAATGAAGGAGGTCTTATTCAGCATGTCACCCAACCATCTTCTCTTGCTTGGAGGAGGTTATCAGTATGTTTCCCAACCATCTGATTTTGCTTGGAGGAGGTTTCCTATCATGATGTCTTCTAACATTTTCTCTTTTGAAGGAAGTCATCATAGTCATGAAATTTCATCTATTTCCAAAATTGTGTCATCTTTCCTTGAAATATATATCTCTGCTTGGTATATCAAAATAGGTAATAAAGTGAAATTTTGACAATCTGCTATATGAGGCATGTTATGAGATATGTATCTTTTTGTCAAAATATCCGTATGCAATTTTAAACCAGAAGCTACATGACTTGTATTTGTAGATTATTTTCTTGCTAGTCATCATTTACTAACCTTTTTTGACTGTGTTTGCAGCTGTGCATTGGATTTGTTCTTTGACTAGTGTTTTTATCCCAGGCTCAAGGCAGCATAAGAAGCAGCTATTTTCTTATGTACTATGATGATGTCCTTTGGAAAAATTATGCAGCATTACCTCTAAAGGAGATACTGAAAAAAACGTAGATCATCATTATATCAATCCTTTGAATTTATGTGGCTTTGAAGGATGATCTCATCTCTTTGGGAAACTTTTGATCTTTGACACATGCACTCCTATTCTCCTTTCATTTCAGCTCTCCATCTGCTTCATGATGGAAAATTTCTTCGAAATGAGAGACTTATTTGGACTTGTCTCTTTTCTCTTGTTTGGATACTATTTGTCATTTTAATTACACCCTTGCGGAGATGCAAAAAATGTGACTTTGAGCCTTGGAAGGATTCTTTGGTGCCTTATGGACATTTTCCCGATCTAAGCACATTATTTTAGACAGTGAACATGCTCATTTTCTTCTAATTTGGACCTTTGTAGAATTTCTTCTTGAATAGAGACAAAAGACCTTTTAGTGGTGTGCGACCTATGGATGTATCAAGACTTATTTTGCGAAATAAGAAGATAAACTATGACTGGTTGGTACTAGACAGAGGCTCTTTGGCTTAAGATGTTTTTGCCAAAGAAATGACTCCTAAACACCACTATCTAACTTAGGGGCAACTTTCATTGATTCTGATTGTTTTTGACAAGAAGGTCAAGGATAGGAAGGGAGACACTTTGTCAAATATTGGATAGTGAGTTTCATGATAAACAAGGGGAAAATTGATAGCAGATAAGAAAGGCTAAGACAACTTTAGACAGAGATATTTGGCTGAAGCAAGACATGACTTGAAAATTGAAGATTGTTCTGATCATAGGCTGATAGGGAAAGGTAGGAGGGTAAAAATTTGTCTGGGGTGTTTTCTAGATGAAAAATTGACACATGGAGATTAGCTTCTAGAAAACTCAGTTAGGAAACTAGTCATCAATAACAGGTGAAAAATACTGATGACTAACAGGTGGCTGAGACTGTTGACCCATCCTTAGCTTATAAATCCTCATCTCTTATGCATTCAAAAAAAATTCTAGCCATAACATGCTCAAGAGAAGAGGTGAAGAATATTGCATACCTATACCTACCTAATGGTTGCTGGAGAGGCATGCATGATGTTGTTGCTAAGTTGATGATCGATCCATGGTTCTTTGGAGGTGTTAATTTCCTTGTTTTTCTTGTGTTGAGGTTCCCATGATTTGGCAGATTTGGCAATACCAAATGATGAGACAACATCAAACCACTTTGGGACCTCAGGATCTAGCCCTCCTGGACCTAGAGAGGGATCTCTCTATAAAGGTAAAGAAATATATAATATTTGAAGTTCAATTTAAGGTATTAGGCTAGTTATAGGGCACAAGGGTTGTTGTTTTGTTTTGTTTTGTTGTTTGGTTGGGAAACATGAAAGAAGGGTTCAATGTAAGACAAAGAAGTGAGTAAAGAATGATTTTAGCAATAGGGAGATAATTCAAAGAAAACTCAAGTCCATTGGGCAATGGGGTCATAAAAGGGTTTACTTGCAATTCAATATCCAAGGCTTTCAAATGGGCTAGTAATCTAAATCAGAGGATCTCTTAAGATGAGAGTAACGTGATGAAATGATAAGGAAATGAAGGTGAATGACAAGGAAACCTTCCAAGGTGACCACCTAGGAGAAAATCTAGGGACAGGGCATGCCTTAACCTTCTATGATCAAACTCCCAATGAGGCTAACTCTTCAGACAATAGAAAAAATTCAAGATGGACACAAAGTGAAGCCTAAGATCAGAGAAAGACTTTTAACCTTATCTGCTTTTGAAATTCAACTTAAGGGATCTTAGAAAGGAAAACTATCGGAAAAGGACCCTAGTGAGAGAGAACTAACTCTAAATCTCCCAGATTCCTAATTATTTCAGTTGAAACTAGACAAGAACATCTAAAAACAAACTCTAAATTCATACATCAGCGAGCATGGATCAAACCAACTACTATACTGGTTAAATTATCTTAAATTTGTTCTTAGATTACACAATTAGAAGAAAACATCAAAGATAAGAAGAGCAGGAAGCGTTAGGGTACTTTACAACAGTATATCCTAAGCTAGATTACTGATTCTTATCAGAGAAATGAAATATGATGAATAACAGAGGGAAAACATTGACAAAGGTAGAACACATCACCACTGATTTAGATCAGGATCCGATGAACATGCTTGTCATATTAAAGAGCAACACCAGTCACATACATCATTGTCCAATAGCTCGATATCAGTCTGAAATCATCTCCCAGCCTATTTTACAACCAATACACACAGAACTCTATCTCAAAGGAATAACTTACAATCCACGGTTAACCAACATTTACAATGCGTTTCTGATGAGTTCTTATAGCTGAAAGTGTGGCAGTAGAGGTAGATAGAACTTTAAATGAAACATTAAATAGAGGAGGAAGAGTGCTTGAGGCCCATTCTGTTTTAATATACCGTATTGAATTTTAGTACTATTTGGATGAATAAGTGGTCTTTGATAGGCTGATAATAACTCCGAAGGTATGTTCTTGAAGTACTCTCTAGCAGTTGGTACTCCTTTTGTACTCTGGGACAAGTAAGGCAGATAAATGACTTTCAGGCCTTCCATACTTGTAACTAATGCTCTGGCAATCTTAGGACTTTTGTAAGGGTGATGATCTTCTCAAGAACTTGATGGAGGAATAAAAAACATTATGGGCACTTGTCCTTTCTTGGGAAAGAACATTCTGCTGATGTGAAACACTGATATGGCTTGTTTCATGTGCTTTCGGCCTTATTAGCCTTTAGATCATTTTAAGGGTCTTCAATCTGAATCTTCGTCCTTTAAACAATGGATTAAAGCATTTAATCTTCAATAATGGGCTTTAATCCCTTTAAACTGTCACTGATACTCTTTTCCTCTTCTCTTCTATCTTGTTTGTGAATATTACAGGTTTTCATGGTGTTGAAGGCTCATGAGAAGGTTTCACATTGGTCCTTTAATGAAATACTTCGTTTAAAACCTTCCCAGGTGTTTTCCCTGCAATCTTCGGTTCTGAAAAACTGGAATTCTGCTCCCTGTATTACCCTGTCTATGATGGCGATACATAGTGAATTTTACCATCTGTAACCGTACAAAAACACAATAAACATGTTATAAAAATCCCTGGGAGTGGAGGAGGATTTCTCTGAAGGGCCGAGGAAACAGTGTCGCAGCAATGGAAATGGTGGAAGCAGTGGAAAAATGGTTGAAAATCGCTACGGAATGGAAGAAAACTGGCCTGGTGAAAGTCTGGTTCGAGGACGGTTCCAGACCGTTGGATTAGATTATACAGTGGCGATCAACAATCGAGATTCACCGGTGCAGGAGGTTTGACTGAATTAGACGAACACAAATAACTTTAGTGTTAAACACGAAAGTTTAATTTTCGGGCAAATACAAAGGGAGAAGGGTAAAATGAAGGATATTGGGGGCCTTTGGTGGTGGGACCAGGAGGGTGGAGGGAGATTGAATGCGGACCGTTGGATCACTGGAGGAGATCAACGGTGGGATCTTCCAGTGAAATCATTTGGAAGACCTGATGAAAGAAATATGGATGATAATGCGATGTAATATGAGCCGTTGATCTAGATCAAATGGATGGTCGGGATCTTCGGATGGAGCTTTCGGGAGCAAAGGGGAAAATGTGGTTTTAGCGGAAAAACTGCTGGTTTCACACGGCTTCAAAGTGGTTTTGAACTTTTGCCAAAAAAATGTGATATGCCTCGTTTTCTGACACGTGTCCCCCCCAAAACTGCTTTCATCGCGTAATTTTGAAACTTTAACTATCGGGCAGTGAAAAAACGCGATATGAACCTCATCCATTGGATGTAGGATGGGGAGATTTGACGGTGCAGGGTAGTGCGAGATATGGAAAGATGCACAGGCAGTAAGGTGGGAAGAGTCAGCGGTGGTTTCAATGCTGACCGTCAGATCTGTAGAATGGATGGCCAAGATTTAAAAGAGAAAGTGGAGGCAAAGGGGCAAGTGAATGAGCGGGGAGAAGGAGAGCCGTTGGATCTATCGGAATGGACGGTTGAGATCTAATCGCATCGGAGAAAAGGCAGGGGCCCAAAACTCCGAGGTTTTGATTTTGCGATTACGCGTGGACCGTTGGTTCAAAGGGGAGATCAATGGTCGAGATTTGACCAGAGGGGGAATGACGGAGGGCACCTGAGTGGAGCGCGATTTAATCTGGGTCGTTGGTTCTTGTTGATTCAACGGTCCAGATTAAACCAACGGAGCGATGATGTTAGGCTATTGGGTTCATCTCCAACCGTCGGATCTACACAAACGGATGTTTGAGATTCAATCGGAGATCGCAAATCGGAGGAATCAATGGATGGCACTTAAGACTTCTTGCGATTGGCGATTAGCGCTGGCCGTTGGATCTTCGGAAAGATCGACAGTCAATATTCAAGCGGAGGTCGATAGAACAAATGTTCCTCGCATCGGAAATTTAGAAGAAACAAAGGAAAAGGCGATACAAAAATCTCCGATTGCGATTGCGTGATGGGCTTAGTGCCTGGTCCTGGGCACGGGTCACATGCGGAAGAGGGGTTAAGGGCTTAGCCGAAGCGGGCTTAAGCCCTAAAGTGTTTAAAGAGTAATGTTAGGCCAAAATCAGTGTTTTTGAGGCCAAGAAAGGGGTTCCAGTAGGCAGAAAAGGGTGTTTTTAAACCAAATAAAGGGAGCTATCAGGTTTAAAAAGGGAATTTTAATGATTTGGAGGGTTAATGGAGGGATTTTGTAAGATTTTGAAAGGGAAACAAGGAGGTGAGAATGAATAGGGAAAATGGAGGCATTTTTGAAGCATTATTTTCACAAAACAATGGGGTTCTTCAGTGGAAACAACAATGAAGGTATTTTAAAGGATAGAAGACACATGGAGGCTTCAAGAATGAAATATTTTCAAGGGAAATGTTTCTCTTGAAGGCTCAGAAACATTTTAGCCACCTGTTTTCTTGAAAATTTTTTATAGGTGGCTAACAGTGGCTCCACATGGGGATGGCATCTTCTTGAAGGTGTCAAGAACTTCAGAGAATAATTTTTTGGAAGTAGGCCAGATGCCTGATCTTTAACCATATTTTTCTTCTTTGATCAGCTGCTACAAACATGATGGATATTAAGTCAGCAGAAAATATTCTCCCAAACAATCTACCTACCCATATTCTTTCTTCAAGGTGAATTTAGACTTGCAGACCTTATTCATCATTCCTTTTATTGAAAGCAGAAAAAACTAGTCTAATTCTACCCTTATTCCTCCATGAGACCAGATTAGATAGTTGGCCTCATAGCTTCTCTACCTACACTAATATCTGCTAGGATTAAACTGTTTAGCAGATTTCTTTCTCTACATTCTACAACAGAAATTCAAAACAGTCAAACCAGGATTAGACTGTCTGGTTTGCTGTGGGTCCATGGCATAAAGACAACTGCACATGAACTAAAATTTTGCAGGAAATTGAAACCAAAATTTTGAAGGCTTGAAATTGTGAAACTTTAGAGCATCCTTCTTTCTCTTGTGACTCAGATTTTGAGCTTGTTAGAGTCGCTTTTCTTCTTCATTTCAGCTCTGGTTTTGGGCTTGTTAGAGCTGATTCTTCTTCTTTCTTTGCCGGTTCAGGTTTTGAGCATATTAGAACTAGATTTCCTTTTTTCTGGCTCAGGTTTTGAGCTGATTTGAGCCATTCTTTAGAGCTTTACAGGTTCAAGTTTTGAGCTTGTCTGAACCTTTTCTTTTCTCTTTTTTTTTGTATTTTTCCTTTTTATTTAAAACTAAACAAAGCAATGGTATTTACAATGGAGGTGAAACTTTAAACTTTGACCTTTAGCAGTAGTAATTTTTGAGCATCTTGCCATTGACAGGACCCCCAAACAGATCTGTACCATCTAATTCTTGCAGAAAAAAGGCACTGGGACCAATGGTGGACTGGATGATATAAGGACCTTGCCACAAACTATCAAATTTGATATGCTTACCTTTGTCCTCTCTCCTGGAGTCCCACTTAAGTACCTTGTCTTCGATTTTGAAGTCACAAGCTTTTGTTCTTTTATCAAACAATTTTTTGATGTTCTCTTGCACTTTCTGAGCTCTGTTGTAGACCTCTTCTCTTGTTTGCTGGAGATGTATTGTTTGATTGATCCTCATTACCATGCTGTATTCTTCTGATTGTATTTCTTGGACCAATTTTATCATTGGTACCCCTAGGCTGGTAGGGAATACTGCATTTTCCCCATAGACAAGCTGATATGGAGACATTCCAATGGATTTATTTGTAGTCAACCTGTCTTCCCACAGAGCATGCACCAACTTGTTATGCCATGATTTTTTATTCTCTTCAAGCAGCTTCTTGATGATGGTCACAAAATTTTTATTTGATGATTCTACTAGCCTATTACCCTGAGGATAATAAGTAGTAGAATGACCAAGTGCAATCTGATACCTGTGAAAAAAGTAAATCATCTTTTTGGAACCAAAAGCAGCAACATTATCAGTGATAATCTTCCTAGGGCAACCAAATCTAGATAGGATGTGGTCTTCCAGGAATTTTATAATAACATAATCTATGGCATTCCTAGTAGGGATGGCCTCTATCCATTTTGTGAAATAGTCTGTGGCTATGAGAATCCATTTGTGTTGGGCTGATGAAGCAGGATGGATTTCTCCTATGAAATCTAGGCCCCACTGTTGAAAAGGAGCTTCAACAGTGATAGGTTGTAATGGTAAAGGGAGGAGTTTCCTTTTGCCCTAAAAAAATTGGCACTTATGGCAGGAAACTATCATTTTATGTACATCTTGGAAAAGGGTGGGCCAATAATAGCCAGCTTTCAGGATTTTTTTGGCAGTGGTTTTCCAGTATAGATGCCCCCCACACTCTCCTTCATGGAACTCATGTTTGACCCTCTCTGCATCAACTTCAAGAAAAAATTTAAGCAACAAACCATTTGCATTTTTCCAGTATAAACATTAATTTAAAATGCAATAATGTCTAGCTTTTAAATTCAAAAATCTTGCCTTTGTCTTTGATAAATCAGGAGGAGCATTAAGATTTGTAAGCACATGCACGATGTCAACATACCAAGGAGAGTTTTGGAATTTTTATTCAACAGTAGGAGTAGGTAGTCCTTCATGTTCATCTAAAGCATCTACCATGTTAATGTCAAGGGCTTGTAAGTTAGATTCAACCATAAATTGAGTTAAGCCTTGACCTTTGATAAGTTTTGTGGGTTTGATCTCCAAATCATACTCTAGTATTACGGAAATCCATTTACCTCTTTTTCCTTCTGGATCTTGGGACAAAATATCTTTCACCACTATGTTAGGCACGTAGGCAATGATGTGAGAATGTAGAATATACACCCTGAAGTCTAATAAGGCCTTTACCAAAGAATAAACCTATTTTTCCATTATATTATATTTCAAGGGTGCGTCTCTTAGTGCTTTTCTAAAGAAAGCAATTGAATGCTCTTGGCCTTCTGGGTTTTTTTCAACAAGACTGTAGCCACGGTATGCTCTGATGCAAAGGAGAATATAAGGAAATATTTTGTGAAATCTGGGCTGATTAGAATCGGTGCTCGGGTAAGGGCCAGTTTTACCAGTTCGAAGGATTTTTTGGTTTATTTAACTCCTACTTCTTTCTTAAGCATGTTCGTCATATTTCTCAGGAGTTCTGCTAAGTTGGGAATAAACCTCCCTAGGAAGTTAATTTTCCCAATAAAGGATTGCAATTATTTTATGTTTCTTGGGTGGCTAATCTGCAGTATTCCCTCAACTCTTTTTGGGTCTATTTTAATCCCTTTTTATGATATAATATGGCCAATAAGTTTACCTTCTTGAAGCCCGAATACTGTCTTCTTGGGATTTAAAGATAGCTCGAACCTTCTACATTTCTCAAATACTTTTCTCAGATGTTCAAGGTGCTCTTCATCGGTTTTGGAATAAACTGTTATTTCATCGAGATAAATCACGATGAAGTGCCCTATTTCCTCTAAAAATGCAATGTCCATAGCTCTTTGGAAGGTTGCACCAGCGTTCATTAGTCCAAAAGGAATTTTCACGTACATGAACGTGCCCCATGGAGTGGTGGAAGTTGTTTTTAGTTGATCTTATGGGAGTACTAAGACCTGGTTATACCCTGAAAATCCATCTAACAGAGATATCCTCTCTGAGCCAACTACCCTTTGTAGGATGTGTTCCATTTTGGGTAAGGGGTAACTATCCTTTAAGGAGGCTCTGTTAAGGTTTCTAAAATCAATGCACAGTCTGATTTCTCCCGTCTTTTTTTCTCACAGCTACAAGGTTAGACACCCAATCAGAAAACCTCACAGGCACTATGATTCCTGCCTCATACATTTTCTTGATTTCCTTTTCTACAAGAGGCAATTGTACTGGGTTAATTCTGCGCAGTTTTTGCCTAAAGGGTTTTTGGGTTTCTTTCAATGGGATCTTGTGCTGGATGATTTATGTGTCATAGGATTTTAAGTCCTCATAGCTCCAAGCAAACACATCAACAAACTCTTTAAATAAATCAATGTATTTATTCTTGATGTGTGCTGGCAAGGATTTAGCTAATTTAATCATTTTAGGGTTATCTTCACTGCCTATATTGCATTCTTCAATATTTGATTCTATGTGTTCTATAGTGGGCTTCTTTGCCACATCATTAAAATAAAAAAGGTCCTCTAAAGGTACTAATCCTCTAGGTATGCTTTTGTCTTTGGACTACAACACCTCTACGTCTTGTTTATCTGCGTTCTTGTATTCTTTTGTTTTATTTTCGAATTCTTTGGTTAACATGTTTATTTATGCAGAACATAATGGTTTTTCTTCATCAGGGGGCTCTTTATCTGAACAGTTTTCATCATATTTTGAGTTTGAATCAGGTAATTCAAACTCATTCCTGCAAAGCAAGAAATCCTCTATCTGTTTGTCACCCTCAAAGACCTGCTAATATTTTTCATTATCTAGCACCGCAGGTCTATATTTTGTTTGAATAATGACTTTTTTATCACTAGGTAGTCTCTGATATGAACTAGCAGTGCAGGCCAACTCATTTGCAATTATGTTTTGACTCATAGGAACAAACACAAGCTCATATTCTACAAATGTTTTCAGAAAATCCATAGCACCATTTTTGTATTCCCTCAATCTAGGATGCTTTGCAGTATACTCTCCATTTAGTTGTTTGATGACTAATTCTGAATCTCCTTGAACAACTATTCTCTTAGCTCCTAGTTTTTTCAATAAATGCAATCCTAAGAGAAGAGCTTCATACTCTGCAATATTGTTTGTGCACTTAAAGTTTAGTTTAAAAGCATGGCTCTCAGCATAATTATTTTCAGAATTGTGCAACCATACCCCATTTCCTGCATTCTTTTTAGTGCAAGACCCATTGAAGCTCATGCACCATAAAGGACTATTTGCAGATTTGTTATCAGTTTCATCATTATGTTGTATTATGAGGTCTGCACCATGTTGCGTAACGTTTAGTTCCTTAGGACTTTCATGGAGTTTAGAGTGATGAGTAATCTGCTATTTACGGTCTTGGTTTTTTTCACTCTGGTTTTTTGATTTAGTACACTGTTCAAAGGTTTCTTCCTCGTTTTCCTCAACATCTAGAGTCACCATTATGTTGAGATCTGTGGGCTCTACTCTGTTGTTTAAATTTATGTCTTCTAGCTCTGGCTCATCTATAAGTTCATCATTGTAAAGAATAAAAGAGTCCAGATCTGTATGGACAGAGTACAGAGGTGAATTTTCAGGTTTCTCAGGGCTGCTAACCATAAAATTCATGTGTGCCTCCCTATATAGTGTTCTATGTTGGCTAAAGACAGGGATTGTGGCATATGTCATGTCCATATGCATTGTACCTTGCAGCTTGGCGCCCCATGACCTTGACAACAACATGCCATACTTAGGAGGTACATCGGCCACTACAACATCCATTACCATGCATTTGGCTGGGATTTGAGTCAAATTCACACAAAGATCTTTGATTAGGCCAAGGCACTTCACTCTGCTAGAGTCAAAGGAATATAAGTCCTTATAAGGTCTGGTTATTTCTAGGCCCAACTTTTCCATTATCACTTTGGGCATTAGGTTGTGTGAAGCACCTGAGTCATGCATAGCATTATGCAGGATTTTGTCATGGATATTGAGACTGACATAGAAAGGGGGTACTACTCCTTCCTGTAATTTCCCTTCAATTTTTGGGCCAAACAGGAGAGCTAGTTGATCATCATTTAAGTTGACAGAATCACTGTTTTCTCCTAAGTTTAAATCTTTCAAAATTTGACATTTATATACATCCTGGTTGGCCAACTCAGTGAGAGGGACAGAAATTTTGATTTTGGCAATCTCACTCTCCAGATTGAAAGAAGACTGACTCTTTGAAAGGATCATTTATGTTTTGTTGGCCATTGCTTTATGGGCAAGATCAGTTTGTTGATCTTCACTATGTACAATGGTTGAAGCTGCTTTTTCAGGAGCATTAGCCACTGTGCTAGTGCTGCCGGTTTCTTGACTTGGTTTATCAGTGGTTTGGATGTCTTTGTCCTTGTTCTTGCCAGAACTCTCAGCTCTGTTTTGTTGCTTTCAGTAGTCCCTTTAGGAGTCTTCTCAGGTCTTTTCTAAATAGTGATTTCAGAGGTTTTGGCTTTGGGAATTTCTGGTTTCTTTTTACTTCTGAGATCATATTGTTCTCGGACCTGCATGATGGAATTGTTGAATCCTAACCTATAGTATTCAGACTTTATCCCTTCCTCTTCCCAATGTGTGTATGAGGTCTGGTTGTCTTCTGTGGGAAATGTGTGATCTTGGTTATCCACTTCCACCATGTTTATGGCAGCTCCCTATGATTCTTCTATTATTCCCTCATCCTCATCAAGGAAGTTCTCTTGGAACGGAGGTATGATTTGTTGGTCAGAATCCATTTGCCTATCTTGATTGTCCTCCCTTCTATAATTCTGGTTCTTGTTTCCATTTTGGGAGTGGTTCTGATTTTCTCTTGGTTGGGCTTTCTCAAGTAAGCTCATCCTTTTTATCATCTCCTCCAACATCCTTTCCACCTTTGAGCTAGATGCGGAGGGTGTAGTATCTTCTTTATAAGTTACCTTCTTCTCCGATCTTAGCCTAGCTCTTTTCTCAATTAAGTTTTCTTCTACACTCACAACTCCCTGTTGCATGTCTTTTAGAGTTGCATAGTCTCTCTCCCTTAGTTGATAGGCCATATCAGCATCGAAACCCTCAGGATATCTTACTAAGGCCATGCCTTGGGGAGGTTTCATATGTGGCTGGAGAGCGTTGTAGACTCTGTTAAACCTGGAAGAGTAATCATGAACACTCTCTCCCTGGTTTCTTTTAAGACTCTGATACTCTACTAATATCTGGAGAGGGTTGCTTTTGACTTCCCATTTGTTTATGAAAGCTTTTTGCAAAGTGGGAAGGTCATGGATGCTGTTAGGAGTTAAGCCCTTAAACCACTTCTTCACTTCTCCTCCTAAAATTTGAGCAAATATTCTCATTTTAACAGTCTCATCATCTATCTCCATGTAATCAAATGCATCTCCTATCTCGGTGACATGTTTTTGAGCTATGGTGGATTCTTCTCCAGTGAAATGGGGAATTTTAGCCTGATAGTTATTTGGTAAAGGAACCAGAGGTTGAGGCAAAACTAGGGGGGCATACCACGCTACCATGATAGTGTTTTGTGGAGGTAAAGGATTAGCTTGAGCATCAGGTATATGGAAGGAAGAACTGCTTGGGCCAGCAACAAACTGCTGAGCAGATTTGGGGTGAGAGAGACCCAAGTTGTGAATGAAGTGGATATTAGGAGGTGTTGATGGAGGGGTTTCTCTGTCACCAGTGTGTTGACCACTATGTGGTGGTGAACTTGGAGGCTCTAATTTTGTCTAATCTATACCACTGAATGATTTAATTCTTGGTAAGTTACTTGGTAAGTCTAAGTCAACTTGAGTGTCTGATAGAGCTGCAAGGTTTTCAGGTGCTGAGTTAGCTCTATGAATGGGTCTGACAATAGTTGGATCCGTAGAGGTGTGATACTTCCTAAGAATGCTCTCTGGATTGTCAACTATTTCAGGGGGATTTGGATTAGGATAAGCTCTAGTAAGGATTTTTCTTGAAGCTAGTATGTTAAGTCTCAACGAAGAAAGTTAGCCAGGTATGACAGTCTTTAAGAGGAAAACTATCCTTAAACAAAGAAGCTTAATCCTCAACGTTTCTTTTAATATGGATGATGTTGTAATGCAACCGGTCTCCCAGTGGAGTCTTTTGAAGACAAAGGTAATTAGTAGGCCTATTGATCACCAGTGGAGTATTTTGGTCGTTTAGGAACTGTGGAGTCACCAGGTGGAAGGTTCAAAGTGTTTCAAGGAAGTTTTACTATCCACCATAGTGATTAGACACCAAATCAAGGCTATTGGTCTTGTGTCCCTAGTGGAGTCGCCATTATGTTGAGGTTCCCATGATTTGGCAGATTTGGAAATACCAAATGATGAGACAACATCAAACCACTTTGGAACCTCAGGATCTACCCTCCTGGACCCAGAGAGGGATCTCTTAACCTTATATTAGATGTACCTCTTCAAATTTAGGGTAAAGTTTCTCACAATAAGGATTTTTTCAACTCTCTTGACTTTCCTGGAGCACACTGTCTTCTCTTGTAGCAAATTTTTTTCTACTGTAGCACATAGTATGTCTCTCTTGTAGCAGCCTTGTTTCTCCTGTAGTAGTCATGTTTCTCCTATAACAGCTATGCCTGATCCCATAGCAACTACAAATCAAATTTGTATCTCTCCTATAGCACCCTAATCAACCTCTGGCATAATCTAGCTCATCCTTTTGTACCTTGATGGGTTTCTCTAACTGTTTCTTGGGAATGAGTAATTGTGCAAGTCAATTTGAGCCTTGAACTTTTATTTCCTTTTGTGATAATGGCTCAGAGCGCTTTGGTGACTTGGCCTTTGCGTGAATTTCCTCTTTTAATCATTATCCCCACTCCTTGTAATCACCACCCTTCTTAATTTGGATTTTCCACGTTGCATGAGTGAGGGAGTTAGCTACACTTAATTGGTTGAGGGTGGCTGAGACTGTTGACCCATCCTTAGCTTATAAATCCTCATATCTTATGCATTGAAAACAAATTATAGCCATAACATGCTCAAGAGAAGAGGTGCAAAATATTGCATACCTGTACCTACCTAATGGTTGCTGGAGAGGCATGCATGTTGTTGTTGCTGAGTTGATGATCGATCCATGGTTCTTTGGAGGTGTTAATTTCCTTGTTTTTCTTGTGTTGAGGTTCCCATGATTTGGCAGATTTGGCAATACCAAATGATGAGACAACATCAAACCACTTTGGGACCTCAAGATCTAGCCCTCCCAGACCCAGAGAGGGATCTCTCTATAATGGTAAAGAAATATATAATCTTTAAAGTTCAATTTAAGGTATTAGGCTAGTTATAGGGCACAAGGGTTGTTGTTTTTCTTTGTTTTGTTGTTTGGTTGGGAAACATGAAAGAAGGGTTCAATGTAAGACAAATAAGTGAGTAAAGAAGGATTTTAGCAATAGGGAGATAATTCAAAGAAAACTCAAGTCCATTGGGCAATGGGGTCATAAAAGGGTTTACTTGCAATTCAATATCCAAGGCTTTCAAATGGGCTAGTCATCTAAATCAGAGGATCTCTTAATATGATAGTAACATGATGAAATGATAAGGAAATGAAGGTGAATGACAAGGAAACCTTCCAAGGTGACCACCTAGGAGCAAATCTAGGGACAGGGCATGCCTTAACCGTCTATGATCAAACTCCCTATGAGGCTAACTCTTTAAACAATAGAAAACATTCAAGATGGACACAAAGTGAAGCCTAAGATTAGAGAAAGACTTTTAAACTTCTCTGCTTTTGACATTCAACTCAAGGGATCTTAGAAAGGCAAACTGTCAGAAAAGGACCCTAGTGAGACAGAACTAACTCTAAATCCCCTAGTTTCCCAATTCTTTCAGTTGAAACCAGACAAGAACATCTAAAAACATACTCTAAATTCATACATCAGCGAGCATGGATCAAACCAACTACTATACTGGTTAAATTATCTTGAATTTGTTCTTATATTACACAATTAGCAGAAAACATCAAAGATAAGAAGAGCAGGAAGCATTAGGGTACTTTACAGTAGTATATCCTAAGCTCGATTACTGATTCTTATCAGAGAAATGAAATATGATGAATAACAGAGGGAAAAAATTGACAAAGGTAGAACACATCACCACTAATTTAGATCAGGATCCAATGAATATGTTTGTCATATTAAAGAGAAACACCAGTCACATACATCACTTTCCAACAGCTCGATATCAGTCTAAAATCATCTCCCAGCCTATTTTACAACCAATACACACAGAACTCTATCTCAAAGGAACAACTTACAATCCACGGTTAACCAACATTTACAATGCATTTCTGATGAGGTCTTATAGCTGAAAGTGTGGCAGTAGAGGTAGATATAACTTTAAATGAAACATTAAATAGAAGAGGAAGAGTGCCTGAGGCCCATTCTGTTTTAATATCCGGTATTTACTTTCAGTACTCTTTGGATGAATAAGTGGTCTTCGACAGGCTGATAATAACTCCGAAGCTATGTTCTTGAAGTACTCTCTGGCAGTTGGTACTCCTTTTGTACTCTGGGACAAGTAAGGCAGATAAATGACTTTCATGCCTTCCATACTTGTAACTAATGTTCTGGAAATCTTAGGACTTCTGTAAGGGTGATGATCTTCTCAGGAACTTGATGGAGAAATAAAAAACATTATGGGCACTTGTCCTTTCTTGGGAAAGAACATTTTGCTTATGTGAAACACTGATATGGCTTGTTTCATGTGCTTTTGGCCTTATTAGCCTTTGGATCATTTTAAGGGTCTTCAATCTGAATCTTCGTCCTTTAAACAATGGATTAAAGCATTTAATCTTCAATAATGGGCTTTAATCCCTTTAAACTGTCATTGATACTCTTTGCCGCTTATCTTCTATCTTGTCTGTGAATATTGCAGGTTTTCATGGCGCTGGAGGCTCATGAGAAGGTTTCACATTGGTCCTTTAATGAAATACTTCGTTTAAAACCTTCCCAGGTGTTTTCCCTGCAATCTTTGGTTCTGAAAAAATGGCATTCTGCGCCCTGTATTACCCTGTCTATGATGGCGAGACAGAGTGAATTTTACCATCTGTAACCCTGCAAAAACACAATAAACATGCTATAAAAATCCTTAGGAGTGGAGGAGGATTTCTCTGAAGGACCGAGGAAACAGTGTCGCAGCAATGGAAATGGTGGAAGTAGTGGAAAAACGGCTGAAAATCGCTACGGAATGGAAGAAAACTGGCCTGGTGAAAGTCTGGTTCGAGGATGGTTCCGGATCGTTGGATTATATTAGACAGTGGTGATCAATGGTCGAGATTCACCGGTGCAGGAGGTTAGACTGAATTAGACGAACAAAAATAACTTTAGTGTTAAACACGAAAGTTTAATTTTCGGGCGAATAAAAAGGAAGAAGGGTAAAATGACGGATATTGAGGGCCTTTGGTGGTGGGACCAGGAGGGTGGAGGGAGATTGAACGCGGACCGTTGGATCACTGGAGGAGATGAACGGTGGGGATATTCCGATGAAATCATTTGGAAGACCCGATGAAAGAAATATGGATGAGAACGCGATGTAATATGAGCCGTTGATCTAGATCAAATGGACGGTCAAGGTCTTCAGATGGAGCCTTTGGGAGAAAAGGGGAAAAGGTGGTTTTAGCAGAAAAACTGCTAGTTTCACGCGGCTTCAAAGTGGTTTTGAAATTTTGCCAAAAAAACACAATATGCCTCACCGTCTGACACGTTTCCCCCCAAAACCGCTTTCATTGCGTAATTTTGAAACTTTAACTGTCGGGCACTGAAAAATGCGATATGCACCTTAGACGTTGGATGTAGGACAGGGAGATCTGACGGTGCAAGATAGTGCACGATATGGAAAGATGCACGAGAGGTAACGTGGGAAGAGTCAGTGGTGGTTTCAATGCTGACCGTCAGATCTTTAGAATGGACGGCCAAGATTTAAAAGAGAAAGCGGAGGCAAAGGGGCAAGTGAATGAGTGGGGAGAAGGAGATCCATTGGATTTATCAGAATGGATGGTTGAGATTTAATCGCATCGGAGAAAAGGCAGGGGCCCAAAACTCTGAGGTTTTGATTTTGCGATTACGCGTGGACCGTCGGATCAAAGGGGAGATCAATGGTCAGATTTGACCAGAGGGGGAATGACGGAGGGCACCTGAGCAGAACGTGATTTAATCTGGGATGTTGGTTCTTGTGGATTCAACAATCCATATTAAACCAGTGGAGCGATGATGTTAGGCTATCGGGTTCATCTCCAACCGTCGGATCTACACAAACGGATGGTTGAGATTCAATCGGAGATCGAAAATCAGAGGAAAAAAGGGATGACGCTTAATACTTCTTGCGATTGGTGATTAGCATTGGCCGTTGGATCTTCGGAAAGATCGACGGTCAATATTCAAGTGGAGGTCGATAGAACAAATGTTCCTCGCATCGGAAATTTAGAAGAAACAAAGGAAAAGGCGATACAGAAAGCTCCAATTGCGATTGCGCGACGGGCTTAGCACCTGGTCTTGGGTGCGGGTCACATGCGGAAGAGGGGTTAAGGGCTTAGCCGAAGGGGGCTTAAGCCCTAAAATGTTTAAAGAGTAATTTTAGGCCAAAATCAGTGTTTTTTAGGCCAAGAAAGGGGTTCCGGTAGGCAGAAAAGGGCATTTTTAAACCAAATAAAGGAAGCTATCAGGTTTAAAAAGGGAATTTTAATGATTTGGAGGGTTAATGGAGGGATTTTGTAAGATTTTTAAAGGGAAACAAGGAGGTGAGAACGGAGGCTTTGTGGGAATAAAATAGGGAAAATGGAGGCCTTTTTGAAGCATTCTTTTCACAAAACAGCAGGGTTCTTTAGTGGAAACAAAAATGAAGGTATTTTAAAGGGTATAAGACACATGGAGGCTTCAAGAATGAAATATTTTCAAGGGAAATGTTTCTCTTGAAGGCTCAGAAACATTTTAGCCACCTGTTTGCTTGAAAATTTTTTATAGGTGGCTAACAGTGCACAGGTCTTCACATGATGTAGTTGACTAATGGAACCTTTCTTTCTTGTAGGTATCTCTCTAGTTTTTTATCTACTACTATTGGAGTGGATGGGTGACCTTACAACTGATCCTTAGGGATGGAGTGGCTTCCTCAAGCTTTAGGGGTGGCCATCTCTTCATTATTGAGCAATAAGAATCATTGGATCAAGTTTTCTGATGGTTCTATGAAGGCTACTACAAGATTGTTTTCCTCCTATGGCAGTCATTAAGTTTCTTCTCACAATATCATGATGCATTCAGGGACTTGCAAAAATGATAGTGGGTTTTAGGGAAAATAATAATATCTTTAAAAAGTGGTGAAAGTTGTGGGAAAGGAAAAAATATGAAGGAAGAGCCATTTTTCTATGTTTTTTACATGTGGGTTTAGAGGTGGAATCTTGGTGATGGATTTGGCTATATGGAGTGGTGATTGAGATGAAGGAATTTGAGTGGACCTCCCCCAACACTTCCCAAGGAAAATAAGATATTTGGGCCTCTTTTTCCAAGTTGATATTTCTTCCGTAGCACTTCTGTTTTCTCTTGTAACATTTCAGGAAAATATGTAGCAATTATGGAATGCTCTCATAATTTAATTCTTTAATCCATATATCTCAAATGGTAGATTGAATTGACCTGAAATTTGGTGAGAATGTTGCTATCATCCTTACGCATCTCCCCATGAAACATCTTGGCCAACGAACACAAAATCTTGAGAAAAATTTAAAATGAATGTACGTGATGGAGGCCAATTTCTCAAAAAGTGTGCACTCGAATTTGCTGAAATTCCTTGAGTAGATACTATCATCCATATGTATCTTCCCATGAAATAGATCGACCAATAGATGCACAATTTTTGAGACATGTTAAGAATAATTTCTGCCCTGTGTATTTTGGCCTCCTGTAGCAAAACAAAACCTTCATGTATAATTTTAGGACAATGAGAAAATGGATGGGAAAGGCTTGGAAATGATGGATAGATGTCAGAAATGGATGAGGGTGATAGATTGAGATGGCCTTGGTCTTGTTGGAGCATATAGGAAAAGGAGGAGAAATCCCAAGTTTGACTTCCTTTGACTAGGTTTTTGATCAATTTTTTCTTTTGGTGCTAACTTGTTCTTGTTGCTTAAAAAGGATGGAGAGAAAATACATTCATCAGAGAGAGATACATGGAGAAAATAAAATTTTCTTTTCATTTTTTTTTCTCTTTTCTTAGGCTTAATAGCTACCTCAAGGAGTTTTTCAACTAATAAGTCTGTCTAGGCGCCTCAAAGGAGGTATTCACCTAGGATCTTTTATTTTTCTCTTTTTGTTTTCCAACCGATTGACCACCTCATGGAGGTTTTCGATCAGTGAGCCAATATCAGGCGCCTCAAAAGAGGTTTTCACCAGATATTTATTTATTTATTTATTTTCTATTTTACTTTACTTGAAAAAACAATATCTCTTTCAAGTATATGAATAATTCCAATGGAGCCATGTGCACATCAAGATGACAGATAAACTCATGTGTAGGCTAGAAATATATGCTTTGACATGTACTCAAATGTGAGAGACCAAATTCTTTGACTGAGATGAGATTGAGAATTTTTGAAGAAGAGTGTGTTGCTGCAATTTAATGATTGTATAGTACCATATTTCAAAGTATTTGTGATGCCCCTGATCCACTTTCTAATTTAGGTCATCTTGTATGTCTTCTTCTTCCATAAAAATTAGGTGTTCTTATTTTTGCTGATTATTCTCTCGAATAGATAGAGGATCTAATGGTGAACATGATGGAACTTCATCAAGATTTGATTCTGATGTCTTCTCTCCATCAAGTGAAACCCTTGATTATATGGTCTCCTCGATTGAATATTCTTCTTTTGGATGTTGTCCTTCAATGACATCAAGAGCATATTTTTTTTTCAATACCTTTCATGAGATAATATGAACACAATTTAGATCAAGAGGAGACGTTGGGAAGTGTTGTACCTCAACATTGTAAGTGGGTTGAGCTACCTCATTGTTTGGGTTTGAAAATGGTGGTACATGTATTTGAGTGGGAGTGGGAGTTTGAGATGGATGTGGTTGAGGTTGTGGTTGTAGGGGATGCAGATGGTAGGGATAACATGGAGTTGGGTATGGAGGATATTGAGGAAAATATTGAGGATATTTTGGATTTCTCCCATAAGTTCCTTTCCAACCTTGTTTCCAAGGTTGGTTTTGGGGTTGAGATGACTAAGGTTCCCAAGGAAAGGATGTGTTCAAATTACTTTTAGAGGGATGTGAATAAAATTTATTGCATATGAATATTCAAGGAGTTGTTTCTCTATGATCTCGTGTCAGATCAGATCACCAGACATAAATAGAAAATACCAATGAAACAATAAAGATATCCTAATCTCAAATTATCAACCATGCAACATGCAACCTATTAGGGATCTGTAATTTATTAGCAATATTGGCAGAGTCCAATTACAGAAACAACATCGTTTCAACCAACTTTGGGATTCTAGGATCTAGCCCTCCTGAATCCGGAGAGGGATCTCTCCAATATGTACAAAGATGGATTTGTCTTTGAAGTTTGGGGGTTATGATATTAGGCTAGTTATGAAGGCCAAGGGTTTGTTTGTTTTTTGGATGGTTGAGCATGATTACTGTTCAAGGTGGAAAGTTCTGAGTGCAAAAAGTTCCAAAGGTGAGAAGTTGTAGGAAATTAGAGTAAGCTTCAGCCAAAAAGGTAGAAATTTGCAGGTTTTAGTCCATTGGGCTATGGAGTCATAATAGGGTTTAATTGGAACAACAAGAGGCAAGAGTGGTCTATGGGGCAAGTCATCTATGTCTAAGGATCTCTTTGAAGATTGATGTATGGAATGGAATGATACAATCAGAAGGAGAAATAAACAAATGTAGAAACAAGAGCAGCCCAGGATCTGATAAGTACTTTTAAACTAGTCAGCCTTTGACATGGACTCAAGAAAAACATAAAAGTAAACTAGGATCTGGTAAGTACTTTGAAACTAGCCAGCCTTTGATACACTTTCAATAGAAAACATATTAAAACAGAGGGAAACTTGAAGGCAACCTTTGGATTAGAAACTAGCGGGCCGGGCTCACCACAAATCCTCTCCTAGTTCTTCTTTACTTGGTTACTTTCAAGACAGATACAAAGATAACAACAGAATGGCCTAAGATCTGGTAAGTGATTTGAAACTAGCCAACTTTTAACACATTGAAAGGGAAGCAATCAGATAGTCTGTGGGATCATTCTGGGACCAGGGCTCACCATATATTCCTCAATTCATATTCACAAAACATATACTAAAAATAACATATAAGAATAACATTCATCTAAGACAATAAGACGAGGGAACACCAGCATTCCTATGCTTAAACTGAATTAAATCATTCCTAAATAAAAAAATTTAGAAGAAAACATTTAGATAATGATTTTGAGTTAGAGAAGGTTACTGATATACAGTAGTTCCTAACTATATGCATGCTGTTCTTTATAAGAGAATATGAAACACAGATGAAAAACAGAAACAAAAATAACAAGTTACAATAAGAGAAACATCACCGTCAACATTGACCAGGATCCCATAAATCAGCTTGTATTGATGTTTCAAACCAGTTACAACATTAAGTCTAGTTCTTTAGGTCAGCAACCATCTACACATCTCAGCCTAACCTCTCTATCACCAGCAGAGCTCCAAGAGCCAGTGGATACTATGTACAATCAGAAGTTTCTGCTCAAATGTATACCAAAGTTCTACAACCAACCCCTCATTCATCTTCTGAAGAAGTATATATAGAATAATGAGGAGGTGAGATCTGATAAAAGATCTCAATTATAATTAATACAAATTTAATGTGTTCTTGGCCCTTGGGGGGCTCAATGAAGAAACTGTATAGGTGTTTCACTGTATTAATTGATTTACACCTATGAATTAAGCTCGGTGGGAGCTTGTTGACCTTTGAGGCTCTGTGTGACGCTAGGGTTACTCTGCAGATATCTTTTGCATTAAGTTTCATTGCAGAAGTAACTTCTTGTCTGTGCTGAGGCAAAATATAATATTCTTCAATAACTTTGGCCCCTGATTGAGTACTTTGAGGAACAAGTGGTGCTATGGTAGCTGGGAGGAATCGATTTGCCTCAGATTGTGGCGGTGGAGGCATTCCTGCTTGATAAAACACTTTAGGTTTTCTGTAAACTGTGTTTTATTTGGGGATTAGGCTTTTGATAAGCATCTTAGACGTAATCCCCGTGAAAAACTATCTCTAATCCTCTATTCTGATATATTTAGGTCTTCGGCACTGATACTCTTTATCTGTGCCCAATTTACTGTGTTTTTTGCGGTTGTGCAGGGCTGCGCAGGGTTCATAAGGCATCCATGCCTGAGAAAAAACTGAGGAAACGTGCATCTCCACCCTGTGGATGATTTCCTTGGATGAATCAAAGATGGGAGGGTCGTCACCCTCTGCCTCTGAATCTTCTTTGAAAATTGCGAACGAATGATAAAAAACCTTGCAAAAATACGAAAACTATTAAGAAATCCTGCTTTTATAGGTTGATTGCATCGAAGGGCATGTGGAAGGAGCAGGGCCGTTGGATGGCATCATCCAACAGTTGGGATTAATCGGGGAGATCAGATAATGGGCAGAAGAAATATTAGATCAGGGCCGTCGATCGCGCAGAGATCGACGGTCGGGAGCGAATGGGGAAGTTAAAAACAAAGAGTCGTTGACCGGGCAATCGAATCAGGGAGACGAAATGTGAACCGTCAATCTGTAGATCAGATCGACGATGGAAAATGATTAAATCATCGCACCGGGACCAAATTAAGTAGCGGGCATCTTCATTAATTGTCGGGCATCTTTGGCGAGCGATCATTGTTGGATCGGTGGCCCAGATCGGATGGTCCACAGTGATATCGTTGGGCGTCCTGGTCCGATCATTAACGCGTGATGGACGATGGATGGACGATGGCTTTCAAATAGTACAAGGGACGCGTGTCAAACAACGTATGGAATCGATGGCCATCGGAAGAAAACAACTTTTGGCCCGAAGGCGGTGCGATGGATACTACGCGGTATTTGGAGTGGGGGACAGCTGGCGGGGACCATCGGGAGACGTACTCCGCACCGTCTGATCTGTGGGTTTAGATCAATGGTGCAGAACAAACCAAAACTCGTACCAGCGGATAATTATAATAAAAAATAATAAAATGAAGGATTTTATGAATAACAAAGGTTTTTCAACATTTTTTGCGGAATATTTTTAAACCAAAATAAGCGCCTGACTGCCTAGCGCGCGGTCACAGCTCCGGGAATTATGGACGAGAAGGGTTAGCAACTTAGCCCGAGGGGGCTTAAGTCCAAATACATAGAAAATATGTATTTTTATTGATTTTTTCAACGTTTCCAAAGGGTTTCAAGGGTTTCGGCATAGTCAAAAAATGGGTTTTCAACTATGGGAAAGTGATTTTCATAAATGGAAGAAGAGGATCTATGAAAACAAGGGAGTTTTTATGGAGAAAAATGGGGAGAAAATAAAGGTTTTAGAAGGGGGAAAAATGAAGGTCTTGCAGCAGTATTTGGTCTGTTAAAATTAGCAGGATTTCAGGGTCTTTTAGGAAGTAAATATCAGTGTAGATTTGGACAGAGGCAGGAGGCCATCAAGAGTCTTCAAGAGCCAGCAGTTTTTAGTGAGAAAAATTGTTCCTTGAAGGCTAAAAATAGATTTAGCCACCTTTTGGTATAATCAAATTTTACAGGTGGCTAACAGTGGCTCCACTTGGGGATGGTGCCTTCTTGAAGGCATCAAGAACTTTTAGACCTGCATTCTCTGGGAGGCTGACCATGTGCCTGATCCTTTAATGTTCTTTGGGAGGCTGATAAGTTGCCTAATCCATTGGGCTGCTCTTCCTGTGCTGGGATGATCTTCTCTGAAAATGTATTAGCAGTCATAAAAGCAATGGATCTTCATCAATACAACTTTGTACCTACCCAATCCTAAAAATCTAATATTTTTTCTTCAATAAAGTGCAATTGGCTTGGCAAACTCTTTTGCAACATTTTATTCTTTTGAAAGCAGGAAATATAATCTATTTCTGCTCCTTATTTCTCCCTGAACTCAGATTTAATAGTTGAGTTCAGATGATTCTCTACCTAATCTACCATCTGTTGGGATTAAACTGTCCAACAAATTTTCATTCTCTAAATTTCTAAAACATAAATTTAAAAACAGTCAAGTCAAGATTAAGTTGTTTGACTTGCTGTGATCTATGGCATAAAGACAAGCTGCACATAGACTTTTATTTCGCAGAAAAAACAAATAAAAAATGGAAGGCTTAAGATCTGAAATTTTGGAAACATTTCCTTCCTCTTTTCAGAGCTCTGTTTTGACTCTTATTGAGCTGTCTTTCCTTTTCTTCTGGTTCAAATTTTGAGCTAATTAGAACCATATTTTACATCTCTTTGACTCAGAAAATAAAACATATTTGAGTCATCTTTCTCTGGAAACTGAGGTTCAGGTTTTAAACATGTTTGAACCTTTCATTTCTATCCTAATATTAATAATGATAAGCCAAGATTAGACAGTTTGGCATATCAAATTCACTATCCTATCAGCAAAAAATTTAAAGCTAATTAATCAAGATTAAACAGTTTGACTAACTAGAAGTGTGTTTTTCAGGAGTGGCATTTGAGCTTGCACACTTTCAAATTTATCTCTCTTTTTGGTATGGGGCTATACCTTACTTGTTTTCAAAATCTGCCCTCTTTTCTTTCTTTTCTTTGTTTTTGTATTTTTGTTTTTTACAACTTTGAATGCAATGGTGGATGAAATATTTATAATGGAAAAGATAAAAAGGCTTTCAAAACATGACATGGATCAAGAGAAGTAATGTTTGAGCATCCTGCCATTGACAGGACCCCCAAACAATTCTGCTCCATTCAGCTCCTGTAGGAAAAATGCATTGTTACCAGCAACTGAATGAATAGAGTAAGGGCCAAGCCATAGGTTGTCAAATTTTCCATGCTTGCCCTTCTCCTCCCTCCTTGAGTCCCATTTTAAAACTTTGTCCCCAATCTTGAAATTGCTGGTCTTTGTTTTTCTGTCAAAAAGCTTCTTAATGCTATCCTATTTCTGCAATGCTTTTTCATTAACTTCCTCTCTGGTTTGTTGAAGATGAATGGTCTAATTTATTTTTCTGATCATATCATTTTCTTCAGTTTGTAACTCTTGAATCAACTTCATCACTGGAACACCAAGGCTGTTTGGAAAAATTGCATCAGTACCATACACAAGTTGGAAAGGTGACATGCCAATGGATTTCTTCAAAGTCAATCTGTCAGCCCAAAGTGCATGAAAAAGCTTTGTGTGCCAAGACTTTTTGTTGTCCTCCAACAGTTTCTTGATTATGTTCACTAAGCTCTTGTTTGAGGACTCTGCAAGTCCATTACCTTGAGGGTAATAGGTCATGGAATGCCCCAATGTTATGTGATATCTATGACAGAACTCAACCATTTTCTTTGATCCAAATGTTGTTGCATTATCAGTGATAATCTTGGTAGGATAGCCAAACCTGGAGAGAGTGGTAGTCTCTATGAATTTTATGATAACTAAATCATTGGCCTGTCTACAAGGTATGGCTTCTATCCACTTAGTGAAATAGTCTGTGGAAGTGAGAATCCATCTATGCTAGGCAGAAGATGGTGGATGGATTTCTCCTATAAAGTCAAGTCCCCACTATTGAAAAGGGGCTTCAATAATGATGGGATGCAGAGGTAGGGGTAGCAGTTTTCTTTTTCCTTCAAAAATTTGACACTTATGACAGGCTATGATCATCTTATGTACATCATGGGAAAACGTAGGCCAATAGAAACCAGCCCTAAAAAAATTTTTGGTTGTTGTCTTCCAGTAAAAATGACCTCCACACTCTCCTTCATGGAGCTGGTACTTAACCTTCTCTGCATCAAACTCAGGAAAACATTTAAGCAATAGACCACTTTCATTTTTCCAATACAGACATTTATCTACAATGCAATAGTTTACAGCTTTCAATTTTAGGAACCTTGCCTTTTTTTTTGTCAAACCAGGAGGTGTATTTCATTTAAGCAAAACATAAATAATATCAGCATACCAAGAGGAATTCATAAAATGGTTTTCAACAATGGGTGTTGAGATTTCCTCTTGATCATCTAAAACATTAATCATATGAATATCAAGAACTTCACAATTTGATTCAACCATTAATCTATCTAGACCTTGGCCTTTGATGAGCTTAGTGGGTTCTATCTCTAAATCATATTCAAGGATAACAACAATCCACTTACCTCTCTTACCATCTGGGTCTTGTGTTAATATGTCTTTAACAATTGAGTTTGGGACAAAGGCAATGATGTGTGAGTGAAGAATGTATACTCTGAAGTCTTTCAAAGCTTTAACCAAAGCAAAATCCTGCTTTTCCATAATGTTATACTTCAAAGGGGCATCCCTCAATGCCTTGCTAAAGAATGCAATAATTTTATTTCTTGTCCTTGTGGATTTTTCTATAAAGGAATAGGTAGATTCTGCATGTTACGATGCAAATGAGGAAAATATAAAAATCTTTTGAAAAATCGGGACTTATCGGAAATAGATTGTTTTGGTTAACGCTTGTTACTTGATTCAAAGGATTTCTTTGCTTCCAAGGTCCATTTTACCCCTTGCTCCTTTTTCAACATATTTGTGATATTTCTAAGGAGCTCAACTAAATTAGGGATGAACCTTCTCAAAAAGTTGATCTTCCAAATGAAAGATTGCAACTCCTTGAGGGTTTCGAGGATAGAGATTTGCAATATGGCCTCAATCCTTTTTGGATCTATCTTTATACCCTCTTCTGAAATAATGTGTCCAAGAAGATTACCTTCTTGGAGACCGAATAGTGTCTTCTTAGGGTTTAAAGATATTCAAAACCTTCTGCACTTCTCGAAAACTTTTCTCAAATGTTCTAAGTGTTCTTCATCTATTTTTGAAAACACAGTGACATCATCAAGATAGATAATGATGAAGAAGCCCAATTCTTTCGAGAATGCTATGTCCATGGCTCTTTGGAAATTTTCTCCAGCATTCATTAGACCAAAGGGTGTTTTTACATACATGAAAGTGCCCCATGGTATAGTAAAGGTTGTCTTTAATTCATCAGCAGGGTAAACCAAGATCTGATTGTACCCTTAATAGCCATCCAGCAAAGAAATTCTTCTAGACCCTACCACCCTTTGTAAAATATGGTCCATCTTGGGTAAAGGGTAGTTGTCTTTTAATGAAGCTTTGTTTAAATCTCTAAAGTCTATACAAAGCCTGATTTCTACAGTTTTCTTCCTAACAGACACCAGATTAGATACCCATTCAGAATATCTAATAGGGACAATAATACCAACTTCATACATCTTTTTAATCTCCTTTTCAACCAAAGGCAACTGAACAGGGTTTATTCTGCGCAGTTTCTATTTGAATGGTTTTTGGTTTTCTTTAAGGGGAATTTTGTGTTGTATTATTTTAGTGTCATAGGATTTAAGATCTTCGTAACTCCATGCAAAAACATCAGAAAACTCTTTAAACAACTCAATTTATTTGAGTTTAATGTGAGCTGGTAAGGTTTTAGATAGTTTAATCATTTTTGGTTTTTCCTCACTGCCTATATTGCACTCCTCCACTTCAGTCTCTACAGGTTCCAGTTTTGGTTTTTTGGCCACATCGTCAAAATAAAACAGCTCTTCTAAAGGTGCCAGACCTCTAGGCAAACTTTCATCTTTAGCATGGAGAGTTTCCAACTCCTCTGTTTCGTTTGTAAGTTTGCTAGACAACAGGTTAATATTGACAGGCTCAGGAGATAGTTCTTCTTCACCAAGAAATTTTTCTTCACTGCAGTCTATTTCATAGTCTGAGTCCGAACTGTTTAGTTCGAATTCATTTCTAAATTGCATGAAGTCTTCTATTTTTTTTTCATTTTCAAACACCTGCCAATACTTCTTATTATCAGGCACTGCTAGTCTAAACTTTATCTCAGTTGTACAGTCTTTGGTTTCAAACGGTGCTAAGCATGTCCTAGCTGCAAAGGCTAAATTGTGGGCTGCAATGTTTCTTTTCCTTGGGGCAAAAATTACTTTGGACTCCTCAAATGTTTTCAAAAGGTCCACGACATCATTCCGATAGGCTCTAAGTCTGGGATGATTTGCGTTATACTCCCCATTGACTTGCCTAATGATTAACTCTGAATCCCCATGCACATTTATTCTTCTGGCTCCTAACTTTTTCAAAAGATGTAAGCCTAAGAGCAGGGATTCATATTCTGCTATGTTATTGGAACACTAAAAGTTTAATTTGCATGAAATGCATTCTGTGTGGTTGTTTTCAGTGTTAGTAATCCAGACACCTGCACCAGCATTAGTTCTAGTGCATGACCCATCAAAATACATACTCCAAAGAGGACTGTTCTTGGTTTCATCTTGTTTACTGTCCTCTTCAACTGATGTGCTTTCTGATTGTTGTGGGATATCAGCACTTGGTAGCAAATGTTTTGATTCCCCTTGATTTTCAGTTATTTGAGGGATACCTTCTTGACTCTCAATGTTTAGAAGCAAGGGACGCATGACTTGTAGTTCAAGACCCACATTTGGTTTACCGTTGTTTAAAGGTTCAAAAAACTTTTTTGACAGTTCATTGGTATTTACCTCCTCCTCTCTATCGACCATTAATTCTGTTAAAGTGACTTTTTCACTAAGTGTTTCATCATTAAACATGATAAAATAATCGAGGCCTATATTGACAGAATAGATAGGAGAGTTTTGTGGTCTATCTTGGCTTGTGACAATGTATTGCATATGGGACTCCCTGTACAGTCTTCTAGTTTGATTGAAAACAGGGATAGTCGGATAGGGCATGTCCATTTGCATAGTCCCCTGTAACTTAGCCCCCCAATACCTTGAGAGTAACATTCCATACTTTGGGGGTACATTAGCCACAACAATATCCATGACTAAGCATTTGGCTGGAATTTTGGCTAAGTTAACACAGAGGTCCTTGATCAATCCTAAACATTTTACTCTGCTAGAGTCAAAAGAGTAAAGGTCTTTATAAGGTCTGGTGATATCTAGACCCAGGCTCTCCATTACAGCTTTAGGCATTAGATTATGAGAAGCCCCTGAGTCATGCATGGAGTTGTGCAAAATCTTGTCATGAATGTTAAAACTCACATAAAAGGGAGGAACAGGTCCCTCTTGATATTTTCCTTCAATCTTTGGACCAAAAATAAGCTCTGGTTGGTCATCGTTAAGATTGACTGTGTCATTGTTGTCTTCTAAATTTAAAGCCTTCAAAATTTGGGTCCTATATACATGTTGGGCAGCTAACTCAGTGAGAGGAATAGAAAATTTGATCTTTGAGATTTCCTGCTCTAGGCTGAAAGGAATTTGACTCTTTACAGTGTTGGTTTCAGCCTTATTAGTTGTCACTCTATCAGCAATGTCAGCTTACTGATTTGTTTTATTTGCATTTGATAAAAAAAATTTAACATGAGTACTAGCTGATGTGTTAGTACTACTAATGTCTGCACTCTGTCTTTCATTGTCTTGAGTGCTTTTTCCTTTACCTTTATTAGAATTTTTAGCCATTGTTTTATCCTTTTGTTTAACCATTTTAGGCTTGGTTGCAGTGTTGTTTTGTGAGGATTTTTCAGAGGTCTTGTTGTTGGGGGTTTGTTGACTAGAATTATTTCTAAGGTCATATTCACTTCGAGTTCCGTGATGGCATTTTCCATGTCTTGACAACAATTTTCATTATCATCTCTTTTGTCATATGGTGTGTAAAGACCTTGTTTTTTATCATAATGAACTTCGAAGCCATCATCATCTACCCCAAATAGGTTAATATCATCTTCCTCTGTTATTTGATCTTCTTCCTCAACCTCACTCACATAATTTTGATGAAAGGGAGGAGTGATCTGTTGATCATCTTCCCTAGGTATGTTTGTAGGTTGGTTCCTTCTAACATTCTGATTCTGGTTTTGGTTTCTGTTTTGAGGAGCACTTTGGTTTTGGCTTGCTTGTGCTCTCTTGATTATGCTCATCTCTTTCATCATTCTTTCCATCTTTGAGCTTGAAGTAGATGGTGTGGATTCCTCTCTAAAAGATACTCTCTTTTCATCTTTCATCCTTGCTCTCTTCTCCATTAAGTTGACTTCCACAGAAAGAGCACCTCTTTGCATATCTTCAAGAGTTGCAAAATATCTTTCTCTTAGCGAATAGGTCATGTCAGAGTCAAACCCTTCAGGAAACGTGTTTAAATCTGAGCCTTGAGGAGGTTTTAGCTTTGGGGAAAGTGCATTAAACACACTATTAAACCTAGTGCAATAAGCTTGGACACTTTCCCCAGGGTTTTAGAGTAAGGTTCTTGTGAAAAAGTAAGAAAAATACTTGGAGATGTGATTCCTTTTTTAACTTCCAATTTGTTTAAGAAAGTTTGATGGGCTTTGGGAGATCATTTAAAATATGAGATTGCTAAGCCTTTAAACCATTTTCTTACTTCTCCCCCCAGGCTTTGAGCAAATAATCTAAGCTTGACAGAATCATCATCAATTTCATTTCTGTCAAAATAGTCAACCATCTTATCCACATGTTGTGATGCAGTTGTAGTATTGTTAGCATCACATAATGGAATATTGGACTGATAGTCCTGTGGAAGGTTGACTAATGGTGCAGGAAGGACTAAGGGAGCGTACCATGAAGCCATGGCAGGAGGTGCATGTGGATTTACAAGGGGTAGATTAACAAAAGGGAAATTGGGTTGGAGTGGAGTGGTTTGGACAGTGGATGTTGGATGAAGGGATGTGGATGGAACAGTAGTAGATTGCAGAGCTGATCTTGGATGAGAGACACCTAGGTTGTGGAGGGAATGTAAATCGGGAGGTGTTGTTTCTCTACTACCAAGATGTTCATTAGTTTCAGGAGAAGAAAGTGAAGACTCAGAATCTAGCTGGATTATATCATCAAATGACCAAGTTCTAAATGGATTTACTAAGTCAGCTTGTGATTGTTGTAGAGCTGAAAGATTTTCAGGAACTGATTTAGCTCTCAAGGGTGATCTGAAAACAGTTGATAATTTAATCTTAGGAGACTTCCTAAGGATACTTTCTGGGTTATCAACTACTTCAGGTGGATCAGGGTCAGGATAGGCTCTAGTGTGAATATTTCTAGGAGCCACTATGCTGTGTTTTTCAGACCCAAATAAACAAGAAAATTTCAACCAGATATGACAGTCTTTGAATGGTTAACTAATCTGTTTACCTAGATTTCAATCCTACAGTTCTCTAACTGAGTTTGAATAATATTATAATGATCAAGGTTCTTTTCAGTGGAGTCTTAAGGTCTGTTCAGGATTGTGGAGTCGCCAAGTGGAAGTTTTTATCTCTTTTCAGAGGTAAAAGGTTTTATGTTCCACCACCATGCTCGTGAAATATCCCTTTTCAAGGATATCCCAGAACACAACAAACTCTAACCAGAGATTGATTGGGAGGGCATTTACCAGATATTTCACCTCTGAAAGAGGATGAGATCCGGAATCTACCTAGCCCTTTCCAGACTCTGTCTAAGAGTATGGGGTAAAACACCACAAAGGATAAATGTCAATGTAAGAGTAAGTGTTTTACTACCAATCTGAAATATTTTTGGTTTTTTTCTGAGTTATTTTTTAGTTGTGTGGTTTCTAAGAATATGCTAACTCTGTTTCAAAACTTAGCTACGGTTATGAGACAAAGACAGTCTACTCTTATGGCTAAGCCAGCTGATTTTTCAAGGTTTGATAAAGTCTTAAGAGAATCCTAGGGTTTACCTAGATTGTCACTAATTCAAACAAGTTTCATCATGATTACCGTTTCTTGGTAGTGCTTGAAAAGGCTGCTTCAAACTCTCAAAGTTTTCTTGAATTGAGGGTTCTCTGAGGTCTTAAAAGGTATCAATAACACTCAGTCTCCCCAGTGGAGTCGCCAGAAATGTTAGTAATCTGTAATTTATTGGCAAGATTGGCAGAGTCCAATTACAGAAGCAACATCGTTTCAACCAACTTTGGGATTCTAGGATCTAGCCCTCTTGAATCCGGAGAAGGATCTCTCCAATATGTACAAAGATGGATTTGTCTTTGAAGTTTGGGGTTATGATATTAGGCTAGTTATGAAGGCCAAGGGTTTGTTTGTTTTTTGGATGGTTGAGCATGATTACTGTTCAAGGTGGAAAGTTCCGAGCGCAAAAAGTTCCAAAGGTGAGAAGTTGTAGGCAATCAGAGTAAGCTTCAGCCAAAAAGGTAGAAATTTGCAGGTTTTAGTCATTGGGATATGGAGTCATAATAGGGTTTAATTGGAACAAAAAGAGGCAAGAGTGGTCTGTTAGAGTCGGTCCTTACAGCCCTTCGTCAGAGATCATTTCGCTTTTTGCATATCATTTTTAGGTGTCTCGCTCATTCCACTTCGTTGCATTTCGCTAGGGGCATGCCATTGACTGACGAGAGGGTCTGGTTGTCTTGTGTTTTCTCATGCTTGTACCTGCAGGGCTAAATAAATTTCCTAAAAAAATCACTGAAGTTCAGGTCAATTCATTCATGATCATAAATGATTATTTTTTTCGAAAAGAGTCTTTAGTCCTAGAGTCTAGGGTTTTCAGTCTTTGCATACATGTGATAAAAGCCTGCAGGCCATGAGGTTGGTTTCAAAATATTCTCATTTCATATTTTTATTCTCAACAACATTTGAAGACATTTCTAGTCCAAAACTCTGTTTTGGAGCTAGAAATTGTCAAATTTAATTTTTTGTAATAATTGTGTATTTGTTTCATCATAAGAAATTTGAAGGCAGCCTCTGATCTTTGCCAAAGCTAAATGCCAAATCCCTGCAAAAAAAACCAAGTGTCATCAGTCCAAGACTCAGAAAAATAATGAAAAGCCAAAGGATGGCATTGTATTAAGTGATCAAATGACAAAGTGCCAAACATTATAAAAGTGGGTTATGGAGCAAATTTAAAATCAAATCTGATTGTTATGAGATATTTTTCTACACATATAAGCCATGGAAGACAACTCATTTGTACAAATTCTCAAGGCAGAGTTCGAATTGGTGAAGTTGAGGGGCGAAAACTTGTTTTTCAAAGCCGTGGACTGGAGGTGGAAGTGTGCGCTATGCACAGAGGAGGCGCGCTACGCACTGGGCTTCACCGGCCTGTGCAAATTTTCACGCGCGCTACGCACATGCTGCGCGTAGCGCACTGGGTGAGTGCGCTACGCGTATAATCTCAGAGCCAAAAATTTTCGCTCCTGCGTCCAGTTTCATGCCAAAACGCCTCAATCGGCTTGCAAGTAGGTTTTTCACGATTTCTCAGTGAATTTTGGATGTGATTATGGTGTTTTGAAAGTGGAGAAACAATTATTTGATGAGGAGAAATGTGTAAACCCTATGTTTATTTCAAAATTCATTTCTTAAGGGTTTTGGAAACGAATGTTAATGGTTGTGTGGGGGTTTGCAAACTTGTGTTGTTGATATATATGCTCATGCATCTACTGTCAGTGGTGTCCCTGCTCATTATTTACCTCATCCTCACGCCCTCTCTTTGCCATTACATCACTGCTGTCATTATGATTGCCATCGTCATGTTAGCATTGCCCATTATTCATGTTATGACATAGTCCCATTTTCACTGGTCCACATCCTCCATTGACATTGTCAGAACACTGCTGTCATTGCTATTATCTTACCATGGTTATTGTCGCACTGTTTCCCATTCTCCATGGAAAAATAGAGTCCCGTATCCACTTCTCCCATGACAAATCTTAACTAGCATTGCAAAGGCTGTACCCTACACTACAATATTTTCTCCTCACTTGTCAAATCCTCTTATGATCGAGACACTGATTTCACATTCATCGATGTTGATACGAGCTCTCCTAGCTCGAAACTGAAAGAGATCATCCAGGAGTAAAAGGCCGAGAATGACACGCTGAAAGAGAAATTGCAGAGAGCTCAGTGGGTGATAAAATACCTGGAGCAGCGTAACAAACAGCTAGAAGATCAACACACACTTTATGAGCTGCGGCGAATCCGTGAAGATCGACAATTGGCCCGGAAGAGACCCGGCGACATGACACCAATTGAGCGAGAGACATGCCTCACACATGTTAACATTCATCTGGAAAAGTTGTTGGAAAAGGCCAACAGAGACAAAGACATGCTTCGTCACATGAAAGGTCATTATTGGGCCCGCATGCACGTCTACAAAGCAAAAATGAAGATTCTGAAGAGGAGGTTGAGCGAAGCACTAAAACGGCGGAAGAGGCCTAATCCACTTCGGATTTTGGCCAAGGCTTCATTGGATGGGCATGATACATGATGGAGGGTCTTCGCTCCGAATTTGAGCAAATTTGAAGAAGTTTTTGTCATTTTGGAAAATTTTGGTCTCAAAACAGATTTTTCAGCCCAACGCGTAGCGCGTCGACGCGCTCGCTTATGATTGGGACACTTTCTGGAGGAAAAATTTATATTTTTAGGTTTTTCATGGTAATTTATGCATGCTCCAGTATTTCCTAAGCATTTCACCAAGTTTTGGGTGATCAAAAGGGCCAAAAACACCATGAAAATCACCTTTCTACCACCTTTTGCACCAACAGGAAGTACTTATGGGAGAATGAAGTTTTGGAGGGGAAAATGGGCTCCAAATTGGGAAATTCCACTTGGGTTGGATAGAAAACATCTAGGTATTTCCAACGAGCTATCATGGGCTCAATTTGGACTCCGGGAAGTGCCCCAAAAGCAGGATGAAAGGCGCGCTACACATATGGCTCAGGCGCGCTACGCATATAGATTTTTGGTCAATTTTTCACCTTCCAGCTCAGAATTTTGGCCAGTTGGACCAGTTTTTCTTGTGGATGTAATTTTTGAGTTATCTTGATGTAATTTTATGGTTGGCATGTAACTTGGGCTCACTTTTACCTATTCTAGAAGATTCACTCCTAAAAAAGTAAAAATCAAATGTAAGAATCAGTTTCCTTCCTTTTAGAGGAAAGTTGTTTGGCTGCCTATATTCTAGCTCCTTGTTTAGAATTAGTTGGAACTGCTCCTAGAAGGAGGGATTCGACCCCTAGAGGTGTGGGAAGGGGTTAGGATGGTCTATATGATGTAATTTCTCAATCATTTTCAGAGGTTGGATAGGTGGGACTCTTGGGAAAACTTTGGCACACTATTGTACATATTTTTCATATTTTGGCTAAGGAAAGATCAGAGATTTTGCGGCACCTATTGGGATTCTTGTGGCTTTCAGTTCTTGATGGTGTTTTCTCTCAGTTTATTGTAAGTTATTTCATGTTTAATGTATGCCATTCCCTTCTTATGCTTCTGAAACTAAATGAATGAGTAAATGAGGTTGAATCCATTGTTTTCAGTGCTCTGCCTTTAAATTTGTTTAGTTTTACATGTTTTCGCCAGTTTGGAGAGGATTCATGTTCTCCCTTGCCCTCTTCAGCTCCTTGTCTTTCTGATCCATCCATACACATAATCAAAAGCATTAAGACTACTGCCTACCTCGCCCCAACTCGAATTCTGCAAAGATCTGGCCTTATCCCCGGACCCAAAATTGTTTTTTCCCATTTCTCCAACAAAAAACCCAAAAATCAAAATCAAACTTTCCTATCTCTTTACTAGCCTAAAATCAGTATCAATTTTGAGTCGTCTCAGCCCCTTTGAAGAACTTTTGCTGAGATAGACCCGGAGAGAGCCCTCTCCTGTCCTCGTAGGGCTAGCTACGAGGCTGAGCGTGGTTTGATGTAGCCTTGAGTTTTACCTTATTTCAGCCTGAGGTAGATTTGAGCGCTAACATGGTCTATGGGGCAAGTCATCTATGTCTAAGGATCTCTTTGAAGATTGATTTATGGAATGGAATGATACAATCCGAAGGAGAAATAAATAGATGCAGAAACAAGAGCAGCCCAGGATCTGATAAGTACTTTTAAACTAGTCAGCCTTTGACATGGACTCAAGAAAAACATAAAAGTAAACTAGGATCTGGTAAGTACTTTGAAACTAGCCAGCCTTTGATACAATTTCAATAGAAAACATATTAAAACAGAGGGAAACTTGAAGGCAACCTTTGGATTAGAAACTAGCTGGCTGGGCTCACCACAAATCCTCTCCTATTTCTTCTTTACTTGGTTACTTTCAAGACAGATACAAAGATAACAACAGAATGGCCTAATATCTGGTAAGTGCTTTGAAACTAGCCAGCTTTTAACACATTCAAATGGAAACAATCAAATAGTCTGTGGGATCATTCTGGGAACAGGGCTCACCATACCTTCCTCAGTTCATCTTCACAAAACATATACTAAAAATAACATCTAAGAATAACATTCAGCTAAGACAATAAGACGAGGGAACGCAAGCATTCCTATGCTTAAACTGAATTAAATCATTCCTAAATAAAACAATTTAGAAGAAAAAATTTAGATAAAGATTTTGAGTTAGAGAAGGTTACTGATATACAGTAGGTCCTAACTCTATGCATGCTGTTCTTTATAAGAGAATATGAAACACAGATGAAAAACAGAAACAAAAATAACAAGTTACAATAAGAGAAACATCACCGTCAACATAGACCAGGATCCCATAAATCAACTTGTATTGATGTTTCAAACCAGTTTAAGCTTTAAGTCCAGTGCTTTAGGTCAGCAACCATCTACACATCTCAGCCTAACCTATCTATCACCAGCAGAGCTCCAAGAGCTAGTGGATACTATGTACAATCATAATTTTCTGCTCAAATGTATATCAAAGCTCTACAACCAATCCCTCACTCATCTTCTGAAGAAGTATATATAGAAAAATGAGGAGGTGAGATCTGATAAAAGATCTCAATTACAATTAATACAAAGTTAATGTGTTCTTGGCCCTTGGGGGGCTCAATGAAGAAACTGTACAGGTGTTTCACTATATTAATTGATTTACACCTATGAATTAAGCTCGGTGGGAGCTTGTTGACCTTTGAGGCTCTGTGTGATGCTAGGGTTACTTTGCAGATATCTTTTGCATTAAGTTTCATTGCAGAAGTAACTTCTTCGCTGCACTGAGGCAAAATATAATATTCTTCAATAACTTCGGCCCCTGATTGAGTACTTTGAGGAACAGGTGGCGCTATGGTAGCTGGGAGGAATCGATTTGCCTCAGATTGTGGTAGTGGAGGCATTCCTTCTTGATAAAACACTTTAGGTTTTATGTAAATTGTGTTTTATTTGGGGATTAGGATTTTGATAATCATCTTAGACGTAATCCCCATGAAAAACTGTCTCTAATCCTCTGTTCTGATATATTTAGGTCTTCGACGCTGATACTCTTTGTCTGTGCCAGATTTACTGTGTTTTTTGCGGATGTGCAGGGCTGCGTAGGGTTCATAAGGCATCCATGCCTAAGAAAACACTGAGGAAACATGCATCTCCACCCTGTGGATGATTTCCTTGGATGAATCGAAGACGAGAGGGTCGTCACCCTCTGCCTCTGAATCTTCTTTGAAAATTGCGAACGAATGATAAAAAACCTTGCAAAAATACGAAAACTATTAAGAAATCCTGCTTTTATAGGTTGATTACATTGGAGGGCATGTGGAAGGAGCAGGGCCGTTGGATGGCATCATCCAACAGTTGGGATTAATCGGGGAGATCAGAGAATGGGCGAAAGAAATATTAGATCAGGGCCGTCGATCGCGTAGAGATCGACGGCCAGGAGCGAATGGGGAAGTAAAAAACAGAGAGTCGTTGACCGGGCAATCGAATCAGGGAGACGAAATGTGAACCGTCGATCTGCAGATCAGATCGATGGCAGAAAATGATTAAATCATCGCGCCGGGACCACATTAAGTAGCGGGAATCTTCATTAATTTTCGGGCATCTTTGGCGAGCGATCACCGTTGGATCGGTGGGCCCAGATCGGACAGTCCACAACGATATCGCTGGGCGTCCTGGTCCAATCATTAACGCACGATGGACGACGGATGGATGGCGGTTTTCAAATATTACAAGGGACGCGTGTCAAACAATGTATGGAATTGCTGTCCATCGAAAGAAAACAACTTTTGGCTCGAAGGTGGTGCGATGGATACCGCACAGTATTTGGAGTGGGGCACAGCTGGCGGGGACCACCGGGAGACGTACTCCGCACCGTCTGATCTGTGGGTTTAGATCAACGGTGCGGACCAAACCAAAACTCGTACCGACGGATAATTATAATAAAAAATAATAAAATGAAGGATTTTATGAATAACAAAGGTTTTTCAACGTTTTTTGCGGAATATTTTTACACCAAAATAAGCGCCTGACTGCCCAGCGCGCGGTCACAGCTTCGGGACTTATGGACGAGAAGGGTTAGCAACTTAGCCCGAGGGGGCTTAAGTCCAAATACATAGAAAATATGTATTTTTATTGATTTTTTCAACGTTTCGAAAGGGTTTCAAGGGTTTCGGCATAGTCAAAAAATGGGTTTTCAAGTATGGGAAAGTGATTTTCATAAATGGAAGAAGAGGATTTATGAAAACAAGGGAGTTTTTATGGAGAAAAAGGGGGAGAAAATGAAGGTCTTGTAGCAGTATTTGGTCTTTTAAAATCAACAGGATTTTAGGGTCTTTTAGGAAGTAAATATCAGTGCAGATTTGGAAAGAGGCAGGAGGCCATCAAGAGTATTCAAGAGCCAGCAGTTTTTAGTGAGAAAAATTGTTCCTTGAAGGCTAAAAATAGATTTAGCCACCTTTTGGTATAATCAAATTTTACAGGTGGCTAACACAACCGATTATATACTATAAAGAAAATATATCACACTTGGCCTCCTCACAAGTTGGGGAAGGGTTTTGAGCTCGATGCAGATCTTGCACTCCCCTCGAGAAATTTATCACATCCGCACCCGATCTCTTATCCATGCACACAATCACAAACGAACAGAGATGATAGGTGATCTTCCTCAAAATATTGATAGATCAAAAGAAATAAAAATATACTATAAGATTTGTTTAATACACAATCATATAAGGGAATGAACATGAATTTTCATTGTTCATATAAGAGAATACAACACTTATACCTTTGCTTACAGGCTTCCTCTCCAAAATCCAATAGATTTTCCCCTCTATATCCAGGAAATAAGCATGAAGATAAACACACATATGGAAAATACCTCACAAGCTATCTTTAGCAACAAAATGGTAGCATAGGATCAATATCTCAACTCTCTCAAAGATTGGAACTCTCCAAAACTAGTATGACCCTCTCAAATGTTCTAGTATAAATAAGAATAAGATAGTTCTCATGAGGATGTATGTAGATGCTCAGGACAATGAGAAGTTATAAAACCTTCTAACAGATGAGTCATGGCAAGCTCGAATAGATAAGACATCGAAATAATATCCTAGGGACCAAGGCATTCTAGAATTTATCCTTAAATGCATGCATATAAAGGTTTGAAAATGTCCCTAGATGCACCCATAAGTAGGATTGGTAGCGTCTATGAGGTTCTAGACGAAGGCACAAGCCTTCATCCCTGCATCTAAGGGTCAAGCTGGCAAAAAAATGATCCTCATGTCTAGAAAAATTAAACAATGATGAGGGAAAAGGGTCACTGATCCAGGGGAAAAAATAGGCTGATAAAAGATTCACCCTAATATATGAGGTCAGAAGAGAAGCTGATGGCCGAAATACATTATGATAAATCTCAGAGGTCAAAATAGAAGTAGGGAAACGAAGCCAAAGATGTGGATCAGAAGACTCTGGAGCTTAAATCTTATTTTTACTGATAACATCCATGAGGCAGGCATACCCATGCTTAGTCATAAGAGAATACTTAACATGGCTTCCAAAACATACATTGCAGATATATGACATAAAATTCTAGAACATGGCCATGAAAAAAATACACTTTGGATCCATGTGACTCAATGAATAGAGCATAGCCACTAAGAAATATAATTGTGGATCTATGTCACAGTATACATCAGTAGGACTATGGATACGTGACATATAGAGAAGTATCTCAGATAGCCCTCAAAGTACATAAATGATACATAACTCTGACGAAGGCTGGGAATGATGCAATATAATAGTGAGATATCCCTAAACTAGGGTCTTCGACACAATCCCGATGGTATGAATATACATCATGCGAATAGAAGAGCTGATGTAAAACATGGTAGAAACCACATGATTACTAGATAATGAGGTAAACCAGTAACAGACATAACAGAATCCACCAATGATAAAAATGGATCCCAAGGTACTTAGTATAGTCCAATAAGTGTAACTGGATGAGCTAACTTTGAACACCAATGAACTCGACCAATTAGGATACAATGATGTAAACCCAATGTCGATCGCGAGGAAGCCTGCCACTAAGGTCTGCAAGCTCCAAGGTACTACTATTTCCTAGATCAAGCTCCTAGATAATGAGTTGAAGTTGACAGGAGAAGATCTGTCAAAGGAGGGCCTTGATGTATCCCCCATCAACCAACATGAAACAGACTAGGGTGATGTGATTTAAGGATGAAGTCATGAATTACAACCGAAAAAGGGATGGTCGAAGCAAAAGGGTCAACAAGCTACTACAGATGGCCGACATAGGTTGAGACTTCCCTTGAACATATAGCGACACAACACAAGATTGACTTGGAAACATGACTAATGAGCACCATGTAATATCATGCAATGACGGAGGAGGCATCGAGGCATGCTCCATATGACTGGAAGAGTAACCAATCGAAGGAGTAGACATACTCATATGTATGGTATGACTCCTAGGAAAACTAAAACACAACTGTGAGATAATGAAGCAGACAAGTGCCATGTTCAAGGGTGACATGATTGATGCTTCCATTTTGATGACTAATGGAAATAAATATTCCCTCCCTTCTCTTTCTATAAGTTAATTTTTTGTAAATTTGTCCCCCAAGCTCGAAAAAGAGATAAAAGTATATAAGGGGGAATCTCTAGCCATATTAGACTAGGGTATTGATTTTTTGTAAATAGTATATCCTAGTCCAGAAAAGGGTTAAACTTATACTAGGTAGATGAAACATCAAGTAATTTAACGAGCATGAATTAGACAAGTTCACTCCATAATCTTTTCTAATTTAAGGAGTCTTAAAAGAGCTTAAAGAAAAATCATCTTGGAGGAACGGGTGGTATAAAGGATAGAAACTGGTTCTGTTAATAGTGGAACTGCTCATGGCATAAATATGACAAGAGGCTGACTAGTATGACCACTCATCGCAGTGGTTTCTCCAAGAAAGGGTAAAACACCAAGTGAAAGCAAATGGTAGGCCAAGAAAATGATGATGATGGAATGAAGAAACTAAGTCTCACTCTACGAATATATGATGATAAAAATGGAAATTACGAGGGATAAAAGTGTGGAATCCTCCTGGGGTATGCCCAGAAAAGAGACGAATAAGAGGACATGAGGCTCAAATTCTAGGTCTTAGCAGGTCAGAAGGAGGAATTCTGAAAAGGTAATAAAAATGAGTACATGGACACCAACTCGGTAAGAAGGTGCTAACTAGGGCATCTACAAGCATGTAAGCTCTACTGGCAAGCTACTACATGCATACAAGAAGTGGAAAAAGTCACAACTTGATGGGGTTGTACTTATGCATAAAAATAGCGTTGACAGTCAAAATGCAATATCTGCAAAAATGACCTACCCTTATATGCCATTAAAGGAAACATACCTAAGGTCCAATGGATGTCACAATAGAAATGCCACCATGTCCTATAAAAACCATATAGATAGACTAGACCCATGGTCAAATCACATATTGAAAGAAATAAGAATGGATAAGATAAAAACAAAACCATATATTTTTCGTTTTTTTAGTTTTATAATTTTTTGGGATTTTTGGCATTGATAAGGCATGCAAGATACTCACATCACACACCAAACCAAAAATAGATAAAGCATCACACTCATATGTACAATATGTACAAGAGAAACACAATCCAGTATGTCATGCAAAAGTGTACCCACGGTTGGGAACAGGACAAGAATTTCCATACACGAACTCATGGAGTGGAGGTACCATATAGCTCACCAATGTGGGGTCATGCCAAAGAAAATAAAACTGCTCAATCTGGAAAGGTTGACCATGCCAGGGATATTCTAACAAAATTGTGCTCTCAAAATTAACCCGAGGACATAAGGAAGGATAAATACATAAAAGGAATACAAGACACTCGTCGACAGGTGGTAAGGAGTTGGACAATTCATTGGAAAATTCAGCAATATAATCCCAAGGCTTGACTTGGTCTATGGGTGAAATTTACAAGGAAGGACAAGGAGATGCCCCCTAGTTCAATTAATTATTTAAATTTCTAGGCTGAACTCGTTCCACATCGGGTATATTAGAGGAATAAAGAGGCATAACCTCCCCAAGATAATCAATGGGGGGATCCACAACTATCAAGTTGACTAGCCAAAGGGGTTTTTCTACGAGAGAGTATAGTGGAAAAAGAAAAGTGATGACTTGTTTGGGAAAAATAACCTGATCATATTCCACATTGGGATGAAATTTCTGACCAGCTTTAGTGTAATATTCCTTTTCAGTAATTTCTGCAATATGTTCAATGGAGACGCTATATAAGGAAAACCACGCAACAGAAATGCAAAACAGGACTTGGATCCTCTTATATATGTTGTATGTAGCTTAAATATGAAATGGCATCATAAAAAAATCATTCTAGCTACACTAAACAGATCTCCCCAGCTCAAATGTGCTCAAAAGCATGCCAATCCCATTACTTCACACAATAGAATTTTTGAAGACTGCAACAGTGTAATTTTCATTAGTGTTTCTACAAAAAAAGATGTTCCAATACATATCTGGAGATTTCATTAATCATAGAATCAGAAATGGGAGGTTTGGCCTCCTTTGCATGGACATTAGAACACCCCGGCAGGGCTTTCCGATAAAATACCAATATAAAATGTAGTACGGAAGAAAATAATGCAGTTCACTGCAAATCTGTATTACATAAGGCTGAAGATTATATAAAATAGATGCAAAATATAGAAAATGGCCAAAGGCCCTCCTTAATAGAATTCTCAGAGGGAAATAGGCACCTCCTCCTCCAATACAAGCACAAAATCAAGGGGTTTTCCCCTGCTGCTGCTGCAACTGCAGAAAAGACACAGTTACTCGAAGTGAATGTGATATAGGTGTTGATGGCTGAATAACCTCAAGTTAGATGATGAAAAATTAGCTTAGGACCTTCCCTTTTGATCTCTTGAACAAGTTGAACCAAAGGTGAAGGTGGAATTCCCGGATGAGAATCCTTTGCCCTAAACAATGCTGCAACTACAACTAAATAGTTGAAGCTTGCAGGTAGTCAAGAAGACCAAACATAGATGAATACGAAATTCATTCCTTGCTAATATCTCCTCCTTCTTATCCTTGGTGAGACTCCTAACCCCAGACCCCACTCATTGAAGAGGTGACTTCCTAGAAAAGATTCCCCTTTCAAAACTGCACTGTCCTTGTTAGTTTCCCTCTTGTAGCAGTGCTGTTGACTTGGTCAACTGGATCTAGTTCACCTACATTGTCCCTCTTTCACACCAAAGTGGCTTTATTTTCCCTCCTAACCTGATCCCTTTTCACACTGGGATTTGTTTTATTGTCTTTCTACTCTTCTACTACAAAAATGGAGCAATTATAATATTCCAACTAGCAGTGGCTAATTGGGAATATTACAGTCCTCCCCACTCAAAAGTTGCTTGCCCACAAGCAACAATAAAGAAGGATGCTGCAAGATCTTCTATCCTTCCCAAGTGGCGTCCTCATCTGGTAGATTCCTCCATCGAATCATATATTCCTTGATGAATCTGTTCCTTAGCTACCTCTCCCTTGTGTCTAAGATTTCTTCTGGCTGCAAAATTAGGTGGCCCTCATCATCAATAGGGGGGATATCCATGTTGGTAACTATATTCCTTCCAATTTCCTTCTTGAGGCAAGAGGCATGGAAGATATTGTGGATCTTGCTTCCCTTAGGAAGATCCAGCTCATATTCTACCTTACCGACACACTTGATCACCTTGTATGGCCCATAGAAATGTGGTTTGAGATTTTCATCTCCCTTCTCCTTGAGTGTGGACTGCTTATAATGCTAAAGACGCAGATAGACAAGATCTCCCACCTCAAACTGTCTCTCTATATGACCACGATATACATACATATTCTGCTGGTTCTGGGTGGTAGCAATGTTGTCCTTGAGTGCCTTGAGTATGTCCTAATTCTCTTGAATCCATTCCTTTGCCCTCAGAGCCTTACTTTCCCCAAACATGACATCAGCAAATGAGAGTGCCTCATACCCATATAAGGCCCATAATGGAGTCATTCCAATAGAAATATGGTGAGTAGTGTTGTAACAATACTCTCCCAAGTGGAGCCAACGCAGCCAAGCTCTCTGCTGCCCTACTACATAGTTCCTCAAGTAGCCCTCCAACCACTTGTTCACTATCTCGGTTTTCCCATTGGTTTTGGGGTGATAGCTAGCGCTTGGAGTCAAATCAGTGCACACTAACCAGAAAATTTCTTGCCAAAAGCCACCCATGAAGCGGCTGTCTCGATCACTCACTATCATCCTTGGGAGACTATGGAGACTAAATATATCTCTGAAGAAGAGCACAACTACCTGTGAAGTAGTATAATGTGCAGAAATGGCAATGAAATGAGAGTAATTTGTTAGTCTATCAACAACTACAAAGATACAATCCTTACCCTGTACTATCAGTAGGCTGGTGATGAAGTCTATAGAGATGCTTTTCCACTTCCCATTCGGAATAGGTAGTGGTTGCAATAACCTAGCAGGGTGGTTGTGTTCTCCCTTATTCTGTTGAAAAATGTTGCACCCTCTGATCTGTTGGAGCACATCCTCCTTGAGACCCTTCCATGAGAATCTCTCCCTTATGGCCCTATAAGTCTTAGTGAAACCTTGATGCCCGAAAAGTGGGGAATCATGTGATGCTAGTAGGATCTTCTCCTTGAGCTTGGAATTCTTAGACAAGAAGATCTGGTCTCGGTAATAGATGATATAATCCATCACCCTATACCTCTCATCCAATACCACCCCATCAAGTATCTCACATGCAAAATCATCTTTGGAATACTCAACCAAAAGTTGAGCCTTCCAATCTGCGTCCATGCCCCTCAAAGACAGTGCTGTAGGTCTCTTGGATAGAGCATCAGCTAATACATTGCTCTTCCCCTTGAAATACTCTATTTAAAAATCATATTCTTGGATTTTTCTCACCCACTTATATTGTCTCTCCTAGAGTTGTTTCTATTCAAGGAAGAATCTAAGACTATTATGGTCAGTCTTCACTTTGAACTTATTCCCCACCAAGTATTGCCGGCTAATGCATGCATGATAGCCAAAATATTTTTATCATAGATGGGGTATAACCTCTCATGAGGGAGCAGCTTCCCGCTGTCAAAGGCTATAGGATGCCCACCTTGCATCAAGACTGCTCCAATCCCTTAACTTGATGCATCACATTTTAGAACAAAAGGTTGAGAAAAATCAGGCAAAACCAAAACAGGAAAAATACTCATTACCTCTTTGAGCTTATCAAAAGCCCTTTGCATTGTAGGTGTCCAATGAAAATCCCCCTTCTTTGTTAAGTTTGTGTGTGGTGTTGCTAGCTGTGAAAACCCTTTCACAAACTTCCAGTAATAAGTGCATATGCCCACAAACCCCCTGAGTTTTGTGACATTCCTGGGCTCAAGCCAATCTCTGATAGCCTGGATATTTTCCTCATGTACCCTCACTCCATCCACTCCTATGATGTGCCCCAAATACAACATCTCTGTGAGGAAAAATTCACATTTGGAGAGCTTGGCATAGAATTGCTGCTCCTTGAGGATATGTAAAACTGTCTCAATATGTTGCAGGTGCTCCTCCCAAGTGCGGATGTAGATAAGAATATTATCAAAGAAGACCAATACAAACTTTCTCAAATTACCATAGAAGATGTGGTTCATGCAAGATTAGAAAGTTGCTGGGGCATTGATCAATCCAAAGGGCATAACCAGAAACTCAAAATTCCCATAGTGACATCTGAACGCTGTCTTGGGGATATCTTGCTCCCTCACCTTGATTTGATGATACTTGGATCTCAAATAAACATTGGAGAAGTATTTAGAACCCCTCAACTCATCCATGAGTTCATCGATCTTGGGTATATGGTACCTGTTCTTCATGGTCTTCTTGTTCAAGGCTCTATAATCAATGTACATCCTCAATGTGCCATCCTTCTTCTTTACCAAGACCACTGAAGAAGCAAAAGGACTAGTACTAGGCCGGATGTGTCCTAGAGCTAGTAGCTCTTGGATGGCCCTCTCAATATCATCCCTATAAGCCTTGGGGTGCCTATAAGGAGTGGTGATTACTTCTTGGATCCCTTGTTCCAGCTCAATAGTGTGTTCAAACCCTCGATCAGGAGGTCTCCCTAGTGGGATATCTCCAAATACTATAGAATACCGATCCAAAAGAGACTGAACATCTAGATGCACTGGTGAATCATTTCCCCTTACTTCCGATATATGTATCTTCACTTCCAATTCAACATCCCCTCTGCGCAGATCTGCCTCCATCCTGTGTGATGAAACAACCTGAGGGGGGTATGTGTTTATACCCTTGATATTTTGATACTCACCATTCTTCCCTTTTGTCCATTCCATCTCCAAAGTTCTCCAATTAGTGGTAACTCTCCCAAGAGTGATCAAACACTGGAATCCAAATATGACATTGGTGTTTGGAATATCTACCACAAAGAAGTGGTCTGTCAAGGTGTAGGTCCTCATGATAATGGTTAGTGCCGGAACATACCTGGCACACTGCAGGGTCATAGCTCTTGGGACCAAAACTGAGAATCCATCAAACTCCTCCATGTGGATCCTTCTCCTTTGTACCAGTTGTGCATCAATAAAATTATGAGTGGCCCCACTATCTATCAACACCGAGACTCTTTGCCCCATAATAATACCTCTTACCCACAAAGTGAGATATTTTGGGACCCCTCTTAATGCTGCAATAGCTCCCCCTCTTGGAGCAAAGTCTTCTATGGATGGTACATCGCTAGCCTCCTTCTTGGAGAAGGTATTGACATAATGTGTCCCTCCTACAACACATTGTCCCTCCAAATCACGAATAAGGATTTTCTTCTTTGGTCTTGAGCAGGTTTCCTGCTGCAATAATGTTCTTGCCCTGGGCAAGATGTGTTGTAAGTCTCTAGCTTTCTCCATAGATTCAAGGAGTGTGGTTGGTTTAGTGGATTTGAACAACCCTTGCAATGGTTCAGCCACCCCATTAATAAAAATGCATACCTTCCTGCTCATATTGAGGTTGGATACCATCACTGAAAGGTGAAAATATTCAGCAATATAATCCTCAAGATCTCCCTCCTGTTTGAGCTCGGCTAACTTGACAAAATGGGCTTCCGGATCTCTTGGATCAAATCTCTCCACTATCCTCTTGGTGAAAACCAAGTATGAAGTGATGTGATGATTCCCAAGTGTGGTCATTCCATGAAACCACCATTCTTGAGCTTCCCCTTCTAGGTGCAGCGCAACTATCTTGATGGCTTCTATTTCAGAAACCTTGTTGAGCTGGAAGTATGTGTCCAACTTCTCCACCCAAGCCTTGGCTATACACTTAGGTGTTCCATCAAATGTGGGCAAGAATAACCTTATCATACTATGCTATAGGGCTTATCCCTACATCAATTTCTCCTCCTTTTGATGAGGATTAACCCTCCTTCCATCCTTGATCCGATAAAATTCCTGAAAGCTCAAGTTCTCTTTGAACCTTTGAGATTGGGGTTCATATTCCTCAAAATACTCTCCCAGGTTTCCATCCTTATCTCTTCTAGATAGAAATGAAGGCATGGTAGAGAATTTTAGTGCAGCTGAATGCTCCATGCCATTTGAAGTGCTGGTGCTTGTCTCATGGAAAAACCCTATAAGATCCCCTTCATGCCTCATCTCCTTGAGGTCCGTTGCAATGTTATGTAGGGTCTGAAGTAGGATATTTGAAATATATTCCTCCTCCATGCTGAAGATATATTATCCCCACGATTTGAGCCAAGAGCAGAGCTCGGATACCATTGTAATATTCCTTTTCAGGAATTTCTGCAATATGTTCAATGGAGATGCTGTATAAGGGAAACCATGCAACAGAAACAAAAAAAAGGACTTGGATCCTCTTATATATTATTTATGTAGCTTAAATATGAAATTTCATCAGAAACAAATCATTCTAGCTACACTAAACAGATCTCCCCAGCTCAAATGTGCTCAAAAGCATGCCAATCCCATTACTTCACATAATAGAATTTATGAAGACTGAAAAAGCGTAATTTTCATTAGGGTTTCTACAGAAAAATATGTTACAATACATATATAGTGCTTTCATTAATCATAGAATCAGAAATGGGAGGTTTTTCCTCCTTTGCATGGACATTAGAACACCCCGGCAGGGGTTTCCGGCAAAATACCAATATAAAATGCAATAATGCAGAAAATAACGCAGTATACTGCAAATATGTATTACATAAGACTGAATATTATATAAAATAGATGAAAAATACAGAAAATGGCCAAAGGACCTCCTTAATATACTTCTCGAAGGAAAATAGGCACCTCCTCCTCCAATACAAGCACAAAATCAAGGGGTTTTCCCCTGCTGCTGCTGCAACTGCAGAAAATACGCAGTTACTGGAATTGACTATGCTGTAGGTGTTTATGGATGAATAACCTCAAGTTAGATGATGAAAAATTAGCTCAGGACCTTCCCTTTTGATCTCTTGAACAAGCTAAACCAAAGGTGAAGGTGGAATTCCCGCATGAGAATCCTTTGAACTAAACAGTGCTGCAACTACAGCTAAACAACTGAAGCTTGAAAGTAGTAAAGAAGACCAAACATAGATGAATACTGAATGCCTTCCTTGCTGCTATCTCCTCCTTTTTATCATTGGTGAGCCTCCTCACCCCGAACCTCACTCATTGAAGAGGCGACTTCCTAGAAAATATTCCCCTTTCAAAACTATGTTGTCCTTGTTGGTTTCCCTCTTGTAGTAGCACTGTTGACTTGGTCAACTAGATATAGTTCACTTACATTTTCTCTCTTTCACACCAAAGTGGCTTTATTTTCCCTCCTAACCTGATCCCTTTTCACACTGGGATTTGTTTTATTGTCTTTCTACTCTTCTACTACAAAAATGGAGCAATTATAATATTCCAACTAGCAGTGGCTAATTGGGAATATTACATTTAGGAGGTACTGACGGGACAACCAGAGACGCAATATATTCCACAACAATTGGAAGAGGGTGCTCACTATGTTGATCATCTTCTATAATAAGATTTGACACCACCCACGGATCAGGAGGTCTATGGGGTCCATAGGTGCCAAAATATATCACATGCATAGGAACAATGGTAGGATTTGAAGGAGTGTAGGGTGAAGGGAGTTGAGAAAAATCCCCATAAGAGTAGAACTTTTAAAAAGTATAGTGCCAAAGCTCTGAAATTAACCAGGGTGGTCTCCCACAAGTGGTATAGAATTCCCTGTGGTGGAAATCTAGACTGATGACACACAATAGTAAAGCTGATCAATAGTGACAAATTTTCCTTCATGAGGAAATAAAAGTTGATGGAAAACATATGAGACAACTGTGGTCACATAAAAATAACTACGAACAAGGAGTAGGTTGTAATCTAAACGAGTGTCGACGACTTCAACATTAACATAGACAATTTTTCCACCTATCTCGATGGAAAAATGGGGAATTACCCCCTTGGGTATGAAATTATGACCGCCAAATGATTGGAGAGTGGTGTTGGACGCATGGAGAGCTAGAGAGCCAAGATCCTTCCAACAGGATATTTACATGGCACATGTGAAAGATCCCTCATCCACTAGAGTGTGATGTATATTATTATGAAATACACACACAATAATTTGGATAGTAATATGATGGGAAAGGCGAGGAGAAGATTTCTCAACATTAAAAGCGATGATACTGGAGTCATATAAATAAACTCCACCGATGGTAGATAATAAAGCTTTGCGCTACTGAGGAAAAATTTTCAAGACCTCCAAGGCATACATGGAACAAGGAGCCCGAACAAGATCTTCAACAATACTGTAATGCTGAGCAACCGTGGCAGAAGGATTATGTGTCATCTTATGGAGAACAACCTTGGGGGGCGATAGATAGGTTCCAGAGGATTATCCAAAGTGAGAGGTCTAGTGGAACTAGGTGGAGCTGGTGAGTCCTTAGAATAAGAACTCAACTCAGTAACATCATAGGATTTGGCTTGTGTAGTCACATTTACATCTTCCTTGCACATGAAGACAAATGAACTACGAGGGGGATGGGAAGAGGACCCCTCATTTCCTCCTTGCGGAGGTCCAGAAGGTTGAGAAACCATTATTTGTTGAGGTTGTGCATGGAATGTGTTATCACTAAGCTAGTACAGATGGGCTGCTCCACCAGACAACCTACAGTAACTCTTTCAAACCAACTTCTGACTAAAAATTAGCATTTTCAACTTAAGAGGGCTCTCTCAAAGGTAAATATGTTTTTTTTCAAAGGAAATTAAGTTATATGGCTAACTCTGTAATATTTTTTTGAGTGTATTTGTATGCAGGTGAAAAATGTATAGGATTTACTACCATTGGGCTTATGGAGTCAGTGTTAAGAAAGTCAGTGACAATGGTTATTCTTGTGGAAGCTGTAGCATATAGATGTCTTTATTGAAAAGGAAGTACACACAAATACACAGTAGTTTAATTCTTAAAGGAATTTAGAGCATGATTAACATTAATTATAAGTGATCAAACATCAAAACAATGCAGGAAAAATAACAAGATACATAGGACAAGTACTCATGACAACATCAGATGAATCTTAGGTGAAGAAAAAGCCAACAACCACTGTATATTACTGCTCAGAAAAAGTTTACAATAGTAGTAGTGTAAAATAACATCATTCAACCCTGTATTATTCTTAATTATTCCTATTAATAGGCTTCAGTCACTTTACATTAGATCTTCCTACATGGCTAGATCATCGAACTCCTTTTCTGACACCTATCTTAACAATAAGAAAAATACGTGAAAATGAAACTGACATCTACTAAATTTAGGAATTAAATACCTACTGGGACTCTTCCACCTATTTATTACATCAACTAACTGAAAATACTACATATTTAAATCGAATATGGTCATGTTCTTGAGTGGCACTCACCATGACCAAAACATTAATGCACCCACTATGTTAGGAGACATAGTCTTCCTACTTTTAAGGAGGTGGTTTTATGACAAAAGATGAATGTCTTCATGATGAACTGGTGAGTTGGACAACCTTGTCGAAGACCATGCCTCCAAAAAAATATTTATTTGATACTCTTTAAGCTTTATACGTGGTTGGCTGACCTCCAATGAACCATAAAAAACTCAAAATTGCTACAAAAAATTGCTCGCTGTAGAAACGGGGGCAGTCAAGGCAATTTCGTAGCGAAATTTTGTAGCAAATTGATTTCACCAATCTATGCCACCTGTTAGCCCTCTTTTCTGATTTGGAAGTGTTTGTTGAGTCAAATGAGTTAAATACAATTTTTTCCCCACCTTTATTTTGACTATATCCATGATTTTAAACAAAAAAACACATACAACAAGTTCATAGCGAAATATGGACTTTAAGCCTGGGATTCACTATGAAATTTCGTAATTGGCAGAAAAATAAAAAATTATCCTTTTTCTTCAAAAATTTTCCTATGTGTAGGTTTTAACCCTGAACATAAATTATCTACACACGAATCTTATAACAGAAAATAAACAATAGTGAGAGCATAAAACATAAAATAGATAAACACAGAGATTTTCCCCTGGATCCCAAATCGGGACGACCAGCTTGATTTTTCATTATATATTCCTTTAGTGTTACAACACATATATATATACATGCCGAAGCATACATAAACCCCAATCCATAAACCCCCGGATTAGAACATAAACTTAGTGTCCTTGACCGACATACAAAAAATTCCAGGGGCCGAAACCATCGTACCCCAAAACCATGTGCAAAACCATGCACAAAACCATGGACGCGGACTACCCACCCGAAATTAAGGACCAAAAATTTTCCCGAGGCACCGTAAGATTTTAACAGGGGGGGCTATTGCCCCCCGTGACTCCTCCATTGCGCTGTTAGTCATAGCGTGGGGCTATCGCCCCCTTACCTCTCGCGTTTAGTCATGGAAATAATATAACACATACCCAACATTCTCCCACTTGTTGTTTTCTTTCCACAGGGGGCCACAGGAGAGCTTAGTCATTTGCCCAATTCTTCAACACCCATTGTTTCTCTACACCAAGAGAACTTCTGAGTGCTCACAGACTTCATCAATGCATCTGCAACATTCTTCAAAGTGTCCACCTTTACCAACAACACCCTTTTAGCTTCAACCATATCTTTAACAAAGTGATATTGAACATCAATGTGCTTTGTCTTTGAATGATAAGCAGGGTTCTTAGCCAAGAAAATTGCACTTTGGCTATCAAAGTCTATCCTTATAGCTTGCTGTACCAACCCCATACTTGAACACAATCTCTGCAACCAAACTGCTTCCTTGCTTGCATGAGTGGCTGCTATGTATTCTGCCTCTGTAGTTGAAAGAGCCACTACGGACTGTCTTTTACTCATCCAACTGACTGCGCCTCCAAATAGGCTAAACACATACCCACTTGTAGATCTTCTTTGGTCCAGATCTCCAGCCCAGTCTGCATCAACAAAACCACGAATGTCCAACATTATTTCCAATCCTGGTCTTCCCTGGTAGCACAAGACATAATCACTAGTGCCACGTAAATATCTGAAAACCCGCTTCACTGCTGTCCAATGCTCCTTCCCTGGGTTTGACATAAACTTGCTCAATACTCCCACTGCATGTGCAATGTCTGGTCTAGTACAGACCATTGCATACATCAGACTACCCAATGCACTTGCATATGGAACACGAGACATATCCTCCTCTTCTTCTTGTGTCTTGGGACACCTGCCTGCCAGATAGCTTTACACCCATGTGAATAGGAACACTCACCGGTTTACTATCCCGCATATTGAACCTCTGCAATATAGTCTCGACATACTTCCTCTGGTTTAACCAGAGCTTCCTCTTTGCCCAATCTCTCTTAATTTCCATGCCCAAAATATAGTTTGCAGCACCTAGATCCTTCATGTCGAATTTGGAGAATAGTTGGGTCTTCAAATCTTGGATAATTTCTTTGTCATTTCCAATCAACAACATATCATCCACATACAAGACCAAATAAATAACACGCTCACCAATTAATTTAAAATAAACACAGTGATCCTCCTTGCTTCTGGTGAAGCCAAGTCCCCGTATATAGGTATCAAATTTCTGATACCACATCCTTGGTGACTGCTTTAACCCATACAGAGACTTCTTCAACCTGCATACCAGTTCTTTCTTACCCTTCACCATAAAGCCTTCAGGTTGCTTCATGTAGATCTCCTCTTTTAGATCCCCGTGAAGAAATGTTGTCTTCACATCCATCTGTTCTATCTCAAAATCAAATGCAGCAGCAACAGATAAAAGTAATCTAATAGAAGTGACTTTGGCAATAGGAGAAAAAATATCACCAAAATCAATTCCCGGCACCTGGGAATAACCTTTCGCTACCAACCGAGCTTTGTATTTCTCCACCTTGCCTTCTACATTCATCTTCTTCTTAAACACCCATTTTCTCCCAATGGGCTTCCTTCCAACCGACAACTCCACCAGATCCCATGCATCGTTTTTGTGCAAGGATGCCATTTCATCAACCATGGCCTCCTTCCAGAGTTTTCCATCCTCTGAATCTACTGCCTCCCTGACAGTTCTGGGTTCATCATCAGTTATAGTTAAGGCAAAACCTGAACAGAAAGCATATGGACTATACCTTTCTGGCTGCCTTCTTTCCCGAACTGATCTTCTCAAAGCTGGAGTTTGTGGCTCTTCATCTTCTGAGTCTTCTTCTGTTGTAGAGTCTGATTCATCCTCCTTTAGCTCAAATTCTATCTTCTCAGGTTCCTTTGGTAGGACTTCATGTTTAACAACATCTTTCACTTCTCTAAACACTACATCTCGGCTGTACACAACCTTCCTTGTTTCTGGGTTCCAAAGCTTGTAACCCTTTAAACCATCCTTATACCCAATAAAGATGCACCTTTCTGATTTATTATCCAACTTGGTCCTTTTCTCCTTTGGAACATGTACATATGCATCACATCCAAATACCCTTAGATGTGAAAGAGAGGGTTTCTTACCAGTCCATACCTCATGTGGGGTCTTATCGTCCAATGCTGATGAAGGTGATCTGTTAACTAAGTAACATGCAGTCTCCACTTCCTCTGCCCAAAATTCTTGTCCTAACTCGGTACCACTGAGCATGCTTCTTGCCTTTTCCATCAGTGTTCTATTCATTCTTTCTGCAACTCCATTTTTCTGAGGTGTGTATGGAGTATTCTTTTGTCATGCTATACCACACTTCTTACAGAACTCTTCAAATTCCTTCTTGCATAACTCCCCACCATTATCTGTCCTCAAAGCCTTTAACTTCTTCTCTATCTGGTTTTCCACCAGAGCCTTAAATTCTTTAAATTTGTCAAAGACTTCATATTTCTTCCTCAATAAATATATCCATGTATTCCTTGAGAAGTCATCTATGAATGAAACATAGTACAAAAACTTTCCCAGTGATGGATTTGACACAGGCCCAAACACATCACTGTGCACAAGTTCTAATATCTTGTTTGCCCTCTTAGCACCAGAAGGAAAACTCACCTGATTCTGCTTCCCATATACACAATGTTCACAGAAATCAAAATCCAGAGAACAATTAGACATACCTTCTACCATACCATCTCTTTGCAGTATCTGAAGGCCCTTCTCTCCAATATGTCCAAGCCTTTGATTCCATAGCATGGTCTATTCTCCAGAGACAGCTAGGCTTTCCGTCCCACTTTCAGGAACCATAGAACTGTTACACCCATCAATAACAGTGCTACCTTGTAGCTTGTATAGAGTTCCAGTCCAAACTCCCCGCATTAATACCAGTGCTCCCTGAACCATCTTGCAGGCATATTTCTCGAACACTGTTTTTACACCTGCATCATCCATCTTGCTTACAAAAATCAGATTTTTGGCCAATGCAGGAATATGCAGAACACTAGGAAGTGTTCTAATCCTTCCACCTTGTAGCTTCAGCTTTACCTTTCCACGTACGACGATTTTGGCCTTCCTATCATCCCCTAGGAAGACATCACCATCATATTTCTCATACTCGCAGAACCACTCCCTATGGGGAGTGAAGTGAAAGGATGCACCTGAGTCAATCAACCATGACTCATGATCTACATGGGTATTTGAAGAAGAATCCAAATACACATCCCCACCTTCATCCGAGGTGGTTTTTTCCTTTGCAGAAGGAACATCATCAGATCCCTTTCCTTTCTCAGGAGCCTTAGATCTATAGTCCTTTTTGTAGTGCCTTTCCTTTCCGCATTTCCAGCACACCTTTACAAACTTTCCAGGAGATTTAGATCTCCCACTCGAAACCTTATTCTTGTTTCTGTTCTGGGACCTTCCTCGTACAGATAAGGCATCTCCATTCTGACCCTCCATATTTCTCCATCTCATTTCCTTTGACAACAAGGCTGAGACAATGTCATCAAAATTCAAGGTAGTTGTATTGCTACCTATTGCAATAACCAGACTGTCCCACGAGTCTGGTAGAGAGCACAAAAAACTGATGCACTTATCTTCATCTAACATTTTAATATCAACAGATGATAGCTGACTTACCACAGTATTGAAGGCATTCAGATGCTCTGTCACCAAGTCTCCATCCTTCATCCTCAGGTTATACAGCTTTTTCCGCAGGAACAACTTATTCACCAGAGACTTAGATTGGTACAAAGTCCCAAGTTTTTCCCACAAATTTTTCGCCGTAGCTTCCCCAGATACATTCAACAATACTGAATCTGACACACACAACCGTATTGTGCTCTTAGCCTTCCGATCCAGTTTCTTCCAGTCTTCATCTGACATTTCCGTTGGTTTAGTACCTGGATCTACCGCGATCCACTGATCTTTATCCACAAGCAGATCCTCCATCTTGAGCTTCCACAACTCAAAACTCTGACCATTAAATTTCTCGATCTCTATCTTTCCGCCGCTCACCATCTTCTCTCACCGCAAGAATCGATCCCGCAGATCTCCCACTGAACAGGGTCTACCTCAGGCCCGAACTAAAAAACCCTCAGCAGCAAAGGAGTCCCCTTGAAGCCGAAACAACTCTGATACCAAATATAGGTTTTAACCCTGAACAGAAATTATCTACACATGAATCTTATAACAGAAAATAAACAATAGCGAGAGCATAAAACATAAAACAGATAAACACAAAGATTTTCTCCTGGATCCCAAATCGGGACGACCAGCTTGATTTTTCATTATATTCCTTTTAGTGTTACAACACATATATATACATGCCGAAGCATACATAAACCCCAATCCATAAACCCTGGATTAGAACATAACCGTATTTCCCTTGACCGGATCTACAAAAAGTACCAGGGGCCGAAAACCATCATACCCCAAAACCATGTGCAAAACCATGCACAAAACCATGGACACGGACTACCCACCAAAAATTAAGGACCAAAAATTTTCGCCGGGACGCTGCCCCGGACCCCGATAAGGGGGGCTACCACCCCCCTGTTGCACCTAGCGCAAAGTGGGGCTATCGCCCCCCCTCTTACCCCCCCGCGCGTGCTTAGTCTTAGAAAGAATATAACACATACCCAACACTATGGATCTGCAAATGTTGATTTTTGAATGATGAAAAAATGTCAAAAAGGTATTTGGTCTACTCTTCAATCTTTGGAAGCTTCACCTTTGGAAATAGGAGGTTGAATCTCTTAAACTTAATTTATAACTGTGATTTTAAGGCCTCTTTTCTTTAACTCTGACTGTATCATCTCCATTTTCTCCTCTAGTTCTTTGAGCTAGCCTTTGATTTTCTTTCTTTCAGCTTGCAACCATAAATTTATGTTTCTTGTGTGCTTCATTACCCTTCTCAAAGGAAGTGTCATTTTCAGTAGTTTCTTGGCATTGGTTAATGATCCATCATATTGATTTAGTTTCTCATTTACCTTTTCTTTGAAATATTCCATCATCTTCATGTCTACCTTGGCTTCCTGCAGTTCCAATTTGGTCTTAATAACCTCTTATCTAGCCTCTCTCAACTGCTCTTTTAATATACGCACTTTAGTTTTCTCAACCATTTTCTCTTTACCCTTCCTTTACAAAATGATATCCTTTGTAGTTGGAGACAAATCAATGATATTTTTTGTAATAGGCTGCTTTCCTTTGTCAGTAACCTTTGTCTTCTTACTTTCCATGACACCCTTGGCAAGTTTCATGTAATATCCCAAAATAGGGAAAATCAACACTCTTGGGAATATCTTAAGATATTCCAAATGTGGAGCTACAAAAATCCATGAAAATAACAATGAAAGAGCAGTGTAACTCAAATCATAAACATGGGATACCAAAATGGAGACATTAATCCATGTATTATATCAGCAAATACATACATAACAATGAGGCATTGATCATATACCATGAAGGAACAAGCCTTCCATAAGAAATCACTCTACAAATGAACTGTTGTCACAATACAAAAATGCCGGAGACTGCTACAGTGCAATTAAAAACACACTACTATAGTAAAATTATGTAAAACATATGTATGGTTTTTATAAACCTCAAAATATATGCTCAATATCAACTCCTACAAAGAACTTGAAAAGGGGTTTTCAGAAATACACTCTATACAAGATGGGATCTAAAGCCCAATGGTTGTAGATACACTGAAAACTGAAGAACAAGAATGTAGAAGGCTGAAATATGATAGATATTAAGTATACCCCCTCAAAGGTCTCCTCCCATGAAAGGATGAATCCTTCAATCACAAGGAAACACTGCAAAGGAACCACCAGAACTCTTGCTAAAGTTGCCTTAAAAAATAACGCATTCCCTAGCTGGAATAACGTTGGGAATGAGGGGAAATGTATGGCCTAATGCCAAGGATATGAAATGTGCCAAATAACACTCCAAAAATATCTCCCAAGAGAAGGAAACCTTCCTCCTATGAGAAAATAGCTCACAAAGTGGGGTTCTAACCCCTCCACTGCTGCACCCTGCAACACCGCACAATAACTTGTAGAAACTGCGCTGATGAAGAAGCTGTAGCTTGGCCTAAAAACCTGAATGTGGAAATGAATACAATACTCTTACAAGAGGCTCCTCAAGGAAAGAGGTGGGATTCCCACTTGGGAGCACCCGGTGCTAAACATCACAGCTACCCTGCTAAACAACAAGAGGAAGCAATAGTCTAAGTAGACCAATCTCAAAATAATCTAAAACATAAAATAAAATGGATTCCATCATCTTTCTTAAATATATTTTGAGCTTTCTTTCCCTTGGCCCCACTCAATTAGGTCATTTCCTCAATGAGATCCATCTCCCTCCAAAACTGCATTATTCTCTAATTGATCTCCACTCCTCCTTATGAGCGCTGTTGACTTGGTCAACGGTTAACTGAATCAACATGAAACAAAACCTGTTCACACTTGGAGGAGCTTTATTTAGCTACTACAAAGGTCTCCTTTCACACTTGAAGTGTTTTTATGGCTTCTCAAGAGACTTATGGGCCTCCCCACCCATTTTGTAATGTTCCTAATTTTGCCTACAATAAATTGGAACATTAGATTTTGATAATTTCACTTATAAGTTGAATAATTGGGTAAGGAGGCCCAATGAAAATAAAAACATGGATAAAATACCTCTATTATGAAAGGGGATCAGCCTTGGAACTAGATTTCACACCCTGATGTGTGAAAGGAGACATTTGCAAAGAGGCTTGGTTAAGTTTGACCAAGTCAAACAGTGCAGGGTGTGAGGTGGAAAGCACCACATGGGACAACGCAGAGATAGAGGAGGGAATATTCCTTGAAGGAGGAAACCCTAATAGAGTGAAGCCCATGGAGAGGGAGCTCTCATGTTTTTAAAAGGAGGGCAAGGCAACCATTGTTATTCATGCTTGTATTATTCATTTCATGTCTTTTCAGACATTGTGCATTCTTTTGCTGTTTAGCAAGAATTGCCGGGGAATTCCTGTTTATGATTTCCTCCTCCTTTCTTGAGAAGCCTCTTGAAGGAGTGGTACTGATTTTTCTCACATCTAGGCTTGAGGCCAAGCATCCTCCTCCAGGACAGCGTTATTGCTGCAACAACATAATTTTGTGTTGCAGGGTGTTGCAGTGAGAAGTCACAACACCTCTTCCATTACTTGTTTTTCAGGGGGAGAATATCTCTTTCCTTTGGATGATTAGCTTGGAATATTTGGAGCTTATTTTCAGATCTTGGCACTTTTCCAACTCAGTCTATTCCACCTACAATGCAGTTACCCTCTTAGACTGCGTTATTTTCATAGAGCACTTGTAGTGAGGGCTTGCAGTGTTGTTTGGAGGGTGAGATATCAAGTGTAAGGATCAACCTTCCACTTTGGAGATCCATTGGAGGAGGTCTACTTCAGATTTCTTGTCATCTTCATCCTTCTCTATTGAGTTCCAGATTTGAGTTGCGGCAGCTACCCAACAACTCCGGCATTTTTTCCATTTTGTATATTTCAGCCAATTCGTTGGAGGATTGATGTTTTATTTCTTCTAAGGGTTAGAGCTTTGCTCCCCTATTTTATTTGAGCCATATCCTTTCCATATCCATGTATTTAAATTGTATTGCAGCAGTACTCCATAATAGACTGCGCTGTCATAGGCAAGGGTTTCATTTATGTAGCAGTGTTTTGTCATTTCATGTACATGTATTGTTGAGGCTTGCATTGCCTTTCTTTAGAGGTTGTTTCCTCAAGACATTGTACTCTTTCTACTGATATAACAAAATTTTTTGGCTATTCAGATCTTCATATGCTCATGGTTGTAAAATAACGCTGTCTTTCCATTTCTTTCTCAAGAATTTTTGCAGTCCCTCATTGGGCACTTTCTGAGGACATCCAGTAGTGGGAGATCTATTTAACCACTCTAGAAGGATTTATTTGGAGCCTCCTCTTGGATTCAGGTCTTAGATGCATTGATCTAAGGGATCCAGGTCATGGTTTCAAATCTTGTAGCTACCATCACTAGAAAATGCATTTTCCAGTCATGCCTAGCTAGCTGTTCTAGATTGGGAACACTACAGTGGTATCAGAGCAACTTTCTTGGCTCAACGTGTGAGTCTAAGCCCAAGAAGATCATAATGTTGAAGAAGATGAGATTTCTCTCATAATTATTCAGATACAGAGAGAACCTCTCCGAGGAGGTCAAGAAGAATGGAGAAATAGAAGAGGAAGTACCATGAACTTTCTACTGTCATCAAGAAGAAGACATTGAGCATGGAAGACACTTGGATTATCAGATTTAAGTGATTACTTTGTTGAGTATAGATCTCAACCTAGATCCTTCAAGGAGAATCTATATTTTCCTCATTTCATCTAGCTAAAGGAAGATAAGAGACCCTGTAGTAAAAGAGGAATCAGAGGCAATAGATTTCTGTTGTCTACCTTTGATGGGTCATCTACTGCAAGAACTTGGGTGAGAGAGTTGGAGGCATTTTTCCTACTACATCCTGTAGCAGGGAAGACGCTTTTGAAATATTAGCGCTGCACTTGGAGGGTGAAGCCTATGATTGGTGGAGCAGCTACTTGAGCCATGCAAGGGTGAAAACTTTTGCAGATTTCATCCAAGGGTTGATCAAAACCTTTGATGGTGAGAGGGAAAAGGAAGGGAAGATCACACCACCACTTGAGGAGACTTGTGATAATGTTGTCACACTCATAGAGGAGCAGCCACATGCATCAATAGTTGGAGCAGCCAACACTTTGGAGGAGGGAACTCTTGCAGCCCTACAATAAGTTCCAAATGCACATCAAGGTATGAAAAGATTTCCACAATCTATTGTTACAAAAAATTATTTTGATCAATGTGGAAATTTTCTTTTGAATGACCAAGGGTCAAATCACACTACTACCATAGAGCAGCTTGGTTTCACTACACTGTGCAACATGGAAATATTCAAGGGAGAAAACCATCATTCTCATGAGCCATTTTTGGATTGTACATCACATTTGAGGTTGGGGTTTGAAGACTTGATGAAGGATGGTAGAAATCTTGGACTGAGAAACCCTTTCTCCTTTCAAGATGACACTTTCTCAATGAGCTCCTCTCAGCTCAAAGATAAACCTCTACTTTCATATCTATGACCTTATTGGTTTTGGAAGACTATTGTTGAGAGGGAGGTCTCAAGGAGAGATCTCATTAGAGGTGCACTTCAACACACCATGGAGTGCAATGCTTTTCTTTCTTTCTCACAAGAGTAGATAGAAGATGGAGGGCATCTTCGGATGGATAAAATCTCACATGCTTGTGTTGGACATTCCTTGAGCCATACACATCATGATGGGAGGTTTTTTCCTACCACCTATTTGGGTCCTCATAGGGTCTCATTTTTCCTTGAGAAGCTTGCATTGCAAAATCCCATGAAGTGAAAATACAAATATTTGGTTTGGGAGGATGGTAGCCCTCATGGGAGGATTACCAAGATGAAGAGGAGGAGAAGACATCCACAAGTGATTGAGTGGATGTGGCTGATGAGAAAGGAGTTGGGAGGCTACTTGAAAATATATGATACCAGGAAGCAGGAGGCTTGGCTGTGCTGGTTGCTCTTGAAAGAGTTTGGCCATAACTTGGCATAAACTCTTCCTAAGAGTAGAGGGATGGAGGAGAGATGGAAGGATACTTGCATCATTGGGAAACATAGAATACAGATGCATGGTGTTGATGTGATACTCATATCATTCATTATGTCTTCATCACATGACCTGTATGATGGAAGTATGGGGATGCAGCAAAATCTTTTGTTGCTTTGCTTGTTCTTGGGAGAGCAAGATTAGCTTTGCTCTCACCCTTTGCATGATCTTGCAGGAGAATGAGATGGCATTATCTCCTTGGATTTTGATGATAGAGAGGTACTTCCACTTTGGGAGGAACTTCTTATGTATTGCAGCATTATGGGAGGCATCTTTGACAAGGAGCATGTCAAAGAATGGAGCTATGAGTTGGCTAGAGGTTATTTGCAGAGGCCAACATCATTGTCATTTGAGAGCTTGGGATTATTGATGGAGTTTCCCCAAGATCACTTCACACTTGATGCACTTGGAGGAAAAAGAGGTGGTGAGATTGATGGAGTAGTGGATGGAGACATCTATTACCTTGGTATGGCCTCACTTGCTATGATCGTCTTGACTTGGATTTCCAAGTATAAGGAGGGTGATATTTATGCAACATATGGTTCAATTCTCTTCCAGGGAATGTGCCATACTACTATGGAGGGTGTTGTCACTCCTAGAGACAGTCTTGAGTTGTAAAAGACCAGTGCCTAGGAAATCTTAATTAGCAAGGTGCATATAGTTCAACTTGTAAAGGTTGTCAAGGAAAGGGGCTCTCATGCTATCAAATATGAGTATATAAGTTTGGTGTAAGTGGAACCAAGACTTTCAATACTTAAAAACAACAAGGTAATACTGTAACAACAGAATGTGAACTTTGATATAAAACGTATTCGATGATTTTAAGATAGCTTGCTGCAACAGGGGGCTGGACTCTAAAGTGGTTCATAGAGGTAAATAATCAGATGGTGGTGATTATGTAAGAAAGGAGGAGGATACTAACAGTTACAAAAACGAGATCTAGAAATGAATATAAACATGTACTAGGATTATATAGCGATAATAGTCCATACATGAGAATAACTTTAAAGATAAAGTTACATTGCTGCACATACCAGAAGAATTACGGTAGAAGTGAAATATGAAACAACATATCTTGCCTGAGCCATATTTAAAGCGCTAGACAAGAAAGAGTATGAGTACCAATCAATGATAAATTCACAACGGAACATGTGAGCACTCGCATTCTAGAACACAGATATAAGACATATGGAAATGAACGAGATGAACCATTAAGCTACAAAACGTAAGAGAGAGCTACCGACTGTGAAACATTCAGATCAGAATCCCTGGTAGAAACGAAACTCCTTATCACTGAAACCCAAAGTGCTCTTCAACATTAATATCAAAATATAAAAAAAAATACATACATGTTTCTCTTTAGTTAATTCTCTTGAAAATCTGGAACCTTTTCTCTGTCTCAGATTACTACTTTTATAGAATTCTTTCAGAACATACGCGAGAAGATATTTTGGGAAAATATCTTCTCCACGTGCTAGTGAGTAGTTTTGAGTCCTAAGAAAAATAACAAAAATCATGATGAGGTAGAACGCTTCCCATAATTTACAATTGGGCTCATGGTCGTTTCATAATAAAATATTAAAGATGTTCTAACAGAAAAGTAAATGCAAGAGTGAAATATGGATTTCACTCAGAACTTGAAAGTAGAAAGTAAAAACAAAGATAAAGGCCACAAGGGCCGAATCATGAGTTAACAATGTTCACTGGTGAGAAAGGGTTGATGCAGTGGCTGAAGCAGGTGGCGGGATGTTGGCGGAAGAGATGGATAACAGGATGGCATAATTTGTACACCTCTACCAGGTGTCTACTGTAGGTTCGGCCATCACTGTGAAACCTTCTGCCCTGATGTAAGCTTCTGTAATTTCGTCACAGTCTGCATTGACAGGAATTTTGTGTTTCACTTGGTGCAGGAGTGCAAAATCTTTACCGAGGACATCAACTATGGTCTCAGGTTTGAGCCGTGCAGATTTCTCTGAGGGTATGTTAATCTTATTCATTTCCTCTTTTAGATGGGCCTCGTACACTGGTAAGGGCTGTAAGACTGCACTAGTGGGCTCCCAGCATGTTGGGAGTCCACCGAGTGTTATTTCAGCCCAATCCACCTCAAACTGCTCTAAACTGGCCACCATTTTCTCTAAAACATCCATGGCCCTACTACAAACAGAATCTTTTTCTATTACCTTTTGACACTCCGCGGATTCTTGAAACCTGCTCTTGATACCCTGCTTTACCATGTCCTCTAGTTTTAGCTCTTTCAACAAAGAGATATACCTTTTTGCACTTTGGACTCTGTTGGATGCATCGGTATTTCCTTCGTGAAGCTTCCTTCTGAGGAGGTGCACAACTAACTTAATTTCCTCAACAACATTTAAAAATACCTAGCACATTTTTACCTTTGTGATGATCTCAACCCAGATCAATTGCCTAGCGTCCAGGAGGGTGATGTTCCCTTTCATGCGACTTGTGAGTTCCTGAATGGTTTTTTTGTGCTGCACCTTTTCCTGTTTCCCCTCCTTGATTTCCTTCTGCATAGCTTGGAGCTTCTTTGAGTTCTCGAAAAAGAGTGCTTTGAGCTCGGTGATCCTTTGATGCGCTATTGAGATCTGTTTTTCTGTTGTTTCAACTGTAGCCAGTGCAAATGTTAACTGCTCAGAAAGAGAGCTAGTTCCTTCTAGGGTAGGTGGAGCGCATACATGAGTGTCCCAAGTAATTTGCAATTCGTTCATATTTCCTTGTAGAACGACCATCTCTCTTGAGATATTTTCTTTTTCCTCCCTCTCTTTTGCAAGAGAATCGACCAAGCTTGCCTTGTCCTTTTCTGCCTGGACTAACTCAAATGTCTGCACATGATGAAAGCCCGGTATATTCACTTTGTGTTTCAAGGCTTTGACCTGTTTTTGCAACTCCTCAATAAGATGACCTTGGGGTTCTGCTGTACCCTTTTCTTGTTGATATTGCAACAAGATGATGAGCTTAGTGGAAAGAAGTCGCCTTCACTAAGTGGGCTCGCAGGCTATTTTTGGCGCAAAGTCTATTTTTAGACTATGTATATTTTTAGACATGTCAATCATATTCTATGAGTTGCAGGATGCTATTTGTGGATGGTTGGTCAAGTTGGAAAAATACATGGACTTCTATTTTTAGACATATTGGGCAGAATCTATTTTTAGATTGCCAGTCTAAAAATAGATATGTCGAATATTATTAGCTCTTAATAATATTTGGACTCTAAACATTATCTTATTCTCTTGGAGCACTTCAGTTAAGTGCACAGATATGACATAGGAGCTGACAAAAGGAATTATGCTATTCCTAAGGGTTAAGTGGAGCTATTGCATGGATACTTCAGTTAGAACTCATGTGAGAGAGTTTGGTGGAGTTTATTGAGGAAGTTAATGGAGTTGTGTTCAGTTTAACTGAGCTAAACATAGTTGAGCTAGTTTTATCTAGTCTAACTGATTGATACACTAGTGAGAGTGGTGTGAATTAATTATTAATTAATTCACTAATTATAAACACATTAATCAACTAAATAATACATCAGTTAACTTCAGTGCATGGACAGTTTCAGTGGAGACCAGTGAAGAGATAGGTGAAAGAGCAGTGTGACTATCAGTTGTGACTATATTGTTGCATGATTTGCAACAACCAGTGATTGGAGATGCCAATGAGGATTGCACAATACAAGCTAGGTGGTTCGAAGTTATTTATGAGCCATTCTTCAGCATTGATTGTGCAGTAGAGGTAGGCTATTAGGTGGCAGAGATTGGAGCATGTGATTTGCTAGATCTAGCTTGATTAGTGTGTAGCAATTGGAGATTGTACTGAGAGCTTGTGAGGAGCTTTGTATGATGATTGTTACATGATCTCTATGACATATACTATACAAATAGTTGGGGGTTTTCAAATTTAAGCTTTCCCATAAAATAGTGTGTTCATATGTGTGATTGTTTATGGTTTTAATGTGCGCATGAAATTGTTTTTATTTCCGTAATTAATGATCAATGGTAGAAGAGATTTTGTATTGTGCATGAAGTTAAAATAGTGTGTGATCATGAGAATCTCGGTGGATAACATATCAGTTATTCAAATTTCTACATTTATTTCCCCTTTATCACCTCCTAGAGACTGTGTAAGTCGTTCGTGAGTGCACAGGAATTAGTCTTCTCCCTTCTGAGGTTCGCCAATGCTGATTTATGTTTATTCTGCAATTTTCTCAAATCAACAGAGAGCTGTATCACTTCATCTTTGAGCATGTCGCTGAAACACTGAAATAGATTGAATTTGTTAGTTGGTGGAACTTGTGACATATCTATGGTTATATCCAATTCCCTGTAGCTGGTGGTGCCAGCCTTTGGGTTCAAAATGGCGTCAGTCATAGCCATTACTAGCTGCTCCTTATCCAAATCTATCGCAAAAGAGAACCTAGTTTGGTATTTGTCAATATACCCTTCGAGCTCGGACCAGTGTTTATCTCTGATTTCCATGTTCCTTGTCCTACCCTCACTTTCTCCCCTAGAACTGCTAGCTACGATGGCTTGCAAAACTTCTGAGAAGTCAGAAGAAGCCGCACTATCCCGTAGCACCTTGATTCTTTCTCTACTCCTGTTTGATTCCCCATAAGGCACTTCATCCTGGAGCAACAGTTCATCTCCCATAACCTCTGCTTCACTGGTCCCTGTTCTTTTTTTCTTAAAAGGGGGAGAACCCTCTCCTGATACACCTGCCTCCTCTACCTGTTTCTTCCCTGCTTCCCTGGTTCAAGTGGTATATGATTTTTCTCCTGTCACAGATGAATCAATCTCCATATGCGAAAGCAAAGGCCAGTTTTCTATATTAGCTCGCCACTCAATGAAAGGCCTTGTTTCATGAATATAAGGGGTTGATTTATTCTTCTTCCTTATGTTGGAAATTATGCCCTTCGGATCATAGGGCCAAGCTTTCCCTTGCCTCAAATCCATGCCTTTAACCAGATCTTCCACCACGGGAAGGCCTGCCTTGAATTAACAATGAAAGGGCCAATGGTTGTGGGAAGTTTGAGGATGAACCCATTTTTCGCAGGGAGGAAATGGAGCTGGTTAGCTTTTAAGGTTTTCCTGAGGTATTCCAAAGTGTAAATCCGCAGGGCAGGAAAAACTGGCAGTTGATAGGGAGAGACCTCGGCTCCATAAACCCTGATTTCAGTGTAATTACCAAAAAGGTTCTAGTCCCTGGTGCTTTGAGCTTCACTGTACTGTAACCATTTCCTCATCTCAGGAAAAACCCTAGGTGGAGGCGAATCATGGATGATGGTGTAAGCTATAGGCATGAAATAATTTAGGAAACTAGAGTAGCCTACCCCATTTTCCATCTGATGAGTTGCAAGACTCCAGTCAAAAACTAGTCTTGGCTGAGAGTTTATTCTGTAGATCTTTTCTAAACCCAAACCCTCAAATTTATCAGCATGCTGGAAGAGGAAGAGATAAAAGACCATAGAATAAAAATGAAAATAGCTTGTGTCTGAGAGGTCCTGGAACTAATTTTGAATGGTGGAGGACAGAAAAACAGGAATATCTAAAACAACCCCGGGCTAAGACATTAACCACAGAAAAGCTATGTAATGTTTTGAGGCTCACCCATAACCTTCCACACCTAGGAGACCCGCAATAAGAGCAAGGATAGGCTATATTCCCTCCTTGAATATAGTCAAGGGTACTGAATCTGCAGTGGGGAGAGTAGTGAAATGAGAGTCGGTTATGGAAGCGATGAAATTGCTCTACTATCTCCATGGCAGTTTTGAAAACTGATGAGATAGTGCTATTTCGTTAAAAATGACATAGTTCGAACTGGTAGGAAAACATAGGGCTTTTCTGATAGTTTCGAGAGAAACAATGAAAATTTTGTTCCCCTGATCTGGGAGGAACATGCCTCGATGTTCATCGTAAGCGTCCTGGAGCCAACAGATGAATTCGACCACTGGGTATACTGGGGGGGTTATTTGATGATACAGACCAGACAAAACAACATGGAACCTATCTCTGTTTTCAACATGTCTTCTAAACAGCTCAAGCTTGACGCTGCTAATGGGAAAAGGGTATTGCGGGTCGCGGATGTCGGCTTGAAAGTCTGTGAATGGATCAGGCCCAGGGACAGCCCTAGACTCACGAGCTTGGGGAGTTTCAGGCTCTGTCTTCTTGGTGGTGACCTTACCCATGACCATCATACAAACCCAAAACACAATCAAAGGGAAACGATATGGAATGAAAGGGATGGAATACCTGCAAAGTAGAAAATTTCTCGGGAAAGCGACGCAGGGGTACTGACAACGACCGGGTATACCTGGTACTAGGTGCCCACTTTTTCTTATATAGTAGTTGAAAAAATGAGAGTATTTACCACAATAAAAGACGGAAGACAGTTATACAAGCCCGAGGCAATTTAGGAAAAGAAGGCGGGGTAAAACGAGTAGGGCTGACGTCCTAAGGATGCTGATTGTGAGAAACGTGGCATGAGGGGATTAGGTGTTAGACTTTGTTAGGTGAATACTGCGTGTTAGGTTAAATACTGGTACTGGCCTTGGTACCGGCTATCCTAAAAACTTACCTTACCTTGATATCATGGTGACAGTTGTGCCTTAGAACTTGTCCCTCGAAGGACGCAAGTCGAATTCTGTAACCGCTCTAAATCCCCTACCCTTTTCTCCATAAAACGCTCGCCTCGTGTCACACCCATTTACACGTCATCAATATTCTGGGGGGGAAAATATCCGCCTCACCCCTCTCATCTATGAACCCCCTGGAATGGTGCTTGCAACCTTCCCCTATGTGTGTATTAGAATATCCATGGGCCCCACCTTATGTTATTCCTTTGCGCCTTTGAAACCTTTGCTATTCGATCGGGACTTTAGACACATGTCTGCCTTGTTTCAAATTGTGCTTGTCCCTTTTTGATATATAGCTCCATTTATCGTATTTCCCCTTCCCAACTTTCCAAACCTTAGCCATTTAAATGCATTCGGGTAATTTTCCCTTGTGATTTTTCTCAAAAATTAAAGGGTGAATGATATAATCAACAGAGAGATCATTCATATACACATGCATCATATTGCTCTCAACATATGGTAAGAATATTGTTTTTACATCCATAGATTATCTAAAAAAACATTCTGATGCTCTTACCATTCATATTCAGTGCATTGCTCCACAAAAGGGCAAGTTTTTCATTGGGCTCCGTGGACAAAATTGGGCCAATTTGTATGATGGAGACAACCATATTTTATATGGCCTTGGGCAAGTGTTTTCTTTCATGTATGATCAGTTGATATACTCAGCCATTTGCTATTTATCCATAGGTATCATGAAATACATAATTATCCATGTAACACGAAACATCTTGCCTTGTAATTTTCTGAAGCAACAGTTTGGGAAACTGCGCTGTCACTACTGGGAAAGCTGTTGGTACCTTCTTACACCACATGAAAACTTCAACATTTTCTTCATTTTTTTGCTGATCATGACTTCCTTTTCTGATATGGATCAGATTTGTATGAGAAGCATGATTATGAGAAAGACACACGAGTTGGATGTGTCCTTGAGTGGGGAGAATTCCCACATTTTCTGCACTACATGTTCTAATGGGAGCATGGGAAGAGATATGGCCACCACAGTCACATGTTTGTTCTCTTTTGAGGTGGGCCATGAGATTGATATTAATCCATTGTACAGCCATGGACAAGTGCTTGATCATGTATTGTTGTTACATTCAGCCATTTACTATCCATTAGTAGATGTGATGGATCTTGTACATTGCTTTTCATGCTATTTTCTGATGTTGCAGTGGATGAGACTGCACTGTATCCTCTTGAGATATTGTTTGTATTATGCATCACCATGTAAAACTTGCAGCAAAATTCTCATAGGGATACTCTATGATGACCATGTCCTATTCATCATGGATGGATTATTTTGGGCCAGTTTGTTCTTCAATGTTGGAGGAGAACTCTTTGGAGGATTGTTCTCCACTTTTCCATTTGAGGGAAATACTTTTGCAGCCCAGGATCAGCACACACTCTACACTTATCATAAGTGGATAGGAGGACAGCCTGGGGTAGGCTATGATTCTTACCATGTTCATATTTTCAGCCCACCTTCACTTCCGGAGCTTGAGGTGGAAGGAGATTTTCAGGAGTTGCCTTGTTGGGAGGTGGCTCATTTGGTTTGGATGATTTCTTGGTGATGGAGGATCCACATGGGGAAGATGTTCCTCATCACATTTCAGACTCCATGCCTTGATTGGAGACTTTCCAGTTCTATCCTTGTAGTTGCTTGGGGTCAAGCAACATTTGGGAGGGGAGGACTGTAATGTTCCTAATTTTGCCTACAATAAATTGGAACATTAGATTTTGATAATTTCACTTATAAGTTGAATAATTGGGTAAGGAGGCCCAATGATAATAAAAACATGGATAAAATCCCTTTATTATGAAATGGGATTAGCCTTGGAACTATATTTCACACCCTCATGTGTGAAAGGAGACATTTGCAAAGAGGCTTGGTTAAGTTTGACCAAGTCAAATAGCGCAGGGTATGAGGTGGAAAGCACTACATGGGACAGCGCAAAGATAGAGGAGGGAATATTCCTTGAAGGAGGAAACCCTAATAGAGTGGGGCCCATGGAGAGGGAGCTCTCATGTGTTTAAAAGGAGGGCAAGGCAGCCATTGTTATTTATGCTTGTATTATTCATTTCATGTCTTTTCAGACATTGTGCATTCTTTTGCTGTTTAGCAAGAATTGCCGGGGAATTCTTGTTTAGGATTTCCTCCTCCTTTCTTGAGAAGCCTCTTGAAGGAGTGGTACTGATTTTTCTCACATCTAGGCTTGAGGCCAAGCATCCTCCTCCAGGACAGTGTTATTGCTGTAGCAACATAATTCTGTGTTGCAGGGTGTTGCAGTGAGAAGTCACAACACCTCTTCCATTTCTTGTTTTTCAGGGGGAGACTCTGTCTTTCTTTTGGATGATTAGCTTGGAATATTTGGAGATTATTTTAAGATATTGGCACTTTTCCAACTCATTCTATTCCACCTACAGCGCAGTTACCCTCTTAGACTACGCTATTTTCATAGAGCACTTGCAGTGAGGGCTTGCAGTGTTGTTTGGAGGGTGAGATCTCAAGTGTAAGGATCAACCTTCCACTTTGGAGATCCATTGGAGGAGGTCTACTTCAGATTGCTTATAATCTTCAGCCTTCTCTATTGAGTTCCAGATTTTAGTTGCAGCAGCTGCCAACAACTCCACCATTTTTTCCATTTTGTATATTTCAGCCAATCCGTTGGAGGATTGATGTTTTATTGCTTCTAAGGGTTAGAGCTTTGCTCCCCTATTGTATTTTAGCCATATCCTTGCCATATAAATGTATTGACATTTTATTGTAGCAGTACTCCATAATAGACTGTGCTGTCATAGCCAAGGGTTTCATTTATGTAGCAGTGTTTTGTCATTTCATGTACATGTATTGTTGAGGCTTGCATTGCCTTTCTTGAAAGGTTGTTTCCTCAAGACATTTTACTCTTTCTACTGCTATAAAAAAATTTGTTGGCTATTCAAATCTTCATATGCTCATTGTTGTAAAATAACGTTGTCTTTCCATTTCTTGCTCAAGAATTGTTGCAGTCCCTCATTGGGCACTTTCTGAGGACATCCAGCAGTGGGAGATCTATTTAGCCACTCTAGAAGGATTTATTTGGAGCCTCCTCTTGGATTCAGGTCTTATATGCATTGATCTAAGGGATACAGGTCCTGGTTTTGAATCCTATAGCTGCCATCACTAGAAAATGCATTTTCCAGTCATGCCTAGCTAGCTGTTCCAGATTGGGAACACTACACATTTATTTACCGACCTAGTGATAAAAAAACTATAATATTCCATTTAGCTGGGAGGCTAAATATTTTGTAATATTATAGTCCTCCCCTAAAAAATGTTTCTTGTCCTCAAGAAATTGTATAAGGAGAGAAAAATTCCTCCCCTCCTCCTCTTATGGCCTCCTCATCAACAGTTCCCACCATTGCTCAAAACAATCTGCAATAAATATGTCCTCCAATACTCCCTCCCAAGCATGCACAACCAAATGGATCACATCATGAAAAGGTGGAAGGTGTAAGTGGAAACCTTCTTGCTGTCCAAAAACCTCCTCAAGATAGGAGTTATGACAAGCATAGGGGATCTCATGACCAATGAGAGACTCCCAAACCCATGCTATCACCCAAATGAAATGAGCCATTCTAGGTATCTCATCAAAAGAATCCTCAACCCCCGGTGTATGAAATGTGTTGGGGCTACATGGAGAGATCAGATTTATTCATTCAAGTGGTTTCTTTCTCCACTTATGGTAAGTATGGGGTTGTTGCTGATCTTGGGCTGAAATGTCATGGCTTCCAAGATTGGCCAAATTTACCCCAGAAATAAAATCAGCCATGAAATGCCTCCTCCAAGAACGTAAATTCTTCAAATGGATCCCCCCATGTGAAGATAAGAAGTGTGGTGTGACAATCATGGTTTTCCCATTGTTTCTCCTGGAACATAAAACATGTAAAGTGGGGATAATCATACTCCCAATGGGCATCTCCAACTCATCTAACACTCTCCAAAAAAAGCTCCCCATGAATGTAAGCGTATCAGCAAAATATGGAAGAAAAAACTAGTGAAAGCAAGCTGCCATATGACAACTGGAGAGCAGATCATAGTTCCTCACATGGAACCAGCACAGTGCATCCCTTTCCTACATCAAAAAAAATAAGAACAAGTGATTTCCCAGCCACTTTTTTGCTGCCACAATCATTCTATAAGATAGAATCATGAAAGTATAATGTGGTGTCAATAGTACACACCAAGAATCATGTGGCCTCCCCCTCAAACCACCGATAGAATTTCCAACATCAATGCTGCAAATGGCCTCAAGTACATGAGAACACAATATACAAGAAGGAAATATCCTCCTTGGTACAAAATGCTGCTCGCAAAAGGTAAAGGGATGCAAATGATGGTGCATAAGTGTACATCCTCTACTATGTACTTTGGTCCTTGAGCTGAAATGGCTCAACTGGAAATTTTCCCTCACTCTCAATGAGTAGGGAAGTGGTTGTGCCAACCTCTCCATCACCATCTAGGCTATGCATCTCTCCATATGATGATGTATATCCTGCTGGATGCCCTCCCAAGTGAACTCCTCCATCAATGAATGAAATGCATCAAGGTGCATGGAAAGAAAGTACACATGTGCTGCATGAAGTAGCTTCCTCTTGAGCTCAAAAAATCTAGTCAAGAATACTCTCCCATAAGAATAGATGACCTCACCAATCACCGTGTACCTATCATCTCCATCCAGGTCATCAAGTATCATACAAGCGCTAAGATACTTGGAGTACTCTACCAAAAGTTGAGACCTCCAATCTGGATCGACCCTCCTAAGAGACAGTTCTGAAGATCTGAAATGTGAAGCTCCCCACATGCTGCTGTCTACTCCTTTGACATCCCCCATGCCAAATTCATCCTCCAAATCCTTCACCTCTCAGGAATCTAAGAGTGGTGAACTAAATGATGCAATGTCTCCCACCAACTCCAGATCTGGTGGCCTCCTAGGTGGAATGCCCCCATGTAGTGAGACATCAAAATCTGAAGTCGACTATATATATGTGTGGACTGATTTTTCCCTCTCCTCACTGTATAATATAGTCTCCTCCTTTTGTGCAGAAACCTCCCGGAATGGATAAGGGTGAATGCTCATCATCCCTTGATGTTGATCCTTCCTTTCTTATCCTTCCATTTTCCAAGATTCATAACCCAAAATAAATGATGCATGCTATTCTAGAATTGTGGCTTGGTTTCCACATGTCAGATAATTTGGAACTCCTTGCAAAGACACAAGGGCTCCTCTAATGGAAGCAATGGCTCCCTCCCCATCCCCATGTGGTGATGGATCTTCTCCCAATGGTACAACACTGTCATATATTCTCTGCTTTACAAGCTCTTTAAGAAGTGGGGATCTTTCCCTTGGCAAGGTATCAAGCATGTTTCTATCCCCTTTTAAAATTTTTTTGAGTGGAGTTGGAAAAATAAATCTCTCCAACTCATGCAAAGGTTTTGAGTTTTTGGGTTCAACAAGAGATGTTTTACAATGTTTAAGATAAAATATCCTCACTAATTTCTCAGTGAACCCTGCATAAGTGTTTACATTTGCATGATAAAATGAAGAATAACTATAAAACAACCAATCATGGGCCATACCTTTGAGGTGCAGTGATGCTACTCTTATGGCCTCCCTTTCTAAAACTTGGTGTAGCTGGAAATAAGAATCTAGCTCCTCCACCCAAGCTTTGGCTGTGTACTTTGTTGATCCATCAAAGTTAGATAGAAAGAATCTACCTCTCTTGCATCTATGATGGTTGCTAGATCTTCTACCTTCCTTGAGTTGGAAAAACCCTTGGAAATCCAAGTGCTTTTCGAATCTCCATGATTGAGACTCATAATCCTAAAGATAGACACTCAAAGTCTCCTCCCTTGGTGCATCTCCTTCCTCCATCCTTCTTGTATTGAATGTGGGAAATTGACTGCATTGTGGATCTACATGTGTGGCTAGATGATCACACCTATCATATGAATAACTAGGGCTTTCTTCACATTCAAACCCTCTTGGAATTTTCCTACACTCCTCCCTTTTCAATTCCTTGAGATCTTCTTTGATAATTTGCATAGTTTGGAAAAGAAGATGGGAGATCCTCTCTTCCTTCATTTCTCCAAATAATGGAGCCTTCTCTTTGTGCCTTCTGTACATCTCTTCTTCTCATTCTTCCCATGATAGAATAATGGCTAAGATTCCATAGGCTGAGCCAAGATTATGCTCTGATACCACTGTAATATCCCAAAATAGGGAAAATCAACACTCTTGGGAATATCTTAAGATATTCCAAATGTGGAGCTACAACAATCCATGAACATAACAATAAAAGAGTAGTGTAACTCAACTCATAAACATGGGAGACCAAAATGGAGACATTAATCCATACATAAAAATGAGGCATTGATCATACACCATGAAGGAACAAGCCTTCCATAAGAAATCACTCTACAAATGAATTGTTGTCACAATACAAAAATGCCGGAGCATGCCGAAGACTGCTACATTGCAGTTAAAAACACATTGCTATAGTAAAATGACATAAAAAATATGTAGGGCTGTTATAAGCCTCAAAATATATGCTCAATACAGATCTATGCTCAATATCAACTCCTACAAAGAACTCAAAAAGGGGTTTTCAGAAATACACTTTATACAAGATGGGATCTAAAGCCCAATGGCTGTAGATACACTGAAAACTGAAGAAAAAGAGTGTATAAGGCTGCAGTATGATAGATCTGATGTATACCCCCTCAAATGTCTCTTCCCATGAAAGGATGAATCCTTCAATCACAAGGAAACACTGCAAAGGAACCACTAGAACTCTTGTTGAAGCTGCCTTAAAAAAAAACGCATTCCCTAGCTGGAACAGTGCTGTGAATGAGGGGAAATGCATGTCCTAATGCCAAGGATCTGAAATGTTCCCAAGAACTCTCCAAACATATCTCCCAAGAGAAGGAAACCTTCCTCCTATGAGAAAATAGCTTAGAAAGTGGGGGTTCTAACCCCTCCATTGCTGCACCCTGCAACACCGCACAATAACCTGCAGAAATTGTGTTGATGAAGAAGATGTAGCTTGGCCTGAAAACCTGAATGTGGAAATGAATACAATACTCTTCCAAGAGGCCCCATAAGGAAAGAGGTGGGTGTTATAGCATCATTTTTCACCCTCATGTGATTCATGATTGTCTCTTTGGCCTTGGGCACCCATTCCCACAGATTTGAACAAAATTCATAAAAAACAGTGTTAAAAATCCCATACACGGGTATGCCCAGAATTTTATACGTGTATACGCGAGTCCATACACACTTTTCTGTGTATTCCATTAAAATCATTAAAAAATATATAAAATTCCCTATTTTCGGGCTGGGTTGATGGTTACTCCAGTAGTTCAACCACCCCAGCACGTGGCCAACTGTTTCCAATAGATTGAAACTACTTTGAGGGAGTATAAAAGCCCCTCATGTGCATGGCCTAAGGGAGAGAGAAATTATAGATATTATACTCTGTTGGAATCCCAATTCAAGTCTAATTTCCCGTGCCTCTTGCACTTTCCCAAATTTTTACAGGAAACCCTTGTTTCCTGAAGATGTTCATCAGTTTATATGTCATCTTGTGTGCACAAGTCTTGAAAGTATCCTAGCGAGGCAAGGGTGGGACGGATCCAGACGACGGTCTGTTCAAATATCGTGGAAGGATTCAGGTGATCTCTCCACTTTTTATTACTGTACATGCTATTCGTAATGAAGAAGAACCATCTTGTTCCTCAATTCACGTGTTAATATCTGCTTGCATATGTGAAAAGATTATTAATTAAGCATTTATTATTGTCTATATGATGTTTCACATGGATTTCACTGACATTTAGGATAAATATATGCTGTACAACTAGATTTCCGTGCACGTTTCTTCTTGGTTTTCAGGTTGAATAGGAAGAAGGGTTGCTGGGGGTTTGGACCCCGTGGGATCTACATCAAACGTAGGATTACGGGTGAGTTCTATTATCGATGTTATCTAGTTTTTAGCATACAAGTGTGGTTGTGTGAGTCCTTCTTGAGTAGCATGCCCTGATCTGTGGAGGTTTTGACCCAAAAAACCTCTAGGGAGTTATTTCCCGAAACAGTGGGATTCCCGCTCGGGAACACACGGTGCTAAACTGCACAGCTACCCTGCTAAACAGCAAGAGGAAGCAATAGTCTAAGCAGACCAATCTCAAAATAATCTAAAACACAAACTCAAATGGCTGCCATCCTCTTTCTTAAATAGAATTTGAGCTTGCTTTCCCTTGGCTCCACTCAATTAGGTCATTTCCTCCATGAGATCCATCTCCCTCCAAAATTGTGTTATTATCTAATTGATATCCACTCCTCCTTATCAATGCTGTTGACTTGGTCAAAGTTGACTGAATCAACATGACCCAAACCCTGTTCACACTTGGAGGAGCTTTATTTAGCTGCTACAAAGGTCTCCTTTCACACTTGAAGTGTTTTTATGGCTGCTCAAGAGACTTATGGGCCTCCCCACCCATTTATTTACCGACCTAGTGATAAAACAACTATAATATTCCATTTAGCTGGGAGGCTAAATTTTTTGGAATATTACATTGCAGCCTGCTGAGTGGTTTTCTTGGATGAAAAATAAACCCTGCATCTTCTCCTGCAAAATCAAGCTTCTTAGTAGTCATACATTTATTTTTCTTCTTTTCACCTTTAATATCTTTAGCTCTGACCATTGGAGTCTCCTCAATGTCTATATCTTAAAGAATATCTTCAAGTTTTACCTTCCCAATTGTTTGACTTCTGGTTATCCTTCTATGGATTTTCTTGCTGATCTTTTGTTTTCTACTTGCAGGTGTAGGATGTGGAGTTTTTATCTCTTGTGGAGGATCTATTTCAATATCCGTTGGCTCTATAATGGGGTCCATCTCCTCCTCATTCACACCCTTTGTCTCAGCTACAGGTTTGTCATTCTTGCTTGAAGGAGTGGATTTTGACTTTGGAGTTTTCTTGGGTGTTACTAAATCAAACTCATAACCACTGAGAAAAAGAAAGGTATCCTAGTCTCTATTTAGTTTTTTCAACTCCTCCAACACCAGGAGTTTGATCAACCCATGATATAAAATTGAGGTCTCTCTATTTTCTGGCCTGGCTCGAACATTGTTTGACATCTTCCCTAATCTCCTAAACAAGAAAAAGGGAAGATCAAGAGACTACTTACCAGTGAAGTGCAACAAGATCATGAAATGGTATAGATAGAACATATGAAATCTACCCTCACAAGTAAAGTACTTTTGAATTACAAACATAAATTTGGAGTAGTTCTCTTTCATGTAGTTCCTTGGAATTCTAGAAGTCATATCTTCTCCAATGTGTTCATGTTTTATAAATTCATCACAATTCTGCATCTTGAACTTAGTGACTTTGAACCACTCTTCACCCTCCCTTGGTATCTCTGTGGCTTTAGAAATGGTCTCAGGTGACACTATAAAACTTATAACCCCCACCTTCGAAGTTGTACCTATGAAATTCATTGAAAAATATTTTGATACCCGAGCATGAAAACCTTGAAGTTTTTGGTAGAATTTCATGCATCCAATGTTGTTGAAAGATTCTGCAAATCTGGGGTCTTCATTGAGTAACTTGAGGTTGATGGGTTCATATCTTACATAGGAGCCTCCTTTGTTTGTTTTCTTCTTCATGGCCATCTTCCTTTATACTACACTACCTTCTTGAAACTGTGACACCTGCAAAGAAACAAATGAACAACAAGATGCTTGTGATGGAGCTAGACTCTTCAAGGATGATAGTCAACTGATGCATGAAAAGGTCTAAATGATGATGATAGATAAGAGCTTTGGAGGTGAGTTTAAAAATGTGAAATTCTAATATGGGGGGGATAATGAAAAATAGGAGGAGTCAAGTGTAATGATGAAATCCACTCATATTTACACATGCTTGGATGACTGTAATAACCGATCACGTAACCTCACATTCACCCTAAAACTATAAAAACTTGATAGCTCATCATCCCCTTTATTGGTGCAGAAAAACATGATTCAACATCGTTTTCGGTTATAAACTTGTCAGATTCGCTATGGACTGGTCAGGTGAGTCCATAGCAAAAACAACCTATTTGCAATTATATTCGCTGCGGACTTGGGAAAAATCAGAAAAGTGGCCGGTACAAAACTTTAAACCAATGCATGTGAACCAAAGGTGGATTTTGATAGATTTGACTCTAATGGGCATGAAAAATGGACTTTCTAAACTTAGGATAGTGTTCAATTCATGAGTTTTCATCAATTTCATGAACCAATTTTATGAGACAAATGAAGCCTATGCTAATGACCCTATATATCAAAAATGAAATTTTATTTGTGATAGCAGTGGCTCCACTGGGGATGGTGTGCCCCTGTGGTACAAAAAAGAACTTGTAGTTCTAGTGCCTTCCTTCAAAAACAAAAATTTTCTGAAATTGATGAAGAATTTGCCAAAATATTATGGCCTACTCCTCGGGCTCAAGCTTGATGGTGAATTCATCTTTATTAGAAAAAAAATCATAACAACAAATGAAATATGTGCAATGGAGTGTAATTTAGTAAAATAAAATAGGAGGACTAATACTTTAGAAACCTGCCATTTACAGGTCCTCCTCCACACAGTTGTCCATCCATCTCTTGAAGCAAAAAAGTGTTGTGGCCATGGTATGCAACTATCACAAATGGCCCCTTCCAGATGTTCTCAAAATTTCCATGCTTCCCCTTTTCCTCAATTATGGCTTCCTACATCAAAACTACATCCTCGATTTGGAAATTTTTTTCTTTAGTATTTCTATCAAAAGTTTTATTCACTCTATTTTGTGATTGTTGATGACTGTTATATACCTCTTCCCTTTTCTCATGCAAAGCTATGAGCTGGTTTATCCTAGTTTTCATGGACTTAGGCTCCTCTTCAAGTCCTTGCAACAGTTTCATTACCGGAACCCCAAAAGAAGTTGGGAAAATAGCTTCAGCTCCATATACCAATTCATAGGGAGATGTACCAATGGATCGCTTAGAGAAAAATCTATGAGCCAACAGAGAAAACTTTAGCTTTAGATGCCATGATCTTTTATTTTCTTGCAACACCTTTTTGATGATCCTCACTATGCTTTTATTGGATGATTCTGCTAGGCCATTACCTTGAGGGTAATATGCTATGGAATGACCAAAAGTGATATGATATTGATGGAAAAAGCTAATCAATATTTTGGATTTAAAAGCTTATGAATTATTAGTAATTATCTTCATAGGAAAACCAAACCTGGAAAAAATGTTTTTCTCCAAAAATTGAATGATGACTGAGTCAGTAGCCTGGTTGGTTGGGAATGCTTCGATCCACTTGGTGAAATAATCAGTCGCTATCGAACTCTAGCGATGATACCCTGAGGATGCTGGGTGTATTTCGCCAATGAATTCTAGACCCCATTGCTGGAAAGGAGCTACAACATATATTGGTTTCAAAGGTAAAGGAGTCAGCTTCTTCTTACCATAAAAAAATTGGCATTCATGGCATGCAACAATATTCTTGTAGATGTCCTTAAACATGGTAGGCCAATAATACCCTGCTTTGAGTATCCTGTTGGATTTTTCCTTCCAGTAATGGTGTCCTCCACAATATCCCTTATGTAACTCTTCAATGACCTTTTCAGCCTCTTCTTCCAACAAAAAATTTAAAAGAATTCACCGGTATCCTTCCAATACAAGTTTTTATTCAAAATGCAATATCTCAATGATTTCAGCTTTGCAAACCTTGAATTGGAATCATTCAATTGAGGAGGGGATTTATGATGATGTAGGAAAAATATCACATCTTTGTACCATTAAGATAAGATGAATTTCTCTTCAATAGGGACAAATTCTTCTTCTTCTACCACCTCTGAAATTTCTACAATGAGATTCATGTCTGGGCACTCAAAGTTTGACCGTGCCATTAGTTTTGCTAATATCTGTCCCTTCAACGACTTGGTAGGCTTAATTTCTATGTCATATTCCAGTAAAGTGGCAATCCGTTTCACTCTTTTTCCATCAGGATCAACTTGTGCCATAATATCTTTCATCACAATGCTAGGCATAAATGCAATAATGTGAGAATGCAGAATGTAAATTCTAAAATATTTAAGAGCTTTGACCAAAGAATATTCTTATTTTTCCATTATATTATACTTCAGTTCAGAGTTGGCAAGAGTAATACTGAAAAAGGAAATATTTTTCTCACCACCTTGATGCCTTTTGTAATATTCCTAAATTAGCTTGCAGCTAATTAGAATATTAAAGTTTTATTTTGTCACTGAGATAGGTGAATAAGTGGGTAGGGAGACCCATAAATATCTTTATGAAGAATAAAACCAATTCTCATGTGAAAGTGGATCATATTTTCAGCTTAATAAAGCACCCTAAGGCGTGAACAGGGGCTAGAGCACTTTGATTGGGTCAACTTTGACCAAATCAACAACGCTGTCATGGAGGAGTGGACATTAATGAAGGGACAACGCAGTTTTAGATGGAGACACATTGCATGGAAGTAGTGTCATTAATGGATGTGGCTTAGGGTTTGAAAGCTCATTTATTAAATAAGGAAGAGAATGGAAACCATATTATTCATCTTGGTATATTTTATATTTTGATATATGGTCTGTTTGACATATAGCTTTCTTAAGCTGTTTAGCTAAGATTGCATGTGTTGTTTAGCACTGGGTGTTCTTGATCGGGAATCCCACGTCTTCCATTGAGAATATCTTGTAGGGGTTTGCAATATAATTCCACATTCAGGCATTTTTCCAAGCTTCAGTCTCATGTACAACTCAATTTTGTTTAGATTTGGGTTGTGTTGCAGGGGGGTAGCAGTGGAGGAGAGAAATCTCCAATTTCTGAGATAGTTTCCCATTGGAGGGATCATCCTTTCATCCGGAGTATTGTGAGGAAGACTTCAGGGCTTCAATACATATTTTGGCACTAGGCCAAGTAGCAGTCATCAGCTACAATGTAGTTTCCTTCAAGGACTGCGTTATTTTGGATAGCAGCTGTAGCAGTGGGTTTATTGCCAGATTTGGAGTGTTGGGGTTTCCTATGTGGGGATCAGCCCTTCATCTAGGAGATCTGTTGGAGGTGGATCAGCCATATTTCATATCATATCATCCATCTCCCATCAGTGATTTATTTGCAGAGATTTTTCATCCCTAGGGCCAAATCTGCTATATTTTGTATAGGGTGTATTCCCGGAAACCTTTTCTGGGTTGTCTTGGAAATCTGTTTTGGAGCATGGATCTCTAGAATTAGCATTTTTGGAGAATTATATTAGTAGAAGTATATTTTTCTATCTTTTAGATGATATTCTCTCTTAGACAGTGCAGTTTCTTGCATTCCTGTATTTCATGTATTAACAACATTCTAGATCTAGGTGTATGCTTCCATGGGAGGCTTGTTTGGCCAACTCGAGTGACCTTTTTCCTCAAGATCTTGTACCTATTTTGATATTATATTCATAAAGGAATGTATATACTATTGTCTCATGCTTTGATATATTTATATTTTTGCATATTTCCAGTTTTATGCACTCTATTCCTGCTTTCCCCATTTGGGAATATTACAGTGGTATCAAAGCATAATCTTGACTCAACCTGTGTACTTCAGCCATTATGTCATCTAAGGAGGCTTCTCATAGGAAGGAGAAGATTAGTAGAAGAGATGAAGGAAAAACCTAATTTTCAGGAGGGAAGGAGTTGTCAAAACTTCTTCAAACTATGCAGTGCATTAGCAGAGACATCAAAGAGATGAGAATGGAGAGATGTAGAGATTCTCCAAGAGGTCTTATACATGAAGAAAGCTCCAGATTTTCACATTATGGGTGTGAGAATTCAGCTACACCATATGATCTACAACATGGTACTATGCCTAGGGTCATCGCTGCCAAGAGAGATGGAGGAAGGAGATGTACCAAAGGAGGAGACTCTTGGTGACTATATTCAAGAGTATGAATCTCAAACTCAGAGATTTAGAGATCATCTAAACTTCCAAAGGTTTTGAAAGATCAAGGAGGATATAAGAACTAGCAACCATGATAGAAGCACAAGGTGCAAGAAACATGATGTGGGTAGATTCTTTCTATATACTTTTGATGGGTCACCTAAATGTTCAACTAGGGCTTGGGTGGAGGAGCTAGACACCTATTTGTAGCAACACCAAGCTTTAGAAGATAAATCCATTCGAATAGAAGCACTGCACCTTGAAGGTAAGGCTTATGCCTAGTGGTTTTATGAATCTTATTCATTAAAAGATGAAAATATATCTACTTATGCAAGGTTCACTAGGAGGTTAGTAAAAATATTTAATGAAAAACATTCTGAAACTTCCTTGGTTGAGCTAGCCAAGCATAAATAAACAAACCTTTGCATGAGTTGGAGGGATCTATAAATCCAACTCCATTTCAGAAAACTATTGAGGGGATTAAAAAATTGTAGAATACCTTGCTAGAGGCAACATACCCACTTCAAAAAGAGCTCTCTTCTCAAGGGGAAGACATGGAGATATCTTTTTCAAAAGAGGAACTAAACAAATAACCTCTTAATGATGTTGAGACAACCTCCATTCATGATGAAGGGGAAGAGAAGATAAGAGGTAACAACATTGTCACAATAGTAGTAGATCTAGTACCTCATGAAGAGGAATATGGAGCATTTTCTCCAAAGAGAGAAATTCTTGCACCCTTGCAAGGAGTTCCAAATAATCTCACATGTGGAGATTAGGGCACAAACCATGTGAAACATGTGCCATCATTGACAGATTGTGATATATTGAAGATAGAAGAAGATAAGAGGGAGGACAAGCATCATATGATTAGGAACACACATCCCTCTCTACTTCAAAGGGTTTATGCATAAAAGAGGCAGGAGGATTTGCGCAGTGAGGACAAGGAAAAATCAGTCCACTCACATATACAACCTTCTCTAGGCCTTGATGTTTAATTTGTAGAAATTTTCTGAATAAATCACTTATTCAATGGAGATTAACCTGATCACACATCAATTTCGAATTGCATGCATAACACATAATCTCTTCTACAATTAATTGTCACATGCGGAAAGAATAGAAGCGATAGCACATCAAATCATCACACACATTAACACAGTATGTATGGGGAAAGTTTATAGATGAAAACCCCCAGCTATAGTATATTATAAATGGAGAGAACATGCAGCAAATACATATTACAAACTCCTTACAAGTACTCAGTACTATCTCCCAAAGCTACACAAAAACTAGCTTGGTTTTGAACAAGTCACAGGTTCAAAACACACCCACTACTTCTCTGCCTCTATTGCGCAATCAAGGCTGGTCTAAATAGAGATCCAAGTTCGAATCTCACTGGCTCCAACTGCACAATTGTCATTGGTAATTCCCTCCAAGTGTGGTGCGAATCTCATGCACAACTAATGTCGCAACTGATAGCTAACTCAACCCTTTCATCTACCTCTTTCACTTGTCGCCACTGAACTGTCCATGCACTGAGTTAAAATGATGTGTTCTTTAGTTGAATAATTAGTTAATAATTTGTGAATTAAATAATATTTAATTCACACAACTCATCTCTAGTGTATTAGCCAGTTAAACTAAATACAACTAGTTCAACTAGTTAACCAGAACACCACCTCCATTAACTGTCGCATCAACTCCACCGAACTCCGCCACTTGAGCTCTAACTGAAGTCAACCATGCATTAGCTCTCCTAACTCATAGGAAAAGCGTATTTCCTTCTGGCAGCTGCATGCCCCACCTCCGTGAGTCAAACTGAAGTGCTCCAAGAGAGTAAACTAAAGTTTAGAGTCCAAATATTATTAAGGGTAAATAATATTTGACTTCCCTATTTTTAGGATAGGCAGTCTAAAAATAGACTTCGACCTATAGGTCCAAAAAATAGATGTCCATCTATTTTTACCAACATGACCAATACTCCAAGAATAACATATTGCAACCCCTGGACCATGCTCCGTATGTCTAAAAATAGACATAGTCTAAAAATAGATTTTTCGACAAAAATCACATGTGTGGTCCCCACCTAGTTTAGGTGATCACTTTCCAACTAGGATCAGGAAAGATGTTTCAGGAGGCCTCCTTCAATGTTTCTTGTTGCCATTTTCAACACTCCCTCTCAACAAGAAAGGACTGTCATTGCATGCGACATGCAACTCCATGCATTCACCCTGCAACCTTCACAAGCGCCATGCAACTCCATGCATCTGCTCTGCAACTCCTCTGAAACTGAATAGGCTCCAAACAACTCAATCAGTCTTGATGCATCTAGCATCTATCATCAAATTCTTCGACTTCTGCTGGTACCAACTGCACATGTCATCAGGAACTACTGCGCTGTTGAACTCTTGCACCCATGCACTCTTGCACTTGCTGTCAACTCTGATCCGCGCTCTAGTATCCGACACTGTCACTTTGATCTGCCTGCATCACTCCAACTGATCTTTCTACTGCTGCGCTGTGGGCACCTCGTAGCCAGGTTCAATCCATGAGATCCATACCATCTCATGAATCTGCCCAGAAATCTCCTCATGGGATTAATCATGCATGTCGCCCCACCTTACACCTGGTGGTATAGCTGCATGCACTCCCTCTGCCCGTCTGGCACGAAATTTCTTTGCATGAGTGGTCTCTTCCACTCCATGATCCTCTTGTGGCTGCTCCACATCCCGAGGTTCACTATCACCTGCATGCAAAACTTGCTCCCTCTCAAGCATCAGTTGCATGTCTTCCTTCCGCTTCCCAACAGTAGGAAGCTCCGTAGAAATCCCATCTACTTCAAGTATGTAGAGATTCTTTGCCCGAATCCCAACCTTCTTGACTTGTCCCGTTGCCTTGTGCCGAAGGAAAACTTTTCCTTCTCTGAAGACAACTTCATACCCTTTATCCTCTAACATTGCAACTGAGATCAAATTCTTTGTTAGACCTGGTACATGCAATAAATCTTGTAAAAGAATGAGTTTACCTGACTCCCTCTGAAAGGTTATGGTACCAATGTTGGTCACATTGTATCGTCCACTCTCGCCCAACTCAACATGCATCTGGAGACCTTTCTCCACCAAGTCACTGAAAATATTTGCATCTCCCGTTATGTGAAAGGAAGCACCACTATCAATATACCACCCCGATCCCAATGCACTAGACAACATGCATGCGATCAATGAGAAGTCTAGCTCAAATTGTGAGGCAAGAGCCTCACCAGCCACAGTTCCAACAACCTGCTTGTTCTTCTTCTTCTTTGGGCAATTCGTGGCGTAATGTCCATGATCGTGACAGTGAAAACACTTCACTTTGGACATGTCACGCTCTTTACCATCCGTGATTGAGAAGCTCTTCTCCTTTGCACTTCCCCTTCCCTTGCTTGCAGCCATGCGCTCTTCATCGGGGACACCTTTGATGAAGATCCATCCCTGGTAGTTCTCCTGATCTCCTCTTGCATGAGATCCGACCACAGTCGCTCCCATCCCGGAAAATTCTCCCGACCATTGACACTATCCTAATAGGAATGCCAAGCCTTCGGAAGACCAAGGAGAGCCAAGTCCACCATTTCCTCATCTTCGAGAGTCACCCCCACACTTCCCAGCTCATCTCTGCACTGAGTGAACTTCGTGAGGTATTTTGCGATGTTGTCGCCTTTCTCCATCTTGATGTTTCTGAGTCTATCCTTGAGCGCCAGCTTCCTTTGGTCGCTCTTGCTTTGGTACAGATCTGTCAAGGCTTTCCACATAAAATATGGAGAAACCTTTCCATGCAGGTTGGATACAATGTGATCCTTTACGCCCTCCAACAGAATCCTTCGACACTTCGCTTGTTTCTTTTGCCAGGCTTCCACAACAGCAGCATCATTAGAGGTAGGCTTTGGAATCTCTTTCTCCACGAATTCCAATAGCCCATTATCATCTAATACAGCCTCCATGTGGTCCTTCCATGCAACATAATTCGAACTGCCTTCCAAGGCATATTCTAGTCGCAAACCGCTGAAAGACATTTTCGCCGCGGCACCAAGAACATAAATCTGCAAATTCGAATTTCACCACCAGCTGATAACTCAATCGCTTCCGATCTACACTTGAGAACAAATTATTTCCAAATCAGAGATTGACTGCATGGGCTTTTACCAGACCTTTCACTTTTCGAAGAAAGATGAATCCGGAGGCTATCTGGCCCATATGCAGGCTCTGTCCGAGGAAATAAGTTTGAAATCACCGTAATAGATCTTGACAATTAATATTGCTCCGATACCATGTAGAAATTTTCTGAATAAATCACTTATTCAATGGAGATTAACCTGATCACACATAAATTTCGAATTGCATGCATAACACATAATCTCTTCTACAATTAATTGTTACATGCGGAAAGAATAGAAGCGATAGCACATCAAATCATCACACACATTAACACAGTATGTATGGGGAAATATTATAGCTGAAAAACCCCAGCTATAGTATATTATAAATGGAGAGAACATGCAGAAAATACATAGTACAAACTCCTCACAAGTACTCAGTACTATCTCCCAAAGCTACACAAAAACTAGCTTGGTTTTGAACAAGTCACAGGTTCAAAACACACCCACTACTTCTCTGCCTCTATTGCGGAATCAAGGCTGGTCTAAATAGAGATCCAAGTTCGAATCTCACTAGCTCCAACTGCGCAATTTTCATTGGTAATTCCCTCCAAGTGTGGTGCAAATCTCATGCACAACTGATGTCGCAACTGATAGCTAACTCAACCCTTTCATCTACCTCTTTCACTTGTCGCCACTGAACTGTCCATGCACTGAGTTAAACTGATGTGTTCTTTAGTTGAATAATGAGTTAATACTTTGTGAATTAAATAATATTTAATTCAAACAACTCATCTCTAGTGTATTAGCCAGTTAAACTAAATACAACTAGTTCAACTAGTTAACCAGAACACCACCTCCATTAACTGTCGCATCAACTCCACCGAACTCCGCCACTTGAGCTCTAACTGAAGTCAACCATGCATTAGCTCACCTAACTCATAGGAAAAGCGTAAATCCTTCTGGCAGCTGCATTCCCCACCTCCGGGGGTCAAAATGAAGTGCTCCAAGAGAGTAAAATGAAGTTTAGAGTCCAAATATTATTAAGGGTAAATAATATTTGACTTCCCTATTTTAAGGAGAGGCAGTCTAAAAATAGACTTCGACCTATAGGTCCAAAAAATAGATGTCCATATATTTTTACCAACATGACCAATACTCCAAGAATAACATACTGCAACCCTTGGACCATGCTCCATATGTCTAAAAATAGATTTTTTCGACAAAAATCACATGTGTGGTCCCCACCTAGTTTAGGTGATCACTTTCCAACTAGGATCATGAAAGATGTTTCAGGAGGCCTCCTTCACTGTTTCTTGTTGCCATTTTCAACATAATTACATGGAGTCATTCCACCAGGGAGACCCCCTGATTGGAAGATGAATAAATATTTCTCTCAACATGGTGCAGCAGTGATATATTTGGCTAAGGAAGGAGCTAGCACAGCGCAAAGAACCTTTGATGGGTTCAAAGGAGGGGTGAGCAATTTTCTGATATGGACATTACTATCTCCCACTCAGCTATTTGCGTTGAAAGATGATGAATCAAAAATATATGATGACTTGAGCATGGTGTCAAAGGGCCACTCCATAGCCTTGGAGTAGCAAATGATAATTCTACACATGAGGAAGATTTCTGAATAGGACAAGAGGTTATTGACACTCTTGTATGCATTGGCTAAACTATGGAAGTTTTGGAGGGGAAATACCTTTCAAGAGGAGGCTGACCTCCATGTAATTCAATATTGTGTTGGGCTAGATCAAATGCAAGAGAGGCAACACAAGTGGAGTAAAATTACTCCCACATATGGCTTTGGCTTCGGGCATGTCAAAGGGGAGAGCTATGATGAGACAAGTGCTTCATTTCATTTTTCCATAGCACTGTCATTGTTGGGAGGCCTAGATCCATATTGGGAATCCCAAATATTGGTGGAATATTCTAAGAACCTATTCACATGTAAGGTTCTTGATGGGCAAGTGATAGATGGGAGGTATATATTGGTTGATGGAGTCATTTATTTCCATGATCATATATACTTGACTAGAGACTCTAAGCTCAAGAAGGGGATTCTACATGCATCATATGAGGCACTCTCTTCAGGACATGTAGACTTCATTAAGTCTTATCGCACCATCATGGAGGGATTCTATTGGGAGGATCTCAAAGAAGATGTGCACCAACATATTAGGAGATATGTAGCTTGTTTGATGTATGAGGAGGAAAGAAACCACCTTGTAGGGTTTTTACAACCATTTCCCGTTTTGATGGAGAAATGGGAAGGTTCATCTATGGACCTCTTCACCAAATTGTCTACAATATGTGGTAAAGATTCTGTTTTGATGCTTATTTATCAACTAACAATGTATGTGCACTCCTTTTCCATGCATTTGCAGCACAATGCTCCACAAGAGAGCAAACCTCTTTGTGTATTTCATGGTCCTTTTGGGACTACATTCAGTAATGGGGATGACCACTTTATGGAGGACTTTGGGCAAGATATGTTTTGTTTGGATCATATTCAACCAACACCTAATGTCCTCTACTATTTTCAAGCTTTTGAGAAGCTTATGGAAGCAAGAAAGTGGTTGGATGGCCACTTATCATATCATATTTTGAGACAAAAAGAGGGAGAACAACGCTGGTCTCACTTGAGGGACTATTATCACCATCCAACATGCTATATGAGAAATTGTCCATTTTTATTTTGGATTCCATATGGTGATGACACTCTATTCACGATATGTAGGATGGATTGGGCAAGAGTGATTCTTGGAACCAAGGAGTGGGATCATGAGAGTCCAAGAGCATTTTGGCTTCTTAATGATCATATTATTATAGCCCAAGATCAACAGTTCCACATCTATCATAAATGGAGAGAGAGAAAACGTGAGTTGAGAAAAATTATCTCTTATTTTCAGCCATGCAACCCCTATACATTGCAGAAGCAGGGGATTGATGAGTTTTTCTATGAGCTACCAAGGATGGCTCACTTTGTTTGGGTGATAGCATGGAGATTGGAGTTTCTCATTGGGGTTGAGGCACCCAACATTTATCATCTCTCATGCCTTGAGGAGGCCAATGGACAACATATAACTCTTTCCATATATCTCCCACTTTTTCATGATGAGAGCTATTTGGTTTATCCACCAAAGGAAAACTTGTATTCTTGGGATGAGACATATCCATTGGATATTTTGCAGTATCCTTGTAGTTGCTTGAGGAAAAGAAACATTTTGGAGGGGAAGACTGTAATATTCCTAAATTTAATTGTAGCTAATTGGAATATTAAAGTTTTGTTTTGTCGCTAAGATAGGTGAAAAAGTGGGTAGGGAGACCCATAAATCTCTTTTTGAAGAATAAAACCACTTCTCATGTGAAATTGGATCATCTTTTTAGCTTAATAAAGCACCCTAAGGTGTGGACAGGGGCTGGAGCACTTTGACTAGGTCAACTTTGACCAAATCAACAACGTTGTCATCAAGGAGTGGATATTAATGAAGGGAAAACACAGTTTTAGATGGATACACATTGCATGGAAGTAGTGTCATTAATGGATGGGGCTTAGGGTTTGAAAGCTCATTTATTATATAAGGAAGAGGATTGAAGCCATATTATTCATCTAAGTATATTTTATATTTTGATATATGGTCTATTTAGATATATATCTTTCTTCAGCTGTTTAGATAAGATTGCATGTGATGTTTATCACTGGGTGTTCCTGACCGGGAATCCCACCTCTTCCATTGAGAAGATCTTGGAGGGGTTTGCACTATACTTCCACATTCAAGCATTTGGCCAAGATTTAGTCTCATGTACAACACAGTTCTGTTTAGAGTTGGGTTGTGTTGCAGGGGTGTAGTAGTGGAGGAGATAAATCTCCAATTTATGAGCTAGTTTCCCATTGGAGGGATCATCCTTTCATCCAGAGGCTTGTGAGGAAGACTTCAGGGCTTCAATACATATTTTGGCACCAGGCCAAGTAGTAGTCATAAGCTACAACACATTTTCCTTCAAGGACTACGTTATTTTGGAGAGTAGCTACAACAGTGGGTTTATTGCCCTATTTGGAGTGTTGGGGTTTGCTGTGTGGGGATCAGCCCTTCATCTAGGAGATCTGTTGGAGGAGGATCATCCATCTTGCATATCAGATCAGCCATCTCCCATCAGTGATTCATTTGCATATATTATTCAGCCCTAGGGCCAAATATGCTATATTTTGTATAGAGTGTATTCTCTGAAACCTTTTCTAGGTTGTCATGGAAATATGTTTTGGAGCATGGATCTCTAGCCTTATCATTTTTGGAGAATTATATCAACAAAAACACATTTTTCTATCTTTTAGTTGCTATTCTCTCTTAGGCAACATAGTTTCTTGCATTCTTGTATTTCATGTATTAACAACATTCTAGATCTAGGTGTATGCTTCTATGGGAGGCTTGTTTGGCCAACTTGAGTGACATTTTTCCTCAAGATATTGTACCTATTTTTCTGTTATATTCATAATGGAATGGATCTACTATTGTATCATGCTTTGATCTATTTATATTTCTACATATTTCTAGTTTTATGCACTCTATTCCTGCTTTCCCCATTTGGGAATATTACACCTTTTCTACAATAATACTCCAGCAATAGTATGTTTAGAGGCGAATGTAAAAACTAGAAATTCACTTGAAAAGTCAGGATTTATTAGCACTGGAGCTTGAGTGATGGATTTATTTATTTATTCAAATGATTTCTTGGCTTCTACAATCCACTTAACATCATATTCCTTCTTTAACATCTTTTTAATGTTCTTGATCAGCAAAGTTTGGGATAAACCTTCAAACAAAATTTACCTTTCCAAGAAAAGACTGAATCTCTTTCCTATTCCTTGGAAGGTTTATCTTCTGAATTACACTGAATCTATTTGGATCAAATTTTATTCCATCCTTTGATATAATGTGACCTAACAATTTTCTAGAAGTTAGAGAAAAGACACTTTTAGTAGGATTAAGAGATATGCCGAATTTTCTGCATTTTTACATAATTTTACTCTAAGTGTTTCAAGTGTTCTTCTTCCTTTCTTGAATACACATTGATGTCATTCAAATATACCACCATTGATTTGTATTTATCTTCAACAAAAGAAATATCCATTTCCCTTTGTAAGGTTGCCCCTGCATTCATTAAACCAAAAGGCATTTTGGCATACATGAATGTTCCCCATGGCGTGGTAAAAGCAATTTTTTCTTGATCCTCTGGATGTACCAATATTTGATTGTAACCTGAAAATACATCAAGCATGGAAATCCTTTGAGATCCAAAAATATTTTGCAAAATTTAATCCATACTGGGAAGAGGGTAGTTGTCCTTTATATATGGTTTGTTTAAATTTATGAAATCAATACAAATTCTAATCTCACCACTCTTCTTTCAGATAGGTGCTAGAATAGCAAGCCATTTTGAAAATATTATAGGGAAAATTATCTTTGCATCAAAAAAAAAATTAATCTCTTTCTCAATCAAAGGCATGAGCAAAAGATTAATTCTTCTCAACTTCTACTTGAAAGGTTTTTCATTCTCTTTGATGGGAATATTATGTTGGATAATACTAGGGTCATACCTTTTCAGATCAGCATATCTCCATGAAAAGACATCAATATATTTCTTCATCATATCCACATACTTCTGTTTCATCCCCATAGAAAGAAACTTAGATAGTTTGACCATTTTAGGCACTTCTTCTATGCCAAGATTGCAAGTCTCCACCTCCTTATCATTAGCCTGCATCCTTGGAGACTTTAAAACATCATTTTGATCAAATAATTTCTCAAGGGGAATAAGGCCTTTGGGAATGCAATTGTTTTTTAGCTGCAAGAATTCAGGATTAACATTATTTTCAACAAACATATTTTACTGATCTACTGTATATTCTCAAACTCTTCTTTCAATTCAAGGAAATTTCAGACTTGCTGGTCATTATCAAACAATTTCCAATGAATTATGTTATCAGGGATTGCTGGTGTATGTCTGACCTAAACCTCATATCTCTCACTAGAATGAGTAGGGATAATAAATAAAATTGCAAAGACAACTAAAGAATCAACTATTGAATTTTGATCTCTAGTTTTGACAATGAAAGTGTATTCCTGAAAATTATCAAGAATTTCAATGATTAAGTATTTGTAGGCCCTAATTTTTACATCTTTCATTTGGTAAGGTGTCCCTTCTACCTGCTTAATCACTAATTATGAATCACCACACACTGATATCTTTTTGGAGCTTAAGTTCTTCAAAGTTTCTAGACCCAAAAACATTGACTCATACTTTGCCATATTGTTTGTGCTATCAAAGTTTAATTTGAATGAGAAAAACTTACTTTCATCATTAGGAGTGGTAATCCATATCCCTCTTCCAACCCCCTCTCTTCCTACAAAGCCATCAAAGTGTAAAATTCACCAGTCATCTTCATTTTCCTCAACACATCTATGATTTTATGTATTTTTCTCATTTTTTGCATCATCAGTAATTTCATTAGACAAAATTGAGGACCCCAATTCAGTTTCAACTGCATAAATAGGAAAATTTTGAGGTTTTTCTTTACTACTCACCATGTAAGCCATCCTAATTTCTTTATACAATCTCCTTTGCTCACCAAAGACCAGGATGGTGGTATATGTCATATCAATCTGCATAGTCCCATTAATTTTGACTACCCAAGATCTGGATAAAAGCATGCCAAACTTCGGAGGAATGTCAACTACCACTATGTCCATCACCAATGTATTAGTAGGTAATCAAGTTAGGCCAAAAAAAACATCTTTAATGAGACCTATGCATTGGAATCTCCTGGAGTCAAAAGAAAAAATATCTTTGTAAGGTCTAGTGATCTCTAAACCCATCCTTTCCATAATCACCTTAGGCATTATGTCGGGAGAAGCTCCTGAGTCTAACATGGAATTGTGCAAAGTCATATCATGAATATTCAGACTTACATAAAAATGAGGAAATGATTCATTTTGTTCATATTCTACCCTTGGTCCCAGGAAAATGGTAGGATGTTATTCTTGCATATTGAGGATGTCTGAAGGTCTAGGCTCAGAGTTTAACATCTTAGCAATATTACTTCTATATTTAGTGACCTTGATAATTTATCCAAAGGGAACCAGAATTTTGATTTTGGAGATATCATTCTCTAAACTGAAAGTAGATGATCCTTTTTGAAATTATTTGGTAGGAGTTGGTGGTGGTGTATCCTTCTTTGGCTCAACTGGTTTAGGAACATATTTCTTTGGCTAAGATTTGTTTGTTGTAATGGGAACATTCCTATTTCTCAAATTGTATTGTTTCTGCATTTTAAAGATGGCATGTTGGTAATCCTTTAAGTAATCATATTTTCCCTCACTTATCTCCATATCATGACTAGACACATCATGTTCCTCTTTAGTTAGAAACATCCCAGGCATATATTCATCTAAGAAATGAATAATATCATTTTGGAACTCAAGTTGTGCTTCCTCTTCATCAAGTAAATTATGCTGAAAAGGAGGTCCCACTTGTGTGTCAGGCTGGTTCCTATTTTCTCTCTATCTTTGATGAATTTGAGGTCTCCTAAATTGGGGGTTTCCGATATGTGTCTCTATTTGTGCAGGAGGCAAAGGAGTGGCTCCAAGAAAAAGTTTGTCAAGTTTCCCCATGGTATTCATCATTGAATCAAACTTAGCATCTGATAATGAAGAAGATTTCTCCTCTTCTTTTAATTTTGTCTTACCCATCTTATATCTCTTGGCTTCTTCCATGTTCACCTCAAATTTCACTGCATCATTCTGCATGTCAGCTAAACAAGTAGACTCTCTTTTCCTTAATAAGATGGAAAACTCATAATAAAATGCTTCTGCATAGTCTAATTGAGTAGCTCCTCGGGGAGGTTTAATATGAGAAGGTATGGAGTTATATACCTTGTTAAATCTCTTAGAAAATTATTGTACAGATTCATCTCAGGCTCTTTTCAAAATTTTATACTCAGTTAGAGCTTGAACAAGATTTACCTTGCTCCCCCTCTTTTTCAACAAAATATCTTCTAGTTGGTCCCAATTCTGCAAACTAGCTGGAGCTAAAGCCTTAAAACATTTTCTTACCTCACCAGTGAAACTTTGAGCAAATAACCTCATTTTCACATCCTCATGGTCCACCTCCTCTCAGTCAAAGAAATCATTAAATTGGTCTACATGTTCTTCATATGATATTTCCTCTTCACTCCCAAAGGTTTTAATCCTAGTTGGGTATCTACATGGCAGGTCATGAAGGACAACAAGAATTAGGACAAGTGGAACATATCTTGTAGGTCTAGCTAGAGGAGGAACAACTCTAGCCATGATGACAAGGACTGTGGTATGTGGAAAAACAATGGATGAGCTTAAATTTTGACTTTTGGAAAACACAGTAAATGAGGATGAAGTGTTAGGAGATGGTGTATATGGTATTTGAAATATAGATACAAATGAACTCCATTCGAGCAAGGGTATACCAGACTTTCTCTTTAAAAATAAATAAAAAGGATCCAACTCTTTTAACTTTTCAAATGACTCTCTCTCTAACACCATCTCTAATGTGACAGTCTTCTAAAACTCTTCTTTCTCTTCTTTTGATACTAAGGAAGATGTGTCAATACCTAGTCTTTGTAGGTCTAGTATTATATCGGTTAGTTCATTTTGAGTCTTAGACCTAAACAACACTTCTTCAATTTTATCATCAAATTGTTTATCTTCGGGACTTCAAATAATCTCAGAGGAAAAAAATCTTGAATGTGATGGAGTACCTGATTTTGAATAGCAGCTTCCAACGCCTATAAGAATCCTTTCTGGATTATCCACAATTGTAGGTGGGTTAGGATCTGGGTTTCTCCTTGTCTATCTCTTTCTCGAAGCCACCTTTAAACATGAAGATATTTAGTGGAGTCACCAAGGTAGTTTTGCAGCCTTGAAATGTTTTGAGCTCTTGCGACCTACAAGAGTTCAACATCAATGTTTGAGCACAAAATTCGAGAATTATGTCTTCGGACTCCCTAAAAATGCACCAAAATTTTATCACTAAGTTGGTACAGATGGGCTGCTCCACCAGACAACCTAGAGTAACTATTTCAAACCAACGTCTGATTGAATATTATCCTTTTCAGCCTGAGAGGGATCTCTCAAAGGTAAATATGATTTTTTCAAATGAAATTCAATCATATGTCTAACTTGGTAATAGTGTTTTGAGTGTATTTGTATGAAGGTGAAAAATGTATAGGATTTACTACCATTGGGCTTATGGAGTCAATGTTAAGAAAGTCAGTGACAATGGTTCTTCTTATGGAAGCTGAGGCATATATATGCATTTATGAAAAAGGAAATACACACAGATACAAAATAGTTTAATGCTTGAAGGATGTTAGAGCATGATTAACATGAATTCTAAGTGATCAAACATCAAAACACCACAGGAAAAATAACAAGATACATAGGACAAGTACTCGTGAAAACATCAGATGAATCTCAGGTGAAGAAAAATCCAACAACCCCTGTATATTACTACTAAGAAAAAGTTTCCAATAGTATTAGTGTAAAATAACAACATTCAACCATGTATTCTTAATAATTCTGCCTATTAATAGGCTTCAATAACTTTACATTGGATTTGCCTACATGGATAGATCATCGAACTCCTTTGCTGCCACCTATCTTAACAATAATAAAAATACATGGAAATGAAACTGACATCTACTAACTTTGGGACTTAGAGACCTAATAGGACTCTTCCACCTATTTATTACATCAGCTAACTGAAAAGGCTTCATATTTACATCAAAGATGGTCGTGTGCTTGAGTGGCACTCACCATGACCAAAACATTAATGCACCCACTATGTTAGGAGACATAGTCTTCCTACTTTTAAGGAGGTGGTTTTATGACAAAAGATGAATGTATTCATTATGAAATGGTGAGTTGTACAACATTGTTGAATACCATGCCTCAAAAAAAATATTTCTCTGATACTCTTTAAGCTTTCCACGTGGTTTGATGACCTCCAATGAACCATCAAAAACTCAAAATTGCTACAAAAATGTGCTCGCTACAGAAACAGGGGAGTCAAGGAAATTTCGTAGAAAGTTGATTTCACCAATCTATGCCACCCATTAGCCCTCTTTGCTGATTTGGAAGTGTTTTTTGAGTCAAATGAGCTAAATAAAAATTACAATACATCACATATGATATATCCTCTTCATCACAAATTGCCGAGGGAAGGAATTCCCATTCTCATCACATAAACTATCTAATGACATGTACATAGTGCAAAAAGTTGTCTACATTGGAATGTTTCCCAATAAAAACACGATCTGTATGTAAGGTCACCGTACAGATGATGTGTAAAATAATCCTGAAATCGCAGCTTGGATGGTTGAAACTAGATCCTAGGTCTTCTTATCTCATTCACTCGATTGCTCAGGTACAAGTCTAGCCATTCAAATATATGATTTGTAGTCGAACATGGTAAGACATCATTTGATTACCAGCCAATGATGTAAGTTGTTAATAAATGCGAGAGAACCACCATTGATGTTAATGTCTCTCAAGGTACTGCAATACATTTCGTAAGGCGTGAATAGATAATTTGATGTCGAACGACAAACAAAATATTTCGGTCAAAAGTCCAGAAGCGAGGATCTTGTCGATGCTGTAACAAGCCTCATGGTACTGGAATATGATGTTTCTAAGTGAAATTTCTAGATGATGATTTGACGTCGACAGGAAGTCACTTTATTATGAAACGAGAGTTACTGATTTCGGAGTCAAAGTATGACTTGACATAGCAATGTTTAGAGATGATTGTCATGAGAATAAAGGTTTATGAGTATTGCAGAAGGATGAGTATTCACTAGATGAATTCTCTTGAACATATCAACAACACTAAGATGAGTTGGCAACATTGACCCAAAATAGAAGTGAAGGTATGATGAACCATAGATTTGAATGAACCATCAAGAAGATTACCCAACCCTAACAGTCACAGTGATGGAGTGAAGTGTCATGTTCAAGAGTGACCTGCTACTGTAAAAATTTCTATTCACTTTCCCAAATTTTCCTCGGTCATTTGTCCACCAGTACCTCTTTATTTTTTAACAAGCTTGAGGAGGATAACATATGATTGATCTATAATTCAACCCTTCGGAAAAATAATGTACCACTATTTAATAATTTAACGAGTCTAGTGATGAATGAAACTCGATTCTTGCCATGATCGACAAGGTCGTATTTTTTTTATGTTTTAACGAGCCTAACAACAGAGACAACCCAGTCCTTTTTCATATTTAGAGAGTTTGAAAAAGAGGATGAAAGAAAACTCCAAAAGTAATTTTTCATAAAGTTGTCGCTCATATCAGAAAAAGTGTAAAATAATATCTGAGAGAACCTCCTAGTCATGTTTGACTATGGTATTCTTTTTTCATAAAGAATCTATCTCAGTCCAGAAAAGGGTTAAAATTATACTGAGTAGATATCAATTCATTTACTTTTACGAGCTCAAAAAGACAAGTGCTCGGCAATATTTTCACATTATTGAAGTCTGAAAAGAGCTCAAAGAAGACTCCAGGGGTTCTTTTTCGCTATTATAGAAGCTCATAAAGAGATAAAAGTGCGCTTCAAGTCGTTTTTCATTTTTAACAAAGCTCGAAAAATAAGGATAAACATATGCTTTGTGGTCAAATCATTCTCGAAATAAATCTGCATGACTAATCTGTTCATTAGTTGTAAAACCTGTTCAGAACAACATCAAATGAATTAAAAATACCTGTTTCATGATAAAAATGAATAAAACCATAGTCACAATAATAAATATTCATTGAAAATGATAAAATGACTAATTAAAAGAGATTTACCATTCATTTTTACCATTTTAAAGTTACCATTTTCATTTTGGAGCTCTGAACCTATTTTTTCCCTCGAACTTCAGCTGTTGATTACGATCTATTCTGTGGACAGTTTTCATCACCGTTTGATCTAGGTTGGTGCCATGAACCTTCTCTTTCTTTCAGTAGTAAATTCATTTCCTTTCATTGCAAATTTTTAGGGATTTAGGCCCCTTAGGGTAAATTATGTTTCCAAAGAGGGAAACACACTCTTGAGCATCGAAAAGTGCATTGTGGAGCACCTAAATTGAAGCCTAGGTTCATATGCAACGCACTGTCCCTTGTTCAAGACTGTGTTGGACACAATTCCCATTTTTTATTCTTGCACTATGACCAAAATTTGTCTAATTTTTTGCATTAAAAGGATTCTAATGAGTCTTAAGGTTATGTTTCAGGATTTCATCGAACTAGAATGACGATTACTTGGAGAGAAAGAGAGCATGAAGAACAAAATATGGTTTTCCTAAATGATCCGGGTACAGTAAGAGCCCTAAGAGATTGTGGGTTGTTAAAGTACTTCTGCTTGTCAGTGATGAGGCAACAAATAGAACTCCTAGAGTTCTTAGTTCGAGCATGGGATCCGACTATCGAGGCATTTCACATTAGGAACAAAGTTGTTCCTATTATAGTGGAGGATGTATACTTTCTCACAGGTTTGTCGAGGAGAGGCTTGCCCATTTCCCTCTCAGGGTCTGCTCTTGGAGGTGAGACAGTGAGAGAATATGTTTTGTAGTATTTCTATCCAGAGGCAGAGCCAAGCAAAGATGGGAAAATAAACATCTGTGACGTTCGAGATTTTCCTTTGAGAACCATTCTTTTCACAATCGCAAAAATTTTCGGCACTGTTACACTACATGTAGCGAATAGATCATATATGCAGTGTGCACTAGAGTTCATGGAGCCAACAATCTTCAATTGGTCTGAAGTTGTACTTTCCCAAAAAAAGGAACAACTGAATAAGGCAAAGGGAGGAAGGAAGAAAAACCTTTAGTTATGGTTCGATCTGCATTTCATTTGCCTTAGACTGAATTCCACTAATGCAACCTCATCATGTGACAATGGGTGTGTCTAAACCTAGAGATCCAAGGATGAAGGGATGGGTAGAACTAATGGGTAGGCATGCAGGCCAATCATCCATTATGTTCTTGACTACGTTTTTCACCTGGTTCAGGAGATAAGTTGTTGCCATTGATGAGTATACATATGCAGACATCGATTTCCGAGGAGATCTAGACTTAGCCTTACCAGAACGCGCTCAGTGGGGTGCAATAGGTAAGAGTTTTTTGACCATGTTTTTGATTTTTTCTAAGGTTTATAATTTTTTTTATATTTTTGATGTTTTCCGAAGACTAAACTAAATTTTTAATGTAATGCAGATGTTGGTTGAGTTGAACTGGTGGAGGAGCTACGGTATGGAGCGGACGAGCCAACAGAGAGGGCTGTTCGGAGAGCATTCCTTCAGGATTTAGACATGGTTGAGACTCTATCTAAGCTTCGGCAGCACATAGAGGGATTAACCTTCAAGATTCTGGATTGCCGGATTGAAGAGTTACCCATGCGACTGCAACGCTGTAATATTCCTAAATTAGCCATGAGCTAGTTGGAATATTAAATTTTGTTTTGCTACTTTGTTTTATGAATAAGAGGAAAATGGAGGTCCATAATTCTCCTTAATAATGAATACATCAATGCCAATGTGAAAAGGATAGATCTTGGCAGCTTAATTGAGCACCCTTAGGTGTGAAAAGGGGCTAGAACACCTTTACTGGGTCAACTTTGACCAAATCAACAATGCTGTCATGAATGAGTGGCCGTCAATGAAAGACAACACAGTTTTAGATGGAGATGATTTGCATGGAAGTAGTGATATTATTGAATGGGGCTTAGGGTTTGCAAGCTCATATCTTATTTAAGGAAGAGGATGGCAACCATTATTCATTATGTTGATGTATATGAATTTTTTGAATATATGGTCTGTTTAGACATATATCTTTCTCTTGCTATTTAGCTGAGATTAAGTGTTGTTTAGCACTAGGTGTTCCTGATCGGGAATCCCACCTCTTCCATTGAGAAGCTCTTGGAGGAGTCTTGTACTACATTGTCCACTATCAGACTTAAGGCCAAGCTTCATCTTTCATTTACAGTGAAGATTATGTTGAGGGTTGAGTTTTTTTGTAGGTTGTAGCAGTGGAGACTAGATCTAGGTGATTTCTTATCTGTTTTTCAGTAGAGAAGGCTTCCTTTCCATCGGGAGGACAGTAAGGAAGGCCATTGTGCATATTTTCATATCTTGGCATCAAGCCAACCATTTATTTAACCCTACAATAAAATTTACTTCCAGATCTGCATTATTTCTGAAGGAGGAGTTGCAGGGTGGTTTTGCACACCATTTGGAGAGCTAGTTTTCTAGTGAAAGGGATATGCCTTTCATTTAGAGGATCTATTGGAGGAGGCTGCATTATTGATCATATAAGATCAGCCACACTTTCCAGATCTGTATTTTGCAGTGGATCTTCAGCCCTAGGGCTTAGATCCCCATCTTTTACATGGTGTTTTGCTAAAAACCCTTAAGGGGTTCTTCAAAGGAGGTTGTATAAACACTGTTACCGATGAAATAGGTAACCACACTATTACCTACTTTTTTTTGGTAGCATAAAAAGCACCCGATCTTGAAAAGTGGTGATGCAGAATCACCCCTTTTTTTGTGCACATTTTTGACACTCTAATATTTTTATTTATGAAGTATGAATATTTGTTTTAAAATGCTAGTGATTATCATGCTAATTTTTAAACGTATTGATGCAGCATCAACTTTTTTTTTTTAGAGCGGTGATTTTCATGCTAAATTTGAAACGTATTGATGCAGCATCAACCTTTTTTTTTTTAGAGTGGTGATTTTCATGTTGGTAATAAAACACAAAACTTAGATAAAAAAAATATATGTAAAAACAATAAAAAAACCAATAAAAATGTAAAAAAAAACAAAATTAACTCCTAAAAATAAAAAATAAATAAATAAATAAATGAAAAAAACAAAAAAATTCGAAAATTCTATCAAAAGAAATGACAAAATTTGAAAAAAAAACACATAATTTAAAGAAAAAAAACAAAAATTAACCAAAAAAATTAAAAAAAATAACATCAAAAACATTTTTTTCTAAGTTATTAAAAAAAAACATATAATTAAAAAAAAAAAAATTTAAACAGAAAATTTAAAAATAATTTAAAATACAAAATTAAAATTTAGATAATAAAAAATAAAATACAAAAAAGAAAAAATTAAATTTTAAATTTTAAATTAAAAAAATAATAATAATAAGAAAAAAAATACAAATTTTAAAATTAACAAAAAAAAAACAAATTAAAAAAAAAAACAAAATTTAAAATTGAAAAAGAAAATTAAAATAAAAAAACTATCATTAAAAAACAAAAAAAGGAAAAAAACCACATGCAAATAATTAAAAAACAAATATCCATAAATTTACTCTTTTTTTTTTAAAATGAAACAATTTATAAAATTTAAAAATGAAAAACTAAATAAACTAAAAAAATAAAAAAAATAAAAAAAAATTAAATCAAAATTTAATAAATTTAATAAATAAATTTGAAATTTAAAAAAATAATTAATCTAAAATATTAAATTTAAAATCAAAATTAAAAAAAAAAAACAAAAAAAATTAAAACAAATTAAATTTAAAAAAAAAAAATTTGAAAAAAAAAAAAAGAATCAAATTAAAAAAAAAAACTATTAAAAAAAAAAAAAAAAAAAAAAGAGAATTTTTTGATCGTGGTGGCGCTGCCAATCGACCTCCTACCTAGGTGGCGGCGGAGGCCGACCGCTTAGTGGGCAGGGAGGCTGCATGCAACCCCCTGCCCACCCAGCAGCCGGCCTCCACTGCCACTTGGGCGGGAGGTCGGAATCCCGCCCAGCGGCTGGCCTCCACCGCCACCTGGGCGGGAGGTCGATTCCGGGAATTGCCCTCCCATCGCGTTGATTTCCGGAATCGGCCTCGCACCGCGGGAGGGCAATTCTCGAAATCTGCTTCGGACAATCGGCCTCCCACCATGGGAGGGCGATTCCCAGAATCGGCCTTGCGCCGCGGGAGGGAGATTCCCGGAATCGGCCTCCCGCCTAGGTGGCGGCTGCATGTAGCCTCCCCGCCCGCCCAGCGACCGGCCTCCGCTGCCACTTGGGCGGAAGGGCGATTGGCGGCGCCACCACGATAATTTTTTTTTTTTTTTAAATTCAAAAAATTTAAAATTATTCTTTTTTAATTTAATTTTTATATTTGAAATTTAATTTGTTTTATTTTTTATTTTTTAATTTGTTTTATTTTTTAATTTTATTCATTTTTTTTGTTTTTATTTTTATTTTTTCTAAATTTTGTTAATAATTTTTATTAAATTTTGTATTTTTTTTTATTTAATTGATTTTTTTTTTTTAATTTTTTAAATTTTAAATTATTATTTTTTTAATTACATAAAATTATCATATTTTTTTATTTCAATTAAAATTGTGTATTTAAAATTAGAGACCATCCCCAAATTTGTGTGCTGGAAGATTTGGTTGGCCCGGAACGACCTGATTTTCAACGAAAAGGTGCAAGCTCCATTCTCGGCAGCTGTAAAGGCGAAATCCCTCCTCCTGGAAGCTGCTCAACAACAATATTTTTCTGCAGATCCTTTGTTGCTTCCTGATGAAGAGAGGTGGCTAGGTCCCTTTTCCCCTAGCCCCCGGAAGCAGCTTTCAGCCTCTCATTCTGTGAATCCAGAATGGCGTAAAAGAGACTCCGAAGCTATCTTTCATGATTGGTGGAGAAAACAAAAGACAACTACGATCTTCTTTGATGGTGCCTCCAAAGGCAACCCTGGGGCGGCAGGAGCTGGAGGGGTTATCTACGACCCGGATGGATCAAGAAGGGACAGCTTCTGTTGGGGCATTAGGCAGAAATCTAACAACCAAGCTGAGATCCTAGGTCTCCTTAAAGCTTGCCAAATAGCCAGAGATAGAGGGGACAAAGAAATCCAAGTCTTTGGAGACTCAGAGGTCTTAATAAAAAAATTAAACTCGGAGCAATTGTTCATCAATGCAAGCCTCAACAAAACTCTGAGCAGATTAAAGGGAGTTCTCCTTGACTTTGATTCCTACAAATTCTTCCACATTCTCAGAAACCTAAACAGCGAAGCAGATCTATTGGCGAACAAAGGTTGCACTCTTGGGAAAGGACAACTGCTTATAAATGGGGATAGCTCAATCCAACTCTGCAATCCATGAGGAAGCTGTGTTATGTAACATGAAACAGAAATAGACGCAATGTAATGATGGCTGCCACGGCCTAAGTCCAGACTTTTCTCCAAATAAATAAAAATATACCCGTTATAGTTAAAAAAAAAAAATTAGATATATATATATATATATATATATATATATATATATATTTTTTTTTTAAACTTAATATTTTCAAATTAATTTGTTTTTTCTTTTATTTTTTTATTTAATATATATATATATATATATATATATATATATATATATATATATATATATATATATATATATATATATTTTTTATTTATTTTTTTTCAATTTTTCATTTTTAATTGATTTTTAAAGTTTTTTAACATTTTATTTTAACAATGTTTTTTTTTTTCCCTTTAGATTTAAAATTTATTTTTTATTTCAAAATTTATTTGTTTATTCATTTACTTATTAAAATTTAATATTTTTTCCTTTTTAAATTTAATTTGTTATTTTAATATTAACATTTTTTTTTAAATTTAATAAAATCTAATATATATATATATATATATATATATATATATATATATATATATATATATATATATATATATATATATATATATATATATATATATATATATATTTTAATTTAAGTTTATATATATATATATATATATATTATTTTTTATAATTTAAAATTAATTTATTTTCTAAAATTTATTTGTTTTTTTAATATATATTTTTTTAAATTTAATATTTTTATTGTATTTTTTTTTTAATTAATTTTTCATTTTTAAGTTTTAAATTTATTAAAATTTAATATATTTCTTTAAATATATATATATATTTTTAAATTAATTTAATAAATCTTTTTTTTTTCTTTTTTAAATTTAATTTCTATATTTAATTTTTTATAATTTCTTTCTTTTTTTAACTTGTTCTTTCTTTCTTTCTTTCTTTCTTTTTTAATTTAATATTTTTTAATTTTTTTTTTAATTTTTATATATTTTGAAATTTTAATCTTTAAATTATTTTTTATTTTTTTCATAAATGTTAGGTTTTTTTTTAATGTTTGAATTAAAATTTTTATTTTGTTTTTGTTTTTATTTTTTTATTCCTATATATTTTTAAATTTTAAGCTTTAAAAAGTTTTTATTTTTTAAAATTGTTTTTTTCCTAAATTTTAGGTTTTTCTTAATGTTTGAATTTTAAAAATTAAAAAATGTTATTTCTATTTTTAAAAATGTCAAAAATATGACACAATATTTTTTTTTTTGTTATTCCAGCATCAACTGGTTTTGTTTTGAGGGTGTTTTTTCAATCCTTTTTTCAAGAAACAATTTTGTTTTTAGCATAATTTTATAAAATGTTGAAATTTGACCTTAAAAAAAAACCAAGTGCGTTTTGGAATACACTTTTTTTTATTTTTGGAGTGTTTTTTCATGTTTTTTGAGTCTTTTTGGGCTAGAGTTCCCGTTTTGAGGTCAGGTTACCTATTTCATCAGTAACATTGTTTATAGTGCTCATATCTGTATTGGATATATATTTTGAGGCACATATAAGCCCTGGATCTATTGTATATTCATTTTCTGTAGCAGTGGCTTTTAAACAGCGCTATAGCAGTCTTCCAACTTCTTATATATAGTAGCATCACCTATTTCGAGGGATTTTATCCATTGGAGTCTTGTTATTTCTTATTGTACATCTTATGGCCCATTATTTATGCATATTTTGCTGTTGCTATAACATATTAATGGTCTCCATATTGGCCTCTTACTTTCATGTAATGTTTTCACTCCTATTTCCATGGTTTTGCACAGTATTCATGCTTTTCCCATTTGGGAATATTATAGTGGTATCAGAGCATAATCTTGGCACAACCTGTGCATCTTGAAAAGCCAATATGTCATTTGAATAAGGAGATCCTCTTACTAATAGAGAGAAGAGATACCTCAAAATAAGACACCGAAAGTATGATTATACAGATGAAGAAGAAGACAAGGGTAAAACCGTTTTTTCAAGAGGAATGAAAAGGAAGGTGTTCTCAAGACTTCTTTTCCAAACTATTCAAGGTATTAACAAAGACATCATAGAAATGAGGATGGAGAGATGTAGAAATTATCCAAAAGAGATTGTGCATAGAGAAAGCTCCATATTTTCATATTATGGGTGTGAGCCTTCAACAACACAATCATATCTACAACACTTTAGCATGCCTATGTTCATAGCAAGAGATATGGAGGAAGGAGATGTGTCAAAGGAAGAGACTCTTGGTGACTATCTTCAAGAATATGAATCTCAATCACAAAGGTTCAAAGATCATCTAAACTTCCAAGAGTTTTGCAAGATCAAGGAGAATAGAAGACCTAGCAACAATGATAGAAGAAAAAGGTGCAAGCAACATGATTTAGGTAGATTATTTCTATCTATTTTTGATGGGTCACCTAGATGCATAGCTAGGGCTTGGGTGAAGGAGCTAAACACCTATTTTTAGCATCACCAAGTTTCAAAAGATGAATCCATTAGATTAGCAGCGTTGCATCTTGAAGGTAAGGCTTATGCCTGGTGGTTTTATGAAACTTCTTCCTTGAATCATGTAAATGTATCTACTTATGAAACATTCACTAAGAGGTTAGTGAGAAGATTTGATGCAAAACATTTTGAAACATCCTTGGTTGAGCTAGCCAAGCCTAAACAAACAAAACCTTTGCATGAGTGGGAAGGATCTATAAACCCAAATCCATTCCAGAATGCTATTGAGGTGGTTAAAAAATTGTAGAATACCTTGCTATAGGGAAGATCCCCACTTTAGAAAGAGCTCTCTTCTCAAAAGGAAGACATGGACATCTCTTTTTCAAAAGAGGAACTAAACAAAGGGCCTCTTAATGATGATGAGGTAACCTCCACTCATGATGAAGGAGGAGAGAAGGTAAGAGGTAACAACACTGTCAAATCAGGAGCGGATCTAGTACCTCATAGAGAGGAAGATGGAGCAATTTCTCCAATGAGAGGAATTCTTGTACCCTTGCAAGAAATTACAAAGAATCTCACATGTGAAGATCAAGGCACAATCCATGAGCAACATGTGCCATCATTGATAGATTGTGAGACCTTGAAGATGAAAGAACAGGATAGGGAGGAGGACCAACATCATATGATTAGGAGCACACACCCCCATCTATTTCAGAAGGTTGATGCACAGAAGAGGCAGACTGATTTGCGTAGTGGAAGTAAGGAACTAATAGTTCCCTCCATTATGCATATGAGATTGGTCCATGGGACATCAATATCTTATGGCAAAACACCTGGGAGGCCACCTGATCCAGTTTTGGTGAGACATATCTCACATCATGATGCACCATTCGTATATCTCGGAGGAATGGGATCATTAGAAGGCCAAGATACAACGCTGAGAGTCTTAGGTAGACTCAAGGAGGAGGGAGTCATCCTCCCAACATCAACATTACCCACTCTCATTTTAGATTTTGCGCTATGGGAGAAGAAGCATGGGAAGGATAGAAAACTTCCAGCATACACCTTTGGCATGGGAGATGTCAAGGAGAAGAGCAACCATATGATATATGTTCTTAGTGATAGATCATAAACGTAATCACTATGGAATATTGATTCATATTGGAAATCCCAACTGTTGGTGGATTATTCCAAGGATATTTTCACATGCATGATACTTGATGACCAGCTACATGAAGAGGTCTATTCAGTCCAAGAAGAATTCATCTACTATCATGGTATTATATTCTTATCTAGAGCCTCCAAGCTCAAGGAGAAGTTGCTACAAAGGGCTCATGAAGATTTCCTTTTCAGCCATACTTATTCCATGAGAGCATACAACACTATCATGGAGAGCTACACTTGGGAAGGCTTTGAAGGGGAACTGTATCATAATTTTCAAAGATGCATGAATGATGTGGAGTTGGAAGAGAGACATGACTCAATGAGGGAGTTATCATATCCACCTCTTTCGTCTTTGGGAATGAGAGGGGATCTATCTATGGACCACTCCATTTGTATGAGTAGAAATTTTGGTGAGGAACATGCTTATGTACATGATGTTTCATTTGATGATTACTTGCATTCCTTTACCATGTATATGCAGGCCATAGCTCCAAGGAGGATAATTCTTCCATTCAAACTTCATGGCCAACTTTGGGCCATAGACATTTCTGAAAATGGCCACTCCCTTGGAGGACATGGGGAGGTGTTGTATCATTGTCAGTGCACTCCAAAAGCACCAAATATATCTCACACTTTCAGCCATTGTGAGAAGACATGGGCAGAAAGTAAGTGGTGGGGAAACCACTTACCATATCATGATCTAAGGCAGTCAGGAGATATACTGCGTTGGTTCCACATGTGGGACTATGATCCACCTCCACTATTGAATTTGATTGTTTATGTATTACTAATTTTAATCCCATATATTGATGATGTCATTATTCTTTTTATGGGAGTGATTGGAGGGAGGATGGAGGGATTGGATGTGCCCTTTGAGAGAGATATTCTCCATGGTTATTATATTTCATATCTCTGGGAGAGCATTAGACCATCCATGATTTCTACTTTGGGTCTCTCGTTTCCTTATGGGATGATACATTTGGGTAACTTTATTACTTGGGAGGTGCCTCTCATGAGCAAATGGGAGGATTTTTTCTATGGATTACCACTCTGGAGGGTAATTCATTTTTTATGGATGATAGCTTGGAGATTGGGGATCCATATGGGAATAAAGGTTTCCCACATTTTTAGTTCTGTCCTTGTAGTTTCTTGGGGACAAGCAACACTTGGGAGGGGATGATTGTAATATTCCTAAATTAGCCATGAGCTAGTTGGAATATTAAAAAAAATTTTGCTGCTTTGTTTTATGAATAAGAGGACAATGGAGGTCAATAATTCTCCTTAATAATGAATAAATCAATGCTAATGTGAAAATGATAGATATTGGCAGTTTAATTGAGCACCCTTAGGTCACAGGGGTGAAAAGGGGCTGGAACACCTTGACTGGGTCAACTTTGACCAAATCAACAATGATGTCATGGAGGAGTGCCCATCAATGAAAGACAACACGGTTTTAGATGGAGATGTTTTTCATGGAAGTAGTGATATTATTGAATGGGGCTTAGGGTTTCTAATCTCATATCTTATTTAAGGAAGAGGATGGAAGCCATTATTCATTATGTTGATGTATATGAATTTTCTGAATATATGGTCTATTTAGACATATATCTTTCTCTTGATATTTAGCTGAGATTGAGTGTTGTTTAGCACTAGGTGTTCCTAATCGGGAATCCCACCTCTTTAATTGAGAAGCTCTTGGAGGAGTCTTGTACTACATTGTCCACTATCAGGCTTAAGGCCAAGCTTCATCTTTCATTTACAGCTTAGATCCTATTGAGGGTTGAGCTGTTTTGCAGGTTGCATCAGTGGAGACTAGATCTAGGTGATTTCTGATCTGTTTTTTAATGGAGAAGGCTTCCTTTCCATTGGGAGGATAGTAAGGAAGGCACTTGTGCATATTTTCAGATCTTGTCATCAGGCCAACCATTTATTTATCCCTACAACGCATTTTACTTCCAGATCTGCATTATTTCTGTAGGAGGAGTTACAGGGTGGTTTGGCACACCATTTGGAGAGCTGGTTTTCTAGTGAAAGGGATCTGCCTTTCATTTGGAGGATCTATTGGAGGAGGCTGCATTATTTATCATATCAGATCAGCCACACTTTCTAGATCTGTATTTTTCAATGGATCTTCAGCCCTAGGGCTTAGATCCCCATCTTGTACATGGTGTTTTTTGGAAAACCCTTAAGGGGTTCTTCAAATGAGGTTGTATAGTGCTTAGATATGTATTGGATATATCTTTTGAGAAGGGAAAATTTTAGGGGCTAATATTCGCAGGCGGGCTAATTTTCCATGCTTTTCTAAAAAAAATATTCACCAATTTCCATTTTTTTGAAGATTGATTCGCCCAAATTTTATTGTATAAAATTATTTTACCCTAAAAATCGTCAAAATTTTATATATACTAATATAAAATAATTATAAACCTAAATATTTTTACAAAAATATCGTAAACAATTTTACAATTTACATATTCAGGATTTGTAAGATTCGCCAATGTTTCTAAACTTTAAGATAAACTTTCATCCTTAAAATTTTCCCTGCTTTTGAGGCACATATCAGCCCTAGATCTATTGTATATATATTTGCTGTAGTAGTGGCTTTTAAACAGTGTTGTAGCAGTCTTCCAGCTTCTTATATATAGTAGCAGCACCTCTTTTGAGGGATTTTGTCCATTGGAGGCTTGTTCTTTCTTATTGTACATCTTATGGCCCATTATTTAGGAATATTTTGCTACTGTTATAACATATGAAAGGTCTCCATATTGGCCTCTTTCTTTCATGTAATGTTTTCACTGCTATTTCCATGGCTTTTCACAATATTCCTGCTTTTCCCATTTGGGAATATTACAAGTGCCACACTATAGGCGTTCCTAACCACTGGATGCAGTTACTGCGTAGGATAGCTAGATCTATAGCATGTTACCATGAGAATCACTAGTTTACTTTTGACATGTTGCATACATTTTGAGGTTACATGACCAATGTGTCTTGGGCACAATTTTTTGTAAAAAACTACAACTATCTATCTATTTGATTTCAGTGTTTTCCTATGTTTATTGCACAATCCTATTCAATTTATGTGAATGTATATTTACATGTGTTGCAAATTACTGTCTAAAACATGATTAGCTAAGGAATCTGTCAATGTGTTCAAGTTTCTGGAAATGTATTGATATTGAATAAAATCAAAATATCTTTCCAAAAGTCGAACTCTTAGGAAAAAACGATGCAATGTTGGATTTCTAACAGTATAAACACTTGTAAGTTGTAATACCACAAGTTGTGAGTCTAACCTTATGATGATGCGGTTAATACCAAATAAAATGGCATCAGAGAGAAGTTCGATCAACGCGTTATACTTAGTGATGTTGTTTGTTGATCTACCGATACAAATCCCTGAAAAGTCACTAACTCTCCATTCGGAGCGAAAATGGCACATGCTGCAGAGGATAAATTTTGTGTACTATGACTAGCACCATCAACATATCCAACAAATGGTTCTAAAGATTCAGACATCTGCGATGAAATGTAAAGTGGATTACTAATGTCAAGAAAATCTAAAAACAAAATTAAGACAATGAATGAAAATCAACGACATATATATACAATATAATACAAAAAATTACTACGCTCATGATTAATTATAGTAACGTTTCAGATACAACCCATTTCGGGGCTACGCCAACAAAATTCCATCGTAATCCACCAACTTGTAGGAACCTTTAGAAAGAACTCTTTTGACAATATAGGGGCCATGCCATAATGGCTAGAATTTCCCTGTACCTATTACATCAGCTTCTTGATCATAAAGAAGGACCAAGTCATCCTCTGAGAAAATACGAGGCTAGAAATTTTTGCCATATTGTGCCTTTATAAGTCTCTTATGCGCTTCGTTGGTCAATTGGGCTTCACGACGCATTTCATCAATATGGATGAGGTTAAAAAGACACGCTTCTTCTTTTGAGGTGTCGGGTAACAAGTCGATTGCGAGTTTCAACGACAATTCACATTAGATTGGCAAGATAGCTTCCAGACCATACACCAATTGAAAAGGAGTAAATTCGGCTGTGTTTCCCACCGAGGTTCGGTACGCCCACACGGATGAGTACAGGATCAAATGCCAGTTTCTTTTACGAACTCCTATCATTCATTGAAGCATACGTTTAAGAATCTTGTTGATAACTTCGACTTGTCCATTTGATTGTGGATAATAAAGAGTAGAATTAACATGTGACAATCCTAACTTGGAAGTCAATTCAGTCATCATGTGGTTTCGAAAATGCTTCCCATGATCTGTAACTATAGCCTGTGAGACCCCAAACCATGCAATAACATGATTAAAGAAAAACAATGCAACTATTTGTCCTGTGTTGTTGAATGTAGGCATCGCTTCAACCCATTTAGTAAAGTAGTCTACTGCGAAAATAATATAACCATTCCCCCCCAGATGAACGAGATTATAGGTCATGAATTTGATACCCCATTTCGAAAGTGGTCCTATAGAGACAATAGGATGCATTGGCGCTGGTGGTTTGCGGATTTTACGATAAAAAATATGGCATGCATGACAACTTCTGACCGCGAGGATGTAGTCGTGAAATATGGTAGGCCAAAAGTAAGTGGCATGGAGTATCTTCTATGTGGTAGCATGTCCAGACAAATGTCCACCACAAGCCCCAACATGAAAATAATTTAAAACTTCTTCAGCCTCCTCATGAGTGAGGCACCTTCTTAAAATTGTATCGACACCACAACGATAAATTTTATTGCCAACGATCAGATAATATTTGGCTTGGTATCGAATACGTCACTGGTCAAAGTGAGAGGTATCAGGCCAAAAAGTTTGGGTTTGGAGATAAATGATAAAATCTCCATACCAAGGATCAGAAATAGAGACTCATCAGGAATTGATGGTTTCGATGTAGTAGCAGTGCTAACAGAGGGAAGGTCACAGATAAGCTCAGCCAAAACTAAAGACTTCTTTGACTTGGATTTGATGAATTCCAAATCAAATTATAGAAAAATGGCAATCCATTTTTAATACTTTCCCCCAACAATTGACGTGATAAGATATAAGTCATGGGGTTGCAATCCGAAATGACAATGGTCTTCTGGAACAGGATATAGTGGCGAAATCTTTGGACAGCTTGAACAGCTCTCAAGGCCAGCTTTTCTACGTATGAATACTTGAATTTTGTATCATTGAGATTAAGACTCAAATAATAGATCAGATGTTCTATCCATTTTCTACTTGGACCAATACCATAGCAATGGTCGTATCAGTCGCAGCGATATATAAGAAATAATAATTCTGATAATTTGGGGGATACATTAATGACGCCCAGATAAGAGTATCCTTGACAGCATCAAAATAATCTTGCACAAATTGGTCCCAATGGAAGGGAACCCCCTTTTTCAAGAGTCAAGTAAATACTTTAGCCATTTCGGTGTAGTTGGGTATGAACCTCCTTAGGAAGTTAGCCTTTCCTTGAAGTTTCTGTATCTGAACTAAATTTGATGACGTAGGAAAATAAAGAATGTCCTGGACCTTTAATGGGTTGATTCGAATTCCTTCTTTTGAGACTACGAATCCAAGCAAATGACCAGACCCTACAAAAAACACACATTTATGTGGATTGAGGCGTATTTTGTAGTGTCGGAAGCGTAAAAAGATGGCTCTCAAATGCATTGGGTGATCATTCTGATTTCGTGAATGTGTGAATAAATCATCTAGATAGGGTTGAAAAATGTGCTTGAAGTCATTGCAAGAATAATCCATTGCTCTCTGAAAAGTTTCCCCAACGTTCTTTAAACTAAATGGTAGTTTCCTATAACCGAATGTGCCCTACAGATAGATGAATGCTGTCTTATATTGATCCTCTGGGTGGATATTGATTTGATTGTAGCCGGAAAATCCATCCATGAATGAAAATATTTCACATCCAGCACAATCGTCCATAATCTGGTCGATAAAAGGAGTAGGATAGTTGTCTTTTGGACAAGCAAGATTAACATCTCGATAATCGACGCACACTCTGATGGTTCCTTATTTTTTCATGACATGAACCATGTTGGAAACCCACTCAGTTAGCAGAAAAGGGTAAATGAAACCAACGCGCAAAAGTTTTTCAACTTCTGCTTTAATGGAAATAGCCTTTTTCGGATGAATAGGACGAAGACGTTGACGTACTAGCTTTACATCAGGGTACATATTAATAGTGTATTCAACGATACTAGTTTCAATACCTGGCATCTCCTCAAAAGACTAGACAAAGATATCTTGAAATTCACAAAAGAAAGAGAGATATGTTTCAATTTCTGATGGAGAACAAGACATGCCAGCATGAATATTTTCTACCACACTAGGTTTGGTTGAAATATTGATAGAAATAGTTTCTTCAATATTTGACAAATTTCACTCGGAATCGATTGCATTAATGGGTAAAGAATTCAAAAATAAATTTTTGATTGAAGGGTGATATAGTTCACTAAAATTATCTTCATAATCAGGAAGATGGGAATGATGATGATAATCTTCCCATGGTTCTCCTTCTGACATCATGGTTTACAAAATATTCTCATCTCTCAAGAAATTTGAGGAAAAAGGATCAGATGGAGTACCAAAATCTAATGAACGATCAACCCAAACAACCAGCGAAGATGATTTCAGATTCACCGCGCAAGAAAAATAGATTGATTTCTATGCCAGATCAATAGGGCTAGGTGGCAAAAACTCATCCAACGTAACAATTTCAGAATCACCCGTACTCTTCCTTAAGCTAGCTGGAGTGGAAGAGATCATGTAGCAGGTCTCTATGCTTGCAATTTCTGCCGACGTCGCAAGCGGTGGTAATGAAAAGATTCCCATGAGAGTGGAATCCTTTAAGAGTCCTACACCAATGTTCTGAAGTGCAAGTTGGGGTGTGTTGATCGTGTCAGCCCCCTATTAAATTCTGACAAACAATCCCCTTTAAAACCCCTTCGTTTGGCCTAAAAATCCTTTCTTCCGCCTATCGTTTCACTCCTATAAAACTCAAAATTGCATAAAAAGAGCTGAAATCACAGATTTTAACATATTAATTCCTAGCACCTTTCAACCCTAGCCCCCTCAATCTTTTTCTCCACGTGACCTGGGCGCTAGACCAAGCGCTAGCCAGGAGAGCGCTTATTGCAGTATTACTCGTTCACCGCTCCGATCAATTGTCCGTCGTTCGATCAACCTGCAAATCAACGGTCAGCAGCTCACCCGCCCTTGTTGTCCCCGCACCCAAAAGCATTGTTCAAAACCCGCCGGTTTCCATTGCACCACCTTTCGAGGGGTAGGCAGTATTTCTCGTTTCGGAGCGATTCCACTCATCGCATGACACGTGTCCCCGCGCACTATTCATAAATCACCCTTCATCACGCATTAACGTTCGTCCACAAACCTAGTGCGATATCCCTGTACACCGTTCGATCTGGGGCATGCCATCGGATGGTGATCGCGCCGCCGAGATGCTCGGGCGATAAACTCGGCAAACAGTGCCCCTAGCCCACCTTCTGTCGCTCTCTAACGTGCTCTCAGCTGTCGATCTCCTCCTCAGATCAGATGGTCCAGATTTCTTGCCTGCCCGCCATCGACACGTGCCTTCCGCCCCGTCATCCGTCCACGATTTTTGTCACATTTTCTTCCGCCCCTCATTTATTTCCATTCGAAGGTCAAATGTCCATCATTTGCGTTTAAATTTTCTGCATCCCTCCAACCTTTACCAAGCCATTTTTCCACCAGTTCACCATGCTGCGCTGTCATCCTCGCTATCCCTGCTGCATCCATCTTCCCATGCATTTTTTTTCTTGACGATTTTGTGTGTTTTGTAGGGTACGAGCGGCGATAAATCGCCATGATTCATAGTCTTAATTACAATAACAGAGAACACCAGAAAGGACCATTTTTTAGAGGCTAGAGTTATGGAGAAAGGCCTGGGAAGCTGTTACGACATGACCTCCATTAAAGAAGCAAGGTTAAACTTTTTCAAACCCTCCAGAGTCATTCAAAGTGTAGATTTCGCGATCAGAGACATTAATATTGCAGACAGAGAGTATCAATGAAAGGCAGAGAGTTAAAGGTGTATAATTGAATATTTTTGAGCCTTAACCTAACCATTTGAAGGCAGAATACCAGATCTAAGACCCTGTAGATCACTGAGAAAGTCCATGCACAGAAAACAATACCCTCAAGGTTTCATTTCAGCAGAATTTTCTTTCAAGGGAAGGACGAACTGCCCATGTGGTTTTTATTTCTTTACCGTGTTCCTGAAGATACTTCCACCCAGTGCATTTATTTCAGAAAGCAGGCCACAGAGTACATACAACACTACAGAGTCATCAAGCAGTATGGGCGTGCACATTTCCGCCATCCTGTCTTAATGGGGAAAATTAAATGATCATCATCCATTTCCTTTACGAAGTTTTATTTTTCTTCTATAAAACTTCCAAAGAGCAGATTATTAAGGGTTCCATATTGATCAGAAAATTATGCAGTGAGAGAATTTTTGTATGCATTTTGTAAAAAATCTTATATGGATGTACAGAGCCCATTGGGTTTTAGTGAGGAGGAGTTCCATCTTTAAAGAGGATTATGGTCTTTGGTGTCTCACAGTGTGTAACTTTCTCTTATATGTGCTAATTTAATTGTTCATTTCGTTTCATCCGCCTTTCTTGTATCATGTTTCTAGAATGCGAGTGGCTCACTGGTTTTTGGCATGGATTTATCCTAGTTTATACCCATGCTCGAATTAGTCAAGCACTTTAAATATGGCTCATGCATGATATATTGTTTCACTTTTCATTTCAACCATATTTATGCTATATTAGCTTCTTTAGGAGGTTATTTTTAAAACGCTATTGTCATGTATGTGTTACACAGTAATTTGTCACCATCCCTGCAATCTCTGTCTCGCCCATTGCAGGTTCATTTCTGTGACCAATAAGCACTGTCATGCCTTGCAAATACCATCATTGTATCCCTTTCCATGAGGAGTCAACATTCTTCGTGGGCCCTTATTCATCACATCCCCTAAAACACCTGAGCTGCTCCTGGCGTTAAGGTAAATCGTTATGTACTCGCGCCAATGGGGGAAAATTAACATTGAGCCCGTGCCAAGTGGCGCTCTGTCCCAGTGTTTTACCCGCGCCACTCTGTTTATGGAAAGTTTTTTAAAAAAAGAGGTGAAGTTTCGATTACAACAACTTCGTGGATGAGTCATCAGGAGTGGTTTCGCCTGAATAACCACGGCCTTCCTCCTTTGGCCTCTTGTTTCCACCTTATGGGGAACCTCCCAAGGGATAAGGCCTCCCTTCCACTATTGTAGGGATCCCAACCTCCTCCTCCCCTCTATAAATATAGCCTTCATCCATTGATGAAGGGGCGGAAAGGCTGATAGTCTTGAAGTGCCTAAGCTTTGAATCTCCAAATTCCCAAGAGCCTTTGTGCTGTAAGAGCCCTCTTTCTTCCCTTAAGGCCGACTCAAGTAAGGAGACTATCGTCGAGAGACTCAAGAGAGGTTTTCCCCTTTCCCTGGCGAGCTTTGCGAGATGTGAACGACTGGGGACCCTTCCGAAGGAGATCACGGCATCATAACATTGGTTGTAATCTCTCTTCGTTGGTTATTTAATAGATGATTATGATTATGGTTCCACTCTGTTTTCCATCATGTTAATGTGAGTAACGTCCTTTCTGACTGATGTTTAGTTACGTATGCTGGTTTCTATGCTCGTATCTGTTCGTTTCTTCCATGTGCAGGTGTTCATCCGCGGAGATCGTGGAGGGATTGTGATCTGCCGAGGCTGAGGAACGGGGACGCTTCTTCTTCAGATCATAGCGTTGGAATCCAGGTAGGCTTCTATTCCTAGTATTTCCATTCGTAACTAGGAGCTTGCGTCATAACATTGTTTGATTGTTGCTAGACCCCTGCTGGGCTAGTAGGGATCGCCTCTGTCCGCAGAGGGGATTTACCTCCTCAACAATTTGGCGACTCCGCTGGGGATCGTCCGGATTTCATTGTCTCGCTTTGATTGTTTTATGTTTTCCCTTGCTTGATGAACCTTCTGGGTTGGGTTCTTTCACTGTTTTTGCTTCTTGGTTTGCTTAGCTTGCATTGGTCTGCTTCTGGAGTAGCTTGTTTTTAATTTTTGGCTGAGAAACTCGACTGGCGCGGTTTTTAACCCGACAGTCGCGCCAATTGGCGCACGTTGCCTTTGTCTAGCCCGCGCCAATTGCTTTCTGGCGCCAGTTTCACACTTACAGTCGCGCCACCCCTGTAAGTTTTTTGAGTTTCCTCATTTTTGAGCTCTCTAGATTTGATCAGTGTTTTTCTTCTTGATTTTCCGACTGCCTGAGTGTGTTGGAGTCCTGTTTGACTGGGAATTCACCTCTGTCCTTTGGTTGTTTTCTTTTATCTACCGATTTCACGTTTTAAGCCCTAGGGCATCTAGTGGCTTAGTGTATCGAGCCCTCCTTGGGAGTTTTGGTGTTTTGATTGTCCTGTCAACTGTCTGATTGATTCTCCACACCCTCTAAGTAGTTGTTCATTGTTTTGTTGCGATTTTTGGGTGATTGTTCATTCCTTCATTCGAAATTCGTTTGGTCTTGCCTTGGACCTAGATCACACGGTCCATTGGAAGCTTTTGAGTCTTTTTTTCGTTTTGAGAGACTTTGGTTGATTTGGGGATCTGATTGCTTGTGTTGTTGAGTGAAATTTGTTTGTTTCGCTCTCTTGAATATCGTTTCTCAAGTTGTTCCATTTGTTTTCAAGTTTGTTTAGTGCATATTAGCTATCAGACATTGAAAATCAAAAAAAAAAAAAAAATCTCTTTTGCTTTTGTTAATTAGTGCGAATTGTGATATTTTCCATATCACTAGTGATTAGTTTTTTGAATGAAAAGTTTTCAATTTCATTAGTTGCATTAGAGATCTCATTGTTTGTCTTCCGTTCATTTCGTTTGTGTAAAGCTCTCGACTCTTCTTTAATTTGTTTTCATCGAACGAAATGTTGCACTGTGGCATATAGCTTTGCATTTAGGAGTCTTTCGAGACACTACATACGATAGGGCCTGAAAATTGAAACTTAATTAAAGATCAATTGTAAAATTTATTCAATTAACCTAATGCAGCATTGGAACTTAACGAAATATATTTAGAAGGTCTAGGCTAGAGACGTGTTCCGGCGTCGTTAAACCTAGCAGTTGTCGTTCGCCTATTGGCTTTAGACAGCGCTAGTACGGACTTGCGCTCCCCGTACCGTCGAGTATATAAAGGGAGACCCCTCTAGGTTTTCAATCCTTTATCCACAGGAAGCCGAGTCTGCCGCCCTATACCCGTGATACACCGAACACAGCATTCGGGGAGACTACCTGCATGTACGGAAAGTCCTTGGTCGATTTCTGTTTCATTTTTGAAACCAAGGTGTATATTGTAGTTCACGGATATTTGGTACACCCTTTGTGCCTAGTTTTTCCTGAGCAGTCATTTGGTCTTTTCTGACTCCCTAAACTTGAAAAGACCGTCAAGCGCTTGTCCTTTCACGCTTGTGTCAACTCCGAAACAGATAGAGTCATCTTTTTATCGTTTCTCGACTCTTAAAATATGAAACGGTAGAATTTCTTACTTTCCAATGTGGTAAAATTAATCTCCCACGATTACACACCCGTTTAGACATTGCTTGTTGACCGTTTGATCGTGTGTCTTAACTCGTTTTCAGCCCGTGTGTGGTTTTGAGTTTGATGGCAACTTTTTCAGAGTTCACCAACCAAGGAATCCCCTCAGAAGGGAATCCTAGTCATTTTCCTCCTTTTGGAAATGTTGGTGCTCCTTAAATGGCAACGTTGTCCCTTCCTGGGTTAACTTTTGGGTTTCCGGTTTGGTTGTTCTCAACCTCTGTTGTCCCGAATGTCTCCACTACTGTTCAATCAGTTTCTCCACCTGAACAACATCATGTTGATTCCAAGGTGGACCTCTCCCCTTCTTCGCCTGTTTCTGCGTCCTCATCTTCTACTTCGCCTGGTGAAAGTCTGGATTCAAGTAACCAGGTGGCTAAGAAGAAGAAGAAGAAGACAAAGAAGAAGAAGTCCGATAAGCGAGAGGCTAAATGTACGGCTACTGTTCATGAGGAATCTCCTCTTGATAAACCTTCCAACCCTCCACGGAAAGTCAAGTTCCCTTGCCTGTTGTGCACGGGAGACCATCTTCTTCGAGACTGCCCTGGCATTCCCAAGGTGCTCGAAGTATGGTCCAACGGCCGCCCACCGTTGCCTTTGACTTCCGGGAGTCAGGTTGGGGGCACGTCTTCAGCTGCTATTGATAAGAATTCTAAGAAGCAGGGTAAGATCACCAATCCCTGTAACTTGTGTGAAGGGCACCATGCCATTCACCTTTGTCCTTATATGGATAAAGCCAAGCGAGTTTTGGACAACCCAACCGGTTCTACACCACACCTTCCACCTGGTTATAATCGGCTTTCTTTACGTCCTCTGCCAGCTGATCCTATGATTGGTCAAGAGTCATCCTTGGTCGATCCCACTCCCCCAGAGATTCAAATTCACGAATCCGTCCCTGACCAACCATTGGTCGTCGGATCGGTTGAACTGGCCCCGTCCGCGGTATACCAGGTCTTTTCTGTCGAGAGTGGATCTCACACCCCCCATGTCCTTCGATCTTCTTCTGATCTTCGTACTTGAGAAAGATTTCTCCGTCCCCGCATTTCCAAGAAGTCGTCTCTCCGGGGCTTCTCCCCCCTTAAGGAAGGCTATGGAGGAGGTCTTCTCCCGCCGAGATGAGGTCATGGAGGAGGCTTTATCAACATCGTGAAGATCCACAAGCTTCGATGGTGTTTCCTCCTCGAGTAGTTTGGTCGTCTTCGATTGAGTCACTGCAGATACCGTCTCCGTCTTACGCACTTTCAGATCACAAGACAGCTCTGTCCTGCCTGCACTCCACCACATGACAGATTTAAGGTGCCTCTGTTAGTATTCTATCCTCAACTACCTGGCAAGCTTTCGGTTCGCCGCCGCTTGCGCCTGTTACGCAGAATCTGTTGACATTCAATAGAAGAACCAGTCAACCGTTGGGGATCCTTCCAAGGTTACCTGTTACTTTGGGAGGTAAAACCGTCCATATGGACGCGATGGTCGTTCCAGGCCCCTTGGATTTCAACCTGCTTTTGGGGCGTGATTACACCTACACCATGGGAGCGCTCGTCTCCTCCCTCTTTCGTGTGGCCTGTTTTCCGCATGAAGGAAGGATCGTGACCATTGATCAGCTTTCGTTCTTTGGTCCTAACGTGGCAGCTGGTTCGCCATCACCCCCTCCTGGTTTCTATCCACCCGTTGTATCTGCCCTACCACAGGTCAACTATGTGGCAACCTACCCCGTGCCTGTACTCAGTGACGATGCTGTTGTACATAATGTACTGGGGGCATTGGGTTCCGACTTCCAGGATGTTTTTCTTCCATCGGGAGTGGAACTCTTGGAAGCGATGACTTCTTGTTCATTATGATGAAGTCGGTCGGAGCACAGTTCTTTTCCTTGTGTCAAGCTCCTTAAAAAAATGAAACAAGCTTGTCGGAGCAGAGTTCCTTGTCTTGTGTCAAGCTCCTTAAAAAATGAAACAAGGTCGTTGGAGCACGGTTTCCTCCCTGGGTCAAGCTCTTTAAAAAATGAAACCAGGATCTCGGAGCATAGTTCGTTTTCTTGTGTCAAGCTCCTTAAACCATGAAACAAGATGTCTGAGGATAGTTCTTGTAATGTGTCAACCTCGTTAAAATAATGAAACACGTTCCTGTTCAATTCGAGTCTTTGATTAGATCTCGTAAAATCCCAGTCGAGTCTTTTTTAGATCTCGTAACTTGAACCTTCACTCCATATTCCTTCCATATGGACTGAAGCTTGGGGGGCATGTACCTCGAATTGAGTCACCATGCTGGGAGCATGCTTACTTTTTCAAGCATAGTTTGTTTCCGTTTCAAGCTTGTGTAAAAATGAAACTGGTGTCAAGCATAGTTTATATTTGTTTCAAGCTTGTGTAAAAATGAAACCAACTTCAAGCATAGTTTATCTTTGTTTCAAGCTTGTGTAAAAATGAAACCATTCCCATTTTACCTCCTGTGATTGCCATTTTATCAGCCTGTTTTTGCCAGATGAACCTTGGTTTTCTCACTCCATCGTCGCTATCTGCTTGGCCGATCATATGCCTTCACTTGGTTGTTTCACCCAATCTTGAGGAACCGCTGCGATGAGTGGTCTTGTTTGCCAGCCTCTTAACCTTTATTTGTTTAGAGCAGTTCCATCATTACCGGAACCAGTTGCTACCCTTTATGCCACTCGTTCCTCCAGGAGGAGTCAACTTTCAGCTCTTTTCTGACTCTCTAAACATGAAAAGATTGCCGAGGCCCTTGTCGTTTCGATCTCGTTAAAATGGACACGAATTGACATCTACCCAGTATACGTTTAACCCTTTTTCGGGCTGGGATAGATTGATTACGAAAAAGGAATACCCTAGCCTATCGCGACTAGGAGGTTTTTCCGGATATTGTTTTCTACCTTTTCGGATCTGGGGAACTATTTACGAAAAGGGACATGTGGAGTTTTCTTTTCTGCTGTCTTTTAAAACTCTCTAAACATGAAAAGACGCCGAGTTCTTCCTTTTCCAGACTCGTTAAACCCTGATGACATTGGATTCAGTCGTGATGACGTTATTCGAGTTCCTTCTTCCTAGGGCTCGTTAAATGTACTAGGATGGATTCGTCCGAAGGACAGATTTATATGACAAGCATATGGTATCCTCTTCAAGCTTGTGTAAAAATAAAGAGGTAATTGCCAAGCATGGCGGGGGAAAAATGGAACCGTAATCGTTGTCGTCGGTAGTATGTCGCTCTTGAACATGGCACTTGTCTACATTCGTGTCGGGTTGGGGACATCTCATCTCGTTGCTTCACTTTGCCTCCGTGGGTTTGGGTAATCTCTTTTGACCTCTCATCTGCTCTTTGCCTCATCACCATGACCTCTGATCTTTTGATGTCAAATACTGCCAAATCCACTATCGTGCCGTCAATATGTTCAAGAGAAGTTGACCTCTGCACATATCAACCGTCCTTTGATTCTCATATGATCCTGATTCACAACAAAAACATCATGTTCCTCTGTCTTGTGTCGATGATGTGGGAAACATTATGGCCCACCTTCGATCAAGGTCACTTCCTCTCGACTTCAACTCATTATCCAGGAAGTTGGTCTAGAGATTCCTTATGGTACCTTGGAGCCTGCATGCCTCAATGGCAGGTTCGTCGCATTCGACGTGAGGTTTACATCATTGACCTCCGATCGAATGATTCTGCAGGTGTTCGACGTCAACTCATTTATTCGCACGCCGTAGATTGTACCTGTAGTACCTTGAGGGCCATTGTCATTATTGGTGGTTCCTCTCGCGTCTGTTAACAGCTTTCATTGGTCCTAATCAAGCATGTTCTTGCATGTTCGATTTCACTTCGCCATATTCGCATGCTTGAACTTGTACTTTCATGACGATATCTTAGATGAGCACAAGACCCTGGATTGTGCCCCACACAGGTTACATTGTGGATTATCAGGTGTACATGAATCAGACGATTGGATGGCTTCACACCATACCTCGCAGTCTATTTGTTTGATCGGCTGGATGGTCGTGCCTATACCTCGGATCCGATTATAGTGTACTCTCGCTTTTGGATGGTCGCGCCATACCGCATAAATCTCATGTAGTTGACATCAATATTTGTATTCTTCCACGCAGGTTTTCCATGATGGCCTTCATGGTCGACGCTGCCTTCGAGCCACCCTCTTCGGGCCTCATGCTTTAGGGCATTCATACGCATTTGTCACCATCCCCACCTCCGCTCTACTGTGTTCATTTCTCGCGGACCAAGCAGTGTCATGCCTTGCAAATACCTTCATTGTATCCCTTTCCATGAGGACAACATTCCTTCTGTTGATCATTTCCTGAGCAGACCCCTAAAAACACATGTTTTTGCATTGGCGCTGGTAGCCCGTTATGTACTCGCGCCAATGGGGGAAAATTAACACTGAGCCCGCGCCAATTGGCGCTCTGTCCCAGTGTTGTACCCGCGCCACTCTGTTTATGGAAAGTTTTTTTAAAAAAAAGAGGCGAAGTTTCGATTACAACAACTTCGTGGATGAGTCATCAGGAGTGGTTTCGCCTGAATAACCACGGCCTTCCTCCTTTGGCCTCTTGTTTCCACCATATGGGGAACCTCCCAAAGGATAAGGCCTCCCCTCCACTATTGTAGGGATCCCAACCTCCTCCTCTCCTCTATAAATATAGCCTTCATCCATTGATGAAGGGGCTGAAAGGCTGATAGTCTTGAAGTGCCTAAGCTTTGTATCTCCATATTCCCAAGAGCCTTTGTGCTGTAAAGAATCCTCTCTTTCCCTTAAGGCCGACTCAAGTAAGGATACCATTGTCACGAGACTCTGGAGAGGTTTTCCCTTTCCTTGGCGAGCTTTGCGAGACGTGGACGACCGGAGACCCGTCCGAAGGAGACTGCGACGTCAGAACTTGGTTGTAATATTTCTTCGTTTATTATTTAATAGATGATTATGATTATGGTTCCACTCTGTTTTCCATCATGTTAATGTGAGTAATGTCCTTTCTGACTGATGTTTAGTTACGTATGCTGGTTTCTATGCTTGTATCTGTTCGTTTCTTCCATGTGCAGGTGTTCATCCGCGGAGATCGTGGAGGGATTGTGATCTGCCGGGGCTGAAGAACGAGGACGCTTCTTCTTCAGATTATAGCGTTGGAATCCAGGTAGGCTTCTATTCCTAGTCTTTCCATTCGTAACTAGGAGCTTGCGTCATAACATTGTTTGATTGTTGCTAGACCTCTGCTGGGCTAGTAGGGATCGCCTCTGTCCGCAGAGGGGATTTACCTCCTCAACAGTATGGATTCTTAAATTGGTAAGCCCATTACATGGTGGTATTGTGTATCTGGATATCCATCTAAATGACAGTTAGTATCATCTTACATCTTGCTTACGCAGTAAACACCTTTTGATTATAAATTCCTGTGAGGCATTTTTGAACCGACCCTCTTTATAGTAAGCTACCTCTGAATTTTCTGATGCATTTGTGTTAGGGTTCCTCACATATTGCCTCTGCAGTATTTCTTTCCCTGTGTCAAGTTTCTGAAGTTTTTGGTCCCACTCAAATTAATATTTCTTTTTTTTAGGAGATAGCATGAGAGTCTTTTGTTGATAACTCCCCCTGTTATATCACACTCTCCTTGTTATATAAAGATGTCCTAGGCACTGGTCTTTCACAACTCAAGGCTGTCTCTAGGAATGAAAACATATTTTTGGCGCCGTTGCCGGGGAATGAAGTTGAGAAAACTTAAATCCCTGGGCCTCGACAAAACCTAATTCACTCTTCAAGTAGGTGAGTATGGAGAGTTGAGAGTTGTAGATCCCTCACCTTGACGACTCCACATTCGTTTATTAGATAAATTTACTCACAGTCCTGGCTCCTCGTAAGCCACACCTGAGGTCAGATACATCCTAGCCAAAGACACCTTCTGTGTCTGACCCAGAGAATATCATACATAGGAGGAATTGGAGGGAAAGACAATCAACCCATACTGAGATTCCTGAATTCTCTCAAGAAGACTTTCCGTCCTCCTCCTCTCAAGTTGCTCAATTGCAAGGTCCTGACTCCACTGTGGGAGATCTCGAGTATTATTTAGATAGTCCACCCCGAGGAGGTGTCTGAGTCAAAGATGACTTTCACCCTACTCCTGAGGTCAAAGAGGTCAAGGAGGTCACCGAAGTATCTACTATTAATAGACCGTTGTTCCCCTCAACACCTCAAGCTACAGTCCATTACATTCCTATTGTCATTCATACTCCACTTCCACCTCCGCCTCCTCCTTTTACACATCAAATTCATGCACTACATCCACCTCCTCCAATGGCCAATGTTACCATCTTCTTGTTGAATAAATATGCCCCCCTGGCATTACCTCAAGTGTTGAACGATATGCCATAGGACTATCTGAATATTTTACCCCGATTCAATGGGGAAAATGAGATTGATGCTAAAAAACATCTTGAGGTCTTCTACTCTTTTGTAGAGAACTTTAATGTGGAACATTTAGATGTAGTCTTAAGGCTGTTTGTCCAATATCTTGATGGTGAAGCCCGAAAATGGTTTAAGACATTGGGAGACCGTTCTGTCACCACTTGGGAAGGAATGGAGGATACTTTTCTCAGGAAATGGGGAGAGAAGAAAGATCATGGAAATTGTCCTACTGAGTTCAATACACTCAAGAAAAGACATAACGAAGGGGTGTCAGAGTTCATCAAGAGATTTAATAAATTGTATTTGAGTCTTCCTGCTAATATGAAACCTCATCAAACTGCTGCTAAAGTTGTTTTCGTAGCAGCCTTCGACTCATAATTCGGTTTCTCTTTGAGAGAACGAAAGCCTGCCACACTGGATGATGCTCAGACAGATGTGCTAGAGTTGGAGGAAAATTTTGCCTCCACTGGTAAATCAAAGGGAAAATCTGAACAAGATACTAGAAGAAGGGGAAAATAGGAGGTATCTACCTCTAACCAAGACAAAGACTCGGTTAATGACAGAATTGAAGAAATGAACAAAATGATTAAGAACCTTTCTGGTAAGTTGGTCAAGCTTGAATTGGAGGCCAAGAATTTAGCCTCCAAGAATTTCCAGAATGCTCCAAACAGGGGTTACAATCCTCAGTATAGGAAACCACCCCTGGAAATGTTGCAAAGGGAACTAAAGGAACAGCAAGATCAGGTACCACACCCATTGTACTTGGAAGGTCCAGTGGATGGTCCTACTGAATACACTACTATGAACTGGAGGATGCAAATCTTACTTTCTCGAATAGTGATGGAGAAGAATGCCCCTTACAAGGAAGTGATGGAACTGACTTCTCATTGCAAGAAGAAGAGAAGGCTAGAGACACGGAAGACTCAGAGATTGATCACTATTGCAAGAAATTTGTTGATTTCATGCAAGCACATTTCAATAGAAGATATGATCTCAGATCTTCTAGGAAGAGGAATTGTACTCAAGATCAAGAAGAAGAGCCACCCCAGAAGGAAGAACCCGCTCAGAAGGAGCCAACAATGCAAAAATTCACAGACAAAGGTAAGGGGCCTCCAAAAAAACCTTTGCAGTCTAATGACCAAATTCATTCCTCTTCAAAAGTAGTCATTCCCCCTAATGCCAAGTTTGTGTCAAAAGAAGTCAAACCCTGAGCCGAAAATAAAGAGTCAAAGGAGGTTGTAATAGAGAAGTCCTCTCCTACTTTTAGTCTGCAAAAGGAACTTGAGAAGGTCAAAATCCCAGTTCCCTTGACTGAACTGTTGAAGCAACCTACATATCAATCCCAAGTCACCTCTTTCATGCTCCCTCCAGAAGCAGCACTCATCCCAGATAGTCTCAACCTTCAAGAAGAAAGACCCTTGGTCGTATTTGGCCCACATGTTGAGGAATTCAATGCTTTTACTCCTCCCTTCTATGTGTCTCTAGTGATTCATGACCTGCTATTACATAACTGTATGTTAGATTCTGGAGCTTCCCATAACCTACTACCTCTGTCAGTCATGGAACAACTAGGATTACAAATCACCCGTCCATACAAGGACCTCTATTCATTTGATTCCAAAAGAGTTAAATTCCTGGGGATGATCAAGGATTTGGTGGTCAATTTGGCCCAAATCCCAGCAAAAAGTGTGGTAATGGACATCGTGGTGGCTGACATCCTAGCTCGCTTTGGCATGTTGCTGTCAAGGTCCTGGGGGACAAAAATTGGTGGGTCAATCAAGTTGGACTTAACATATGCCACTATCCCAGTTTTTGGTGGCCAGGAGAGGAGGTTGTACATGGAAACTAGAGTTTTCAAGATAGTTACTAAGGCCGAAAACTCTGTTAATTCACCAGTCTATAGTAGAGAAGGAGATTTCTTGTGCTTGATGCTGGAAGAAGATCAAGATTATGCTCATAAAACATCCTTCTGCTAGATCAAGACTGAGCAGCCCTTAGAGAGCCATGAAGCAGGAATCTGGACACTTCATTTCGACGGAGCAAATTCAAGAGAAGGTAATGGAGCTGGAATACTATTGATTTCTCCTACAGGAAAATGGGTCCCATTGCCTTTCAAGCTAGAATATGAAGCCACTAATAATGTGGCTGAATACGAAGCACTTCTGTTAGGGTTACAGACAGCCAAGAGCATGAATATACAAAGTTTAAATGTTTTTGGGAGATTCACAATTGGTAGATAGAAAAGTCAGGAATCATTGTCAAACCAAACATCCTCGGCTGAGGACTTATAGGAATGAAGTTTGGGACATGGTAGAGAATTTTTTCTTGGCATTTAATATCCAGTTCATGCCCCGAGAACAGAATAGGATGGCCGATTCCCTTGTTGTGGCTACTAGTACATTATGTCCACCTCAGAACCCTCTCTTAAGGTATGAAATTGAGGTACGTTATTGACCATCAATCCCAGATAACATCAAGCACTAGTAGGTATTTGAGGATGAAGAACAGGTGAAGAGATTCCTGGAAACAGTAGGGGAATTCTCCAATATGGAGATTGATGCTTGTGAAGAAGAAGGGACTGAAGACACTTCAGAAAGAAATTGGGAAGAGAAAATGGCAGGTAATAAAGTGTTGCAATTGAAGGGAAACGTTATACCTAGAGGGCTGGTGCCTTTAGAAAAAATATTTAACAAGAACAATGTCCCACTGCAGCCAAGCAAAGTGGTAGAAGAAAATTAGGTAGAAGACCTAAATATTGGTACTGATGCTGACCCCAAAATTGTAAAACTATCCAAGAAGGTCCCAGAAGAATATAAAAATCTATACCAGACATTATTTCAGTCTTACAAAGATGTGTTTGCATGGTCTTATCAGGACCTAAAAACTTTTGACATCAGTATAATGCAGCATAAAATTCCACTAAAGGTAGATGCAAAACCTCATAAGCAGAAGCTTAGATAGATAAATCCCCTGCTGCTTCCCTCCATTGAGAAAGAAATTAAGAAGCTGTTAAAGGCCAAAATAATTGTGCCATTGAGGTACTCTGAATGGGTGGCAAACCTAGTCCCTGTCCGAAAGAAGAATGGAGAAATAAGGCTATGTGTTGATTTCCGAAATTTAAATCAAGCATCCTTAAAAGATAATTATCCACTGCCCAAGATGGATCACATCCTGCAGAAAGTGGTTGGAGCTTCTAGGATGTCAATGATGGATGGATTCTCTGGTTACAATCAGGTGGCTGTACTTCCAGAAGATCAGAAGAAGATTGCTTTCATCACGCCATGGGGGACATTTATGTATGCTAGGATGCCTTTCGGGTTGATTAATGCAGGGGCCATTTTTCAAAGGGCCATGGACATTGCTTTTGTTGGGGAGAAAGATAAGTTTTTGGTGTTCTACCTTGATGATATCACTATGTTTTCAAAGGGCGATATGGAGCACATTGAGCATTTGCGTAGAAATTTTGAGAAATGCAGAAGGTATGGTCTCTCTCTTAATCCTCAGAAGTCATTATTTGCATTATAAGAGGGTAAAATTTTGGGACACATTGTAACCAAATATGGGGTAAAAATAGATCCTAAGAGGGTAGAGGTTATAAATGGCATTTCCCTTCCTAGAAATAAGAAGGAGGTGCAGGTGTTCCTAGGGCGCATTAATTTTTTGAGGAGGTTTATCCCTAACTATGCTGAGATGGTTAGACATATAACTGACATGCTGAAGAAAAATAATGAGGTGAAGTGGTCCCAAGAATCACGAGAGGCTTTTTCCAGGATAAAAAATGCTTTTGCAGAAGCCCCTGTGCTAGCTGGACCAGATTATGCTAAACCGTTCATGGTTTTTTCTTTTGCATCACCTCATACAATAGCAGGAGTTTTATTGCGGAAAAATTAAGAAGGGTACGAGCAGCCCATCGCCTTCTTCAGTCAGGTGCTTCGTGATGTAGAACTAAAATATAACATATTAGAAAAGCAAGCATACGCCCTGGTGAAATCCCTTAAAGCATTCTGCATGTATGTCTTGCAGTCCCATATCACTGCATTTGTGCCTACAGCAGCTGTAAAAGACATTCTTATCCAAGGGGATAGTGAAGGAAAAAGGGGGAAGTGGATTGCCAAAATACAGGAGTATGAGCTAGACATCTGCCCTACCAAAATGATCAAAGGACAAGGGCTAGCCAAAATCTTATCCAAATCAAACTATCAGGCTCTAGGTATAAATCTGTCCATAATAGCAAGTGAGAAATCTGAGGAGAAAGAAGAGTGACATGGAGTAGAGATAACTACTCCGGAAACACATATAAAGTACCTCACCAGTTAGTGGTACAAAGAGATAGTAGAATATCTCCTCACACTCAGCTGCCCTCCAAGCTGTGATAAAGCTAAATACAGAACACTAAGGTTGAGATCACATAAGTACATAGTCACCAATGGCCGGCTATACTGGCGAGATCCCTAAGGAATTCTACTCCTGTGTCTCACAGAGGATGAGGTAGCGAGTATAATGGCCGAATTTCATGAAGGAATCTGTGGGGGTCATTATAGCTGGAGGGCCACTGCTCACAAAATCCTGAAGGCTGGTTTCTATTGGCCCAAGATCTTTGGAGATGTTTTTGCTCGGGTTAGAGCTTGTGAGAAATGTAAGAGATTTGCTGAAAGACAGAAGTTGGCACCTCTGCCCATGATTCTCGTTCACGTGGACGAACCATTCCGGCAATGGGGAATTGACTTTATAGGTGAAATACATCATCCATTGAGTGGTCAGCATAAGTGGATATTAAATGCCACTGATTATTTCACAAAATGGGTGGAAGCCATACCTGCGAGGAATGCAACAGATGCTGTGATAATAAAGTTCATGGAAGAAAACATCATATCCAGGTTTGGCTGCCCTGCCAGAATAGTAACTGATAACGCTCAGGCCTTCAAGTCTGCAAAGTTTGTGAGCTTCTTCCAATAGTATAACATTACACTAAGTCACTCTATAGCCTATTACCCACAAGGAAATGGCTTGGCAGAGTCTTCAAATAAAACCCTGGTGAGGGCGCTGAAGAAGGCTATCAACGAAAATCAGAAAAATTGGGATTCCCAGTTGAAATTCGCTCTGTGGGCCAATAGAATTACCAGCAAGAGAGCAACTGGGAAGTCCCCATATGAATTAGTATATGGGAGGGCAACAATATTCCCTATATAGTTATCCTTACCAGTAGCCTGATTCATGCAAGAAATTCAAGAAGAGCCTGATGAGGTGACCAGGAAAACAAATCAGCTGGTGGAGTTGGAAGAAACACGCAACCAGGTAAGTCAAAGGTTAAATGAATATCAAGAGAAGATGAAGGACCTTTTTGATCAGCATTCCAAGGACAAGAAGTTGCAGATTGGGGATTTAGTGCTCATATGGGATATCCGAAGAGCTGAAAAAGGGAAACATGGTAAATTCGACCCACTCTGGTTCGACCCTTTTAAAATCGTGGAACAAGGGGGCAACAACAATTTCAGGTTGGAAAATTTACAGGAAGACTTGCTTGATGCCCCTGTAAATGGCCAGTTCCTTAAGCCCTACTTCCAGTTCTAATTTAGGCATAGATAGCCTGGTGTATCATACTATACATTAGTTTTCTGTTTTCATCCTTGTTTGAATAATGTGGGTGTCGTGATGAATCATGAAAAGAAAATTAGAAGTGCTGAAGAGCAGTGTCCGCATAGAAGATTAACCGGTGATCTGCGAAGTTCTTGACACACCCAGGGATGAACGTGCGATCCCCAGGTGGAGCCAATTTTGATCATGTCAGCCCCCTATTAAATTCTGACAAACAATCCCCTTTAAAACCCCTTCGTTTGGCCTAAAAATCCTTTCTTCCGCCTATCGTTTCACTCCTCTAAAACTCAAAATTGCATAAAAAGGGCCGAAATCACACATTTTAACATATTTAAGGCCTAGCACCTTTTGGCCCTAGCCCCCTCAATATTTTTCTCCACGTGACCTAGGCGCTAGTCCAAGCACTAGCCCGGAGAGCGCTTATCACAATATTACCCATTCACCGCTCCGATCAATTGTCTGCCGTCCGATCAACCTGCAAATCAATGGTCAGCAGCTCACCTGCCCTTGTTGTCCCTGCGCCCAAAAGCACTGTTCAAAACACGCCAGTTTCCATCGCACCACCTTTCGAGGGGTAGGTGGTATTTATCGTTTCAGAGCAATTCCACTCATCGCATGACACGTGTCCCCGCGCACTATTCATAAAACGCCCTCCATCGCGCATTAACATTCGTCCACAAACCTGGCACGATATCGCTGTACACCATCCGATCTGGGGCATGCCATCCGATGGTGATCGTGCCGCCAAGATGCTTGGGCGATAAACTCGGAAAACAGTGCCCTTGGCCCACCTTCTGTCGCTCTCTGACGTGCTCTCAGCCGTCGATCTCCTCCTGAGATCAGATGGTCCAGATTTCTTTCCTGCCCGCCATCGACACGTGCCTTCCACCCCGTCATCCGTCCACGAGTTTTGTCACATTTTCTTCCACCCGTCATTTATTTCCATTCGAAGGTCAAATTTCCATCATTTGCGTTTAAAATTTTTTCATCCCTCCAACCTTTACCAGGTCATTTTTCCACCATTTCACCATGATGCACTGTCATCCTCGCTATCCCCGCTACATCCAGCTTCCCATGCATTTGTTTTCTTGAAGATTTTGTATGTTTTGCAGGGTACGAGCGGCAGTAAACCACCATGATTCACAGTCTCAATTACAGTAACAGAGAACACCGGAAAGGATCATTTTTCAGAGGCTAGAATTATGGAGAAAGGCCTGGGAAGCTGTTACGACATGACCTCCATTAAAGAAGTAGGGTTAAACTCTGTCAAACCCTCCAGAGTCATTCAAAGTGAAGATTTCTTGATCGGAGACATTAATATTGCAGACAGAGAGTATCAGTGAAAGGCAGAGAGTTAAAGGCGTATAATTGAAGATTTTTGAGCCTTAACCTAACCATTTGAAGGAAGAATACCAGATCGAAGACCCCATAGATCACTCAGAAAGTCCATGCACAGAAAATAATACCCTCAAGGTTTCATTTCAGCAGAATTTTCTTTCCAGGGAAGGACAGACTGCCCATGTGGTTTTTATTTCTTTATCGTGTTCCTGAAGAGACTTCTACCCAGTGCATTTATTTCAGAAAGCATGCCACAGAGTACATACAACACTACAGAGTCATCAAGCAGTATGGGTGTGCACGTTTCCGCCATCCTGTCTTAATGGGGAAAATTAAATGATCATCATCCATTTCCTTTACGAAGTTTTCTTTTTCTTCTATAAAACTTCCAAAGAGTAGATTATTGAGGGTTCCAGATTGATCAGAAAATTATGTGGTGAGAGAAATTTTGTATGCATTTTGTAAAAAATCTTATATGGATGTACAGAGCCCATTGGGTTTCAGTGAGGAGGAGTTCTGTCTTTAAAGAGGATTCTGGTCTTTGGTGTCTCACAGTGTGTAACTTTCTCTTATATGTGCTAATTTAATTGATCATTTCGTTTCATCTTCCTTTCTTGTATCATGTTTCTAGAATGCGAGTGGCTCACTGGTTTTTGGCATGGATTTATCCTAGTTGATACCCATGCTGGAATTAGTCAAGCACTTTAAATATGGCTCAGGCATGATATACTGTTTCACTTTTCATTTCAACCATATTTCTCCTATATTAGCTTCTTTGGGAGGTTATTTTTAAAACACTATTGTCATGTATGTATTCTTAAATTGGTAAGCCCATTACATGGTGGTATTGTGTATCTGGATATCCATCTAAATGACAGTTAGTATCATGTTACATCTTGCTTATGCAGTAAACACCTTTTGATTATAAATTTCTGTGAGGCATTTTTGAACCGGCCCTCTTTACAGTAAGTTGCCTCTGAATTTTCTGATGCATTTGTGTTAGGGTTCCTCACATATTGCCTCTGCAGTATTTCTTTCCCTGTGTCAAGTTTCTGAAGGTTTTGGTCCCACTCAAATTAATATTTGTATTTTTTTTAGGAGATAGCATGAGAGCCTTTTGTTGATAACTCCCCCTATTATATCACACGCTCCTTGCTATATAAAGATGTCCTAGGCACTGGTCTTTCACAACTCAAGGCTATCTGTAGGAACGAAAACATGGTGCATGAAAGAACATAATACTTCTAGTTACCTGTGAGGAGGAGGCAAAGAAGAATAGTTGATTTATGACTGTGATAGCACCTTTATGTGGAAAGGCGATCATTCTAAAATATGTAGAAACAATTACAGTCATAGCATATACCCATGGCCTTCCAAGTAGAATATTATAGTCAAGGGGTACATCAATGACCTTGACATCAAAATTCACTGTTTTTCCCCGTAGCTCAACATGTAGGTTATTAATAATACCACAAGGCCTATATGTATGTCTGTTGAAAGCCTTCAACGTCATTGATGATTGAGATAAGCACGGCGAGTCAAGTGACTTCCAACAGTTTAGAGACATAATGCACATAGATGCTCCCTCATCAATAATAGTACGATGGACAAGGTGATTGAAAACATTTACTTGTATGGATAATTCCAATTCTTCTGGTAGTTGCGGCACATAGCCCGTATAATTAAAGTCTACGAGATTAGAATCAGTCGGGTCAATTCCACCAATAGTCGACAATAAAGCCTATTTCTGGGAGGGACAATTTTGAAATACCTCAAGAGCTAATAGAGCTGAAGGGGATTGAGCCAAATCTTCATCTATATTATAATTTTTAAAAGCTCTTGCTCGAGTATTATATGTCGATTTATGAATGAATCCCTTCGGTGGCTTGATTGTCAATCGAGAATAGCAATAGGTAGTACTAATTCTGCAGAAGGATTCATGGTTGTGGTAGTAGGTTGATCAGTAGCCTAACTACTGTAATATTTATTACGCATTGACACAAAAATATCTGTTGATGGCTTTGTGACAGATAACATAAGCACTTGGGAACTAGAAGCTAGATCCGTAGCAACCAAATTTGTGTTCGGGTTCGGAAACATATCTGTCAACATAGCTGACGCATGTGAAGTCTTTACCATTTTTGAGACTTTAGCGTAGTGAGGAAAATCTTGAACAAAGTGTTCCTCATTACAGATTATGCATGGATAACGAGGTTTCCTATTTCCAGATGATTGATCAGATGATATTTCCTGCGGGTTAGAATTTTTCTTTTTCTTTGATTTCCCTTTTTTCTTTCTCCCCGGTTTCTTGTCACTTTTTTCTTTGTCAAATGGCATGACAGTGATTTCGGAAGAAGGTGCAGGATTAGATGCAGGAGTATGATGTGTGCTTCTAGTACCAATCATACTGTCTCTGGCATGAGAATCCTTTAATTGAGGAGGAATAGTAAAATTAGATCGCGACGCGTTAGGGATTTTTTTGTAGAGCATGCCAGAATGAGTATAAATCAAGTCTAAATATTGAGCACGATAAATGACCTGCTCTTCAGTGATGACGCCACCCTTAGCCACATCCTCAGTTATAGATGGTAAGAGGGACTTAATGAACCACTCAACAAGGAGCTGATCAGGAACAAATGTCTTAACCATTCTACGACGATGATGCCACTCATCAATATGATTAGAAATGTGAGTAGCATTAGTCTGTTTAAAATTAGTCAAGATTTCTGTTCCAGTTTCATATCATATGGGTAACTAGAAGTGAGTCAAAAATACAGTAGCTAGGGAAGTGAAATTCTCAAAAGAAGATCTAGGTAACATAATGTACCATTTTGCATCCGGACCCGTGAGCATATGCTGGAAAATACGTAATCTAACAGAGTCATCATTGAGGGAGTTTGATGAAAACTATAAATGATAATTCATGACATGAGTCGAACGATATTCCCCAGGGCTTCCATTGAGCTTAGGAATATCTATGGGTAATTTCTGAGGTATCACCGGCCACCAAGGAGCATAGTTGATTGGATCATTGGTTAGCCAATTTAAATCTAGTAACTCTAAAGTTGCAACAAAGGGAAACTGCCGATTAAGGTCAGGTTGAGCATAGCTAGGGTATGATAGAATTTCTTGGGAAATGATCCTTTGAGCACCAAAATAAGGAATCTGCTGCTGGTAACCCAGATAGGGGTTGTTTTGATAGGCAAACACTTGAGGATTTTTTTGACCAAAACCTGGGTACGATACTTGTTGAAATGAAGGTTGAGGCATTTGCGCCTGAGGCTGCCAAGGGGTCTATCCACCAATGTTATAACACAAATTAGGATAACTTGGATTCAGTTGAGGATAGTTATAACTTGGTTGTTGTTGTGGCATCCCATAATATGGTAGTCCAACTTGTGAATAAATAATTCCGGGTATAGGTTGTTGTTGTAAATTGGCCAAAGGAGTAGGAGTCCAAAGGCCCAATACTTGATGGTATTGAGTTGAAGGACCTACTTGAAATGGTTGAGGAAAAACAGTTTGTGTCAGTAACATGGCTAAATATGTGTTAACAAGTGGAATTAATGGGGGTGCAACAAGTTGAACTGGTTGATACGAATGTACAACACTTTGTGGCTGGATAGGCAGAGTGGGGTGCCATTGACAAACATTCATTTCGACATTAGGTTGACCAAAAAATGACGAGGTACTGTCGATGTGGGTGACCATAGGTTTCCCCCCAACATGAGGAGGATAATAATATGGAAAGTATTGTTCTCCAAATTCAGGGAGTCCAGTTGAGATGGTATTGGATGGAATAGACCCAGATGAACCAACTTGATATTGCCCTGATGATGGATATAAAGGATCAAGCCGTTCAGTACTCACTATAGGTTTACCAGATAGAATACCAGATGATGACATTGGTGAAGTCCATGGGTTTGAATATGCACCAGATAAAATTCTAGATAAAGATTTATAACCTAATGGAAGTAAAGGGCCTCCATGTAAATATGACTCTGGTGAATTTGTGAACATCGACGAGGTAGCGAGAGCAGGTGCTGATGCAATTGGAATAGATGGTCCAACCAAAGATGTTGGTTTAGGCATGGTTACTTGACTAAATGTGTACCTTTTTGAAGTGACATGAATTTGAATAGGCATAGGATCAAAAAAAGTAGAGGGAGGTGATTGAGGAAAATACCCGTACAAGAAAATATCCTCCCCAAAATGGGTTCGAGTTAAAGGTGTTTCATCTTGTGGGATTTCTTCAATCAAAATCAAACTAGATGGAAGTATTTCGCCATCAGGCCCAAAGTATATTTCAGGAGGTTGACTGTGCGATATGTGAGACTCAATGGCTACATAAAATTGTGGGGTGACCAATACAGGAACAACTTCCGGTCGTTCAACTTTTGGATTCAGATGTTCTGGAAAAGAAGAGACATGATCTGGATCAAATTCCAGTTGAGCAATGTCAGGTTCAGGAGGTATGGTCTCACTGATTGGATGGATCGTGACCATGGGTAGTTGTGAGGACTCCGTCTTGAAAATAGTAGACAAACCAGGATTTGTAGAAACAACTTGTGCCGACTCTGGTATATGGGAATATGATGCTTCACCAGAGGTACTAATAGTACTAGTTTCGGTAGAGTGATGTCGCCTTCGCTGACCAAAAGTGATTTCCGGTGGTAAAGGTGGTTTCAATGCTAATATATGCAAACAACAAGGAAAGGTATTTTCTTCTTCCATGATGACTGATTTATTTTATGAAAAAAAAAAAACAAAAAAAAAGAGTAATTCTAGGCAAAATGTTTACCAAGAACCTGTGAACTGCATAATACCTCCTAATGAGCCAAGAAGTACGGGCAGGGAATCTCCCCGAATGCTGTGTTCGGTGTAACACAATTTACAAGGCAGCCAACTCAGTTCACTATGGATGGATATCAACCTAAATTTTTCCTCCCAAATATACCCGAAGGTATGTGGAGGCCCAAGTCCGTAATAGCGCTGTCTAATGCGAAACCACATAGTGAGAGCACCCCTTTATACTTTTCGTACTATAACACCGCTCTATATAGTCGAAGGTACGTGGACGAGCTACGATATAATTACGTATGTGGAGTGAGGTATCACACTCTAAATGTATAGTAGACAATTAACAATAGCTGTTATGTTTTCCGATGTTGGAACACGTCTCTAGCCTAGATCTTCTAAATGTTATTGTTATTGTTCCAATGCTTTGTTAGGTAAATTGATGTAAATTTTAAGTTGATCTTGTTTATCAATTTTCCTTTCAAGGTTCACCACGATGATGTGATGGAAATTCCTAAAATGCAAACTAAAATGATAAGAAAAATTTTCAATTTTAGTTTCTTCAATGAAAATCCTAGCTACTAGAGGGAAAGAGCAATCAATTTTGAGGGCAAACAACAAAGATCACAAACTAATATGAAACTTTCCTAATTTTTTCCTATGCAAAACACACAATCCACTACATGCAAATGCATGTTTTCATTTTCACTCCCCTTAATGTGAATGCAGAAAATAAAACTAAATGCATCAAATCAACAAAAACAAATGCTTTTTTCTTTGAGAAATGATTGAATTTAACAACAATTTCTCTTTTAGGAAAACCGAAGAATGGAACTACAATTTCTCCTATAGGAAACGAAGAATTTAATGAAAATTTCCTTTTCAAAAGAAAATGGATCTAATGCAGAAATAAAAATACTTTGAAATTGATTTGTCAATGATAAAGAAAAACACTTTAAAGAGACATTGAAAAAACTTATCTTTCAAAGGAGGAAGATTCAGGTAAAGTTACTGGTTTCTATGAGGCATCAGGAAATTGAAAACACAACAAAAAAAAGGATGAAAGCAATGGCAATGAAAAATTCAAATGGAATTTGGTTGGCTTTAGGGGGAAATGCAGTCTCTAAGGGAGACAATGCGTTGCAAAGAACCCCTGAGTGGGAAACAGTGCTCTGCAAAGAACTGTGTCTTGACCAACAGTGCATTGGGCGCAACAGAGAACAAAAACTCAAGTTGTTTAACACACTTCTAATGAAATTTTTAATTTCAAAAAGCCTAATATTTAAGAGTATATTCTATTGGGTTGATAAACAGAGGCAAACACACAAAGGATGAAGGGTAAACTCCCCAGTGGAGTCGCCAGTTTGTTATGCGAAATTATGAATTACAGATAAAACACCTAAACGTGGTGCTCATTTAGAACAACAGATTAAAGAATTTGCAGACACTTTTCCTAAGAGTAAATAGACACACAGAAATATGGAGAAACCTACTTGGGATCCAAGCACTTCCTATTCTCCTTCTGTCGCTCTTGCTATAGCTTCCAATCCAACTTTGATCGCCAGACTAGTTGCTACAAGCATAAACACTAAACATCAAAGAGATTGCAATATACAGATGGCTATTTATCTTAATCATTTAAATCAATGAAACATGAAACATATACATCAGCTAAGAATCCATAATATGAAATATAGAAGCTTATACAGATACATACGTGGGAAAATGAGCAACAATATTTATTAATGGATAGAAGGGGGAGGTTACAACCAGTGATTGATTTGATGTCACCAACTCCAGCATCATCCCAGCCTCATCACAATGAACATCTCTCCAGCAGCATATCACTCAAATCAAACACTCAATTGAGAATCCAACAACATTTCTCGACCAAATTTCTTCCTTCTCAAGCACTAGGATTTGTGCTCAATTTATAGATGAGATGAAGGTAGTTTCTCAATCAATGACTTTCTAATAATAGGCAACACATGTTCCCAAGCTCAGAGGTGTCAAATGGACACATCGATTTGAAGTTTGACACATATGTACTCTTCTAGAAGGCACTGGCCAAGTGGAGATTCCAGAACAATGAGAATTTCGCTCCCAATTTGACCAACGCACCCTTGAGTGTCGAGAAGTGCTTTGCAGAGCACCCTTGAATGGAGGTGCCTGCATATGCAAAGCAGTTAGCCCCTTGAGAGACTACGTTGGTGAGCTCATAGGTGATATAACATATACTTCAAATCTTTGAAATCTTGCAATGGAATTCATGGATGATTTTTTATTGTTATTTGTCTTAGGGCATGTAGCAACTGAAATGATAGGGGATGATAGACCCTATTCATTGGTTTTGGGGATGATGTCCAGTTTAACCAGGTCATTGGGAATGATGCAAAAATTAACCTATAACAATGGGGTAAATTTTTTTATTAACTTGAATTTTTTTATGAACTAATACAAGTGGAATAAACTCAAATGAAACTCAATAAGATGTTCTAAAAAATAGCATAAATTACCACTATTTTGCTACAAGGGACTTCCATAAATTCTAAATTCGTGAACTAGTAACCCAATCCAAGTAGCTCAATGATGAATATGACTTTTCAAATATATTATAAGGATGAATAATCCTTGTGAATCTGTATATAACATGAAAAAAAACTCACTCCAATCATTTAACCAATGTAACCTACAACAAAATAGCAAGAATAGTAAATGTAGAAATAAGAGATGCAAGTGAAAAAGACATTCAAAGGAAATAATGAAATTGTAAAAGAGGGTTGTGAGGCTCATGGTATGGTCAAGACCTTGTAAAATCAGAGTTATATGAAGGAAGAAAAGCTTTAGAAGCTAAAAATGGCACCAAACTTCATTATTTGAATCAATCCAAGTACATCCCTGCTAGAAATGAAAGTGGAGCTGCTAAATAACAAGTTTTCTCCATAAGAAGACTAAGAAATACATTCCCATAGAATAAAATTCGAATTGGTAATTATACAAATTGACAGGGAAGAATTCACCTTAAAAGGAGGAATATTTCCCCTCCAAAATCCCTCAAATAGTGGATTTGATTCCCAAGATTAAGAATTTGCATTAAATGACCGGGAACACATTCCTAGGTTTTCTCAATCAACAGAGCTCCAGAATTTGTGCAATAATTTCATAATATATTGTTCATTTATTATCCAATATTGAACCTTATGTAGAAGGGAGAAATTCCCCATATTATCTCATCCTCCAAATCTTCCTAATATACCCAATATTCTCACAATATTCTACAAAAATAAATAATATTAGGCACACATATGCAATTATCTCTAAACCTTCCTAATGAACATATTAAATCTAAAAATATGTCATATAATGCAACAAAAAGAGGTTTAATGTTAGGATATTCTGACACATAGGAAATAGTTAAGTATAACTTGGTTTAGCGTAGAGTTAGGTAAAGTGTTTTTCTTTATTATGTACATTTGTAACTTATAATCCAACGATCACAATATGTAGTGATTCGATGGTTCACTCTCTCCTCGGTATTACCGACACTTGATCCGTGGCTTAACACCTAATTGGTCCATGATCTCTCTTTAAATAGCATGGAGGGTCATTTGTCTCGTAACCGTTTATGAGAGAAGCTTATGTAATTTTTTTTCTTTATATTAATAAATTTCTGGAAGTGGTCGCATTGGTTCAGGCCATGGACTGTTTCCCTCTTTGAGGGTTTTAACCACGTCAAATACTAGTGTACTGATCTATGATCTATTTGTGAGCGGTGACCTTTGGTGTTTGATCTAAGGAAGTTACCCTGTAAATTCCTACATGGTATGAAAGCCATTTTTAGGGCCACATCTGTTGTTGATCCAAATCTGAAGCTGGTTAGACTGCATGTGATTGTCATTTTCCAGAACTACTATTTATTTCCCTGCGTCTTTGTGCGATCTTGGGAAATCAGAAATAGCGAGAAGAATATATAATTGTTAGTAAGACTAACTGCAAATCTAACGTTCTCCTGTAAGGCTTGTTTTTTTGCACGGATTTGGTGTTTTTTCCGCAGGAAAAAACATGCACATCGAAGAGAAAAAAAAAATAAAAACCCCTTCCTCCTTTAAAAAAATTACAAAATCCTTTTACTAGCTCACTTGGTGTAAAGTTACTTTGTGAGAATAGAGGTCTTGGGTTCAAGTCTCTTTCTCAAACTTATTTTTCTAAAAAGATTTTTTTAAGTTACTTTTTCTTAAAAAATCTTTTGGCAAGTTGCCAGTTTTAAAAAAGGAGGGTTTTATTTAAAAAGAACATGTAAAAGTAACATTGTAAAAGTGAATCTCACTTATTTATAGAAGTGGCTCACATAAAACAATTTTTTTTAAAGTGAGCTTATTGTATTAAGTTTGGAAAAGGGGGCCGGGGGGGATTTTTTTTAAAGTACAACTTCACCATCAAATTTCAACCTCTCACGTAACTATTCGACATCTACTACAATGTTTTTTCAAAAAGGCATAACTTGTTCATCCTGTTAGGAATCCATAATTTTAGCAGATTGGTGAGACTAAAACTGCAGAAGCAACATCGTTTCAACCAACTTTGGGATTCTAGGATCTAGCCCTCTTGAATCTGGAGAGGGATCTCTCCAATATGTACAAAGATGGATTTGTCTTTGAATTTTGGGTTTATGATATTAGGCTAGTTATGAAGGCCAAAGGTTTGTTTGTTTTTGGATGGTTGATCATGAAAATTACTTGAGGGGAAAGTTCTAAATGCAAAACAGTTTCAAAAGTGAGAAGTTGCAAGTGAATAGAATAGCTTAGGCTAAAAAGATAGATATAATGCTGGTTTTTAGTCCATTGGGCTATGGAGTCATATCTAGGCTTTAATTGAGCAACAACATCAAGAGTGATCCAAGGGGCAAGTCATCTATACCACAAGATTATTGAGATTAAAATGATGGAATGGAGACAATAAAATGTTGGAGGGGTGGAAACTGATAATAATTTCACAAAGGATTTATAGTCAGTCCAAACAAGAAAAGCCTCTTAAGTAACTGTTTAAAACCACCCAAGTGCAGGGCTAACCATTGACCTCTTGGGAAAGTTTGTATTGAAGCAGCTTAATTGAAAAAAAATCCAGTAATCCACATAATTACCTTTAGAAAGTATGAAAAAATATAAGAGAAACAAAGTGTAACTTAAGATCAGATAACGTACTTTTAAACCTATTATGCTTTTAGTCAACACCAAGGGAAACTTTCAGAATCTGCTTTTCGAGAAAAACTAGGACCAGGGCACACCATATCTTCCATAGTCATCTTTAATAAGAAAAATAAGGAAAATAACTTTCAAGAACAAGGTTTAAAGCAAACAGCAGGACGAGGGAACTCCAGCATTCCTAACTACTTAAACTGTATTAAATCATTCCTAAATGAACACGTTAGAGGAAAACATTGAGATAAAGCTTTTAGTTAGAGAAGGTTACTGATATACAATAGGTACTAACTCTATAAATGATGTCCTTTATCAGAGAATACTGAAACAATATGACATACATAGAAGGAAAACAATAACAAAGAAATAAGCACTTCACTAGTGATATAGACCAGGATCCCAAGAAACAACTTGTTTATTGATGTCAAACCAGTTACAGTCTTCAAGTCCAATGTTTCATTTCAGTAATCATCTTCACTATTCAGCCTATCTAATCTATCACAAACAGAGCTCCAAGGGCCAGTGAATACTATTTACAATCAGAAGTTCAAGCTCAAATATATTTCAAAGTTCTACAACCAACCCCTCACTCATCTTCTGCAGAAGTATATATAAAAGGATGAGGAGGTGAGATCTGATAAAATATCTCAATTTACAATTAATACAAACTTAATGACTTCTTGGCCTTTGAGGGGCTCAATGAAGAAATTTACATGGGTGCACTCTGTATTAAATGTTTTTACATAAAGATTAAGCTTGGTGGGAGATTTTGTTGACCTTTGAGGCTCTGTGTAATGTTGAAGTAACTCTGCTGATATTTTGTCATTAATTTTCCTTGCAGAAGTGACTTTCTGGCTGTGCTGAGGCGAAAATATTCATTCGTTCAATAACTTCGGCCCCTGAATGAGTACTTTGAGGAACAGGTGGCACTATGGTAGCTGAGGAATCAATTTTCCCCAGATTGTGGCGGTGGAGGCATTCCTTCTTGATAAGACACTTTAGGTTTTCTGTAAACTGTGTTTTATTTCGGGGATTAGGCTTTTGATAATCATTCTTAGCCGTAATCCTCGTAAGCCTGTCTTTAATCTTCTGCTCGCTGCGCTCTGTTCTTCAGAACTTATACTCTTTTGAAATTGCGTTAAAACACAGTGTCTTCTCAATGTGTAGAGCCACGCAGGGCCTTTATAGTATTGGCGCCCATGGAACGCTGATAAAAAATTTGAAAGAAACCTTGTGAATGGTTCTCTTTATGGGCCGAAAGCACGGGAATCGTCATTCCCAACTCCTGGCCTTTCTTCAATATAACGACGGAAACCTTTTAAAACCTGCACAAAACATAAAATTATAAAGAAATCTTGCATTTGTTTGGATAAACTGCTTTAGAAGGCGGGGGAAAGAGCATAGCCGTTGGATGGCATCATCCGACGGTCAGGATTGATCGAGAGAGATAGTGGACTAGATAAAAAAGAGATTAAATCTGAGCCATCGATCGCGCAGAGATCCATGGTCGAGAACGGAAGTTGAAAGTCAAAGGGAGAGAATATGGGTGATGAAACGTGGACCGTCGATCTGCAGATCAGATCGACGGCGGAGATTAACTGGATGGTGCGCCGTACCCTGAGTTATCGCGTTTGCATCAGAGTTAACTATCGTGCATCTTCGGCGAGCAATAGCCGTTGGATGGCCCGCCCCAGATCGGACGGTCCACGGCAATTTCGCTGGGCATCCGCGTTCGAAAAATAATGCGCGATGGACTACGGTTATGCGCGATGGATGGCGGTTTTGAAAAAGGTACAGGGGACGCGTGTCAACTGTTGTATGTAATCATTGGCCATCGGGAAAAAACCACCCTTTTCCCAAAGGTGGTGCGACGGATACCGCCGGTTTTGGGCAATCGGCTTATGGGCGGTGGGGACCACGGGGAGATGAACTCCGCACCGTCGATCTATAGAACAGATCGATGGTGGATATTGCTTTGAACTTTCGACCGACAGAGGTATAAAATATAATAAACCGATGAGTTTTAATATATACCCAAAGGTTTTAAACTTTGGGCAGAGGAAATATAAAATGGCATGGCGCCCGATTGCGGGGCCTTAGGGCACATGGAAGGATGATATGACCGGGGGCTAGAAAGGAGGAGCTAATCGCATATCGAAAGTTCGGGGATGGGCTTTTCAATCAACCCATTATATTAACTCGTGATTTCGGTTTTTAGACCAAAACTTCGGAAAAGCGGGTTTTTGCATTTTACAAAGGAAAAAAGGAATGGGGATGGATTATTTATAAGGTTTAAAGTACGGAAGGCGGGCCCACGGTATATACATATAAAATAATGATGCGATTGGGTTTATAACCTTTGGTTTTTGAGGAGAAAGCACGAGATCCGGGGCTCAAAACAAAGGGGATGATTGCAATCGCATTTTCAAAACATGGAACTAATCGCAAAAACTTGCGTTATTTGAACATTTGCGATGCGATAAGCGCCTTAACCTGTTAGCCAGTGGTTCCAGCCCCAAAGCGTATGGTGGGGAAGTGGTTAGGACTTAGCCCAAGGGGCTTAAGTCCATAGTAAAAAAATTGTATTTTTTATGAATTTTTCATAGCTTCAAAGGAATTGGGGGTTTCAGAATAGTTAAAAAAATGAGTTTTTAACTATGTAAAGAGGATTTTCATAAATGGAAGAAGAGGATTTATGAAAAAAAGGGAGTTTTTATGGAGAAAAAAGGGGAGCAAATGAAGATTTGAGAAGGGGGAAAATGAAGGTCTTTCAACAGTTTCTTCTCATGATTTCAGCAGGATTTCTAAGTATAAAATGGGAATAACAATGAAGATTTTGGACAGAGGCATGAGGCCTTCAAGGAGCCTTCAAGAGCCAACAATTTTTAGTGATAAAATTTTTTCCTTGGAGGCTCAAAAAGTCTTAGCCACCTTTTGGTATAACAAATCTTATAGGTGGCTAACAGTGGCTCCACTTGGGGATGGTGCCTTCTTGAAGGTATCAAGAACTTTAAGACTTTCATTTTCTGGGAGGTTGATAAGTTGCCTCATTCATTGGGTTGCCTTTATTTGATTGAATGATCTTCTTTTTCTCTGGAAATGCTAACATCCATGGAAAACAATGGATTTTTTATCAACAAGCTTTCTACCTACCCAATCCTACTGATCTAACATTTTTTCTTCATTAGAGTGCACTTGGATTGGAAAACTCTATTCACAACATTTTATTCTTTTGAAAGCAGGAAATATAATCTATTTCTACTCCTTATTTCTCCCTGAACTCAGATTAAATAGTTGAGTTTAGATGCTTCTCTACCTAATCTACCATCTGTTGGGATTAAACTGTCCAACAAACTTTCATTCTCTAAATTCTACAACAGAAATTTAAAAGCATCCAAGTTAGGATTGAACAGTCTAACTTGATGCTGGTCTATGGCATAAAAACAAGCTGCACATAGAAATTTATTTTGCAGAAAATTAAATCCAAATGGAAGGCTTAAGAATCTGAAAGTTTAAAGCACTTCCTCCTTCCTTTTACAGCTCTGTTTTGACTCTTGTTTGAGCTGTTTCTTCCTTTATTTCTGGTTCATATTTTGATCTTGTTTGAACCTTTAACTGCTATTCTAATCTAACTACTGATAAGCCAATATTAAACAGTTTGGTAAATCAAATTCCCTATCCTATCAGCAGAAAATTTAAAGCTAATTAGTCAAGATTAAACAATTTGACTAACTAGAAGTGTGTTTTGTAGGAGTGGCATTTAAGCTTGCACACTTTCAGATTTGTTTCTCTTTTTTGGTATGGGGCTATACCTTTCTTGTTTTGACAATCTGCCCTATTTTCTTTCTTTTCATTGTTTTTGTATTTTTGTTTTTTCTAACTTTGAATGCAACGGTGGATGAAATATTTATAATGGAAAAAAGATAAAAAGGCTTCAAAACATAGCATGGATCAAGAGAAGTAATGTTTGAGCATCCTGCCATTGACAGGACCCCCAAACAATTCTGCTCCATTCAACTCCTACAAGAAAAATGCGTTGTTACCAACAGCTAAATGAATAGAGTAAGGGCCAGGCCATAGGTTGTCAAATTTTCCATGCTTGCCCTTCTCTTCCCTCCTTGAGTCCCATTTTAAAACTTTGTCCCCAATCTTGAAATTTCTGGCCTTTGTTCTTCTGTCAAAAAGCTTTTTAATGCTGTCCTGCTTCTGTAATGCTTTGCTATAAAATTCCTCTCTGGTTTGCTGAAGATGAATGGTCTGGTTTACTCTTTTGATCATGTCATTTTATTCTGTTTGTAACTCTTGAATCAACTTCATCACTGGAACACCAAGACTGTTTGGAAAAATGGCATCAGTACCATACACAAGCTGGAAAGGTGACATACCAATGGATTTCTTCAAAGCCAATCTGTCAGCCCAAAGTGCATGGACCAGCTTTGTGTGCCAAGAATTTTTTTTGTCTTCCAACAATTTCTTGATAATGTTCACTAAAATTTTGTTTGAGGATTCTGCAAGTCCATTACCTTGGGGGTAATAGGCCATGGAATGCCCCAATGTTATCTGATATCTATGACAGAACTCAACCATTTTCTTTGATCCAAATGCTGCTGCATTATCAGTGATAATCTTGGTAGGACAGCCAAACCTGGAGAGAATGTTAGTCTCCATGAATCTTATGATAACTGAATCATTGGCCTGTCTACAAGGTATGGCTTCTATTCACTTAGTGAAATATTATGTGGCAGTGAGAATCCATCTATGTTGGGCAGAAGATGGGGGATGGATTTCTCCTATGAAGTCAAGTCCCCACTGTTGAAAAGGGGCTTCAACAATGATTGGATGCAGAGGTAGGGGTAGCAGTTTTCTTTTGCCTTCAAAAAGTTGACACTTATGACAGGCTATGATCATCTTGTGTACATCATGGAAAAGAGTAGGCCAATAGAAACCAGACCTCAAAATTTTGTTGGCTGTTGTCTTCCAGTACAAATGACATCCACACTCTCCTTCATGGAACTGGTACTTAACCTTTTATGCATCAAACTTAGGCAAACATTTAAGCAATATACCACTTGCATTTTTCCAATACAAACATTTATCTATAATGCAATAGTTTACAGCTTTCAATTTTAGGAAACTTGCCTTTGTTTTTGTCAAACCAGGAGGTGTATTCAAATTAAGAAAAACATAAATAATATCAGCATACCAAGGAGAATTTATAAAATAATCTTCAACAATAGGAGTTTAGAATTCTTCCTGGTCATCCAAAGCATTAATCATATTAATATCCAGAACTTCAAAATTTGATTGAGCCATTAATCTTGCTAGACCTTGGCCTTTGATGAGTTTAGTGGGTTTTATCTCTAAATCATATTCAAAGATAACAACAATCCACTTATCTCTCTTACCATCTGGGTCATGTGTTAGAACGTCTTTGACTACTGAATTTGGGACAAAGGCAATGATGTGTGAGTGAAGGATGTATACTCTGAAGTCTTTCAATGCTTTAACCAAAGAAAAAGCTTGCTTTTCCATAATGTTATACTTCAAAGGGGCATCCCTCAATGCCTTGCTAAAGAATGCAATAGGCTGCTCTTGTCCTTGTGGATTTTTCTATAAAAGGACAACGGCTATGGTATGTTCTGATGCAAATGAGAAAATATAAAAATCTTTTGAAAAATTAGGACTTATCAGAACTGGTGTTTTGGTCAACACTTGTTTCACCAGTTCAAAGGACTTCTTTGCTTCCAAGGTCAATTTTACCCCTTGCTCCTTTTTCAGCATGTTTGTGATATTCCTAAGGAGCTCAGCTAGATTAGGGATGAACATTCTCAAAAAGTTGATCTTCCCAATGAACGATTGCAACTCCTTGATGTTTCGAGGATGATAGATTTGCAATATGGCCTCAATCCTCTTTGGATCTATCTTTATACCCTCTTCTGAAATAATGTGTCCAAGAAGTTTACCTTCTTGAAGCCCAAATAGTGTCTTCTTAGGGTTTAAAGATATTCCAAACGTTCTGCACTTCTCAAAAAAATTTCTCAAATGTTCTAAGTGTTCTTCATCTGTTTTTGAAAACACAGTGACATCATCAATATAGATAATGATGAAGAAGCCCAGTTCTTCCGAGAATGCTATGTCCATGGCTCTTTGAAAGGTTGCTCCAGCATTCATTAGACCAAAGGGCATTTTCACATACATGAAAGTGCCCCATGGTGTAGTGAAGGCTGTCTTTTATTGATCAGCAGGGTAAACCAAGATTTGATTGTACCCTGAATAGCCATCCAACAAATAAATTCTTCTTGACCCTACCACCCTTTGTAAAATATGATCCATCTTGGGTAAAGGGTAGATTTCTTTTAAGCTTTGTTTAAGTCTCTAAAGTATATACAAAGCCTAATTTCTCCAGTTTTCTTCCTAACAGACACCAGATTAGATACCCACTCAGAATATCTAATAGGGACAATAATGCCAGCATCGTACATTTTCATGATCTCCTTCTGAACCAAAGGTAACTGAACAGGGTTTATTCTGCGCAGTTTCTGTTTGAATGGTTTTTGGTTTTCTTTAAGGGGAATTTTGTGCTGTATTATTTCAGTTTCATAGGATTTAAGATCTTCATAACTCCACGCAAAAACATCAGAAAAATATTTAAAAAACTCAATGTATTTGAGTTTAATGTGAGCTAGTAGAGTCTTAGACAGTTTAATCATTTTCGATTTTTCCTCACTGCCTATATTGCATTCCTCCACTTCAGTCTCTACAGGTTCCAGCTTTGGCTTCTTCGCCACATCGTTAAAATCAAACAACTCTTCTGAAGGCGTCAGACCACTTGGAAAACTTTCATCTTTAGAGTGCAGGGTTTCTAACTCCTCTGTTTCGTTTGTAAGTTTGCTAGACAGTAGGTTAATATTGACAGGTTCAGGAGACGGTTCTCCTTCACTAAGAAAGTTTTCTTCACTACAGTCTGTATCATAATCTGAGTCTAAACTGTGTAGTTCAAATTCATTTCTGAATTGCATGAAGTCTTCTAATTGTTTGTCGTTGTCAAACACCTGCCAATAATTTTCATTATCAGGTACAGCTGGTCTAAATTTTATCTTAGTTGTGCAGTCTTCGGTGCTATATGGCATTAAACATGTCCTAGCTACAAAGGCTAAATTGTGGGCCGCAATATTTCTTTTTCTTGGGACAAAAAACAGTTTGGACTCCTCGAATGTTTTCAAAAGGTCCATGGCATCGTTCCGGTAGGCTCTAAGTCTAGGATGATTTGTGTTATATTCCCCATTGACTTGCCTAATGACTAACTCTGAATCCCCATACACATTGATTCTTCTGGCTCCTAACTTTTTCAATAGGTGTAAGCCTAAGAGAAGGGATTCATATTCTGCTATGTTATTGGAACACTGAAAGTTTAATTTGCATGAAATGCTTTCTATGTGGTTGTTTTCAGTGTTAGTAATCCAAACACCTGCACCAACATTGTTCTTAGTGTAGGATCCATCAAAATACATACTCCATAGAGGAAATTTCTTAGTTTCATCCTAGTTATTGTCCTCTTCAACTAACTTGCTCAAAGGTTATTGTGGAAACTCCGCACTTAGTTGTATTTGTTTTGATTCCCCAAGACCTTAATTTGTTTGAGGGTAGTTTTCTTGATTGTGAATGTTTAAGAGAAAAGGACATATGTCTTGTAGCTCAAGACCTTATTTTAGTTTGCTAGATTTTGCAGGTTCATCAAACTGTTTAGACACACCTACATTGTGCTCCTCTTCCTCCTTGTTGGCCATTAATCCTGATAAAGTGACTTGTTCACCAAGTGTTTCATCATTAAACATAATAAAAGAATCAAGGATTGTATTTACAGACTACACGGGAGATTTTTGTGGTTTGTCTTGACTTGTAACTGTGAACTTCATATGGGACTCCCTGTAAAGTCTTCTAGTTTGATTAAAAACAGGGATAGTCGCATAGGTCATGTCCATTTTCATAGTCCCTTGTAACTTAGCCCCCCAATATCTTGATAATAACATTCCATACTTTGGGGGCACATCGGCCACAACAATATCCATGACTAAACATTTGGCTGGAATTTGGGCTAAGTTAACACAGAGCTCTTTGATTAATCCTAAACATCTTACTCTGCTGGAATCAAAGGAGTAAAGGTCTTTGTAAGGTCTGGTGATTTCTAAACCCAGGCTCTCCATTACAGCTTTTGCCATTAAATTATGAGAAGCCACAGAATCATGCATAGCATTGTGCAAAATTTTGTCATGAACGTTTAAACTCACATAAAAGGGAGGAACAGGTCCCTCTTGATATCTACCTTCAATCTTAGGAGCAAAAATCAACTCTAGTTGGTCATTGCTAAGATTGAATGTGTCCTCATTTTCTTCTATTTTCAAAGCCTTCAAAATTTGGGTTCTATATACATGTTGGGCAGCTAAATCAGTCAAGGGAACAGAGATCTTGATCTTTGAAATTTCCTTCTCCAGGCTGAAAGGAATTGGACTCTTTAAAGTGCTGGTTTCATCCTTATTAGCTGTCATTTTATCAGCACTGTCAACTTGCTGATTTGTTCTATTTACACTTGAAAAAATTGTTTTAACAAGAGTACTAGCTGAAGTGTTAGTACTACTAATGTCTGCACTCTGATTTTCATTGTTTTGAGTGCTTTTAACTTTTCCTTTGTTAGAATTTATAGCCACTGTTTTGTCCTTTTGTTTGACAACTTTAGGTTTGGTTGTAGTGCTGTTTTGTGAAGATTTTTCAGAGGTTTTGTTGTTGTGGGGTTGTTGACTAGTTTTACTTTTGAGGTCGTATTCTCTTTGAGGCTCTATGATGACATTTTCCATGTCTTGATAATAATTTTCATCATCATCTCTTTTGTCATCATAAGGTGTGTATAGACCTTGTTTTCTATCATAATGAATCTCAAAGTCATCATTGTTTATCCCCAGAATGTTAATATCATCCTCTACTATTTCATTTGTTTCCTCAACCTCACTTACATAGTTTTGATGAAAGGGTGGAGTGATCTACTGATCATCTTCCCTAGGTCTGTTTGGAGGTTGGTTCCTTCTGACATTCTGATTTTGGTTTTGGTTTCTATTTTGAGGAGCAGTTTGATTTTGGCTTGCTTGTGCTCTCTTAATTATGCTCATCTCTTTCATCATTTCCTCCATCATTTTCTCCATCTTTGAGTTGGAAGTAGAGGGTGTAGATTCCTCTCTAAAGGACACTCTCTTTTCAGTTTTCATTATGGCTCTCTTTTCCATCAAGTTTACTTCCACAGAAAGAGCACCTCTTTGCATATCTTCAAGAGTTGAAAAATCTCTTTCCTTCAGCTGATAGGTCATGTTAGATTCAAATCCTTCAGGAAACTTGTTTAAAGCTGAGCCTTGTGGAGGTTTTAGTTCCGGGGAAAGTGCATTATACACACTATTGAATCTAGTGCAATAAGCTTGCAAACTTTCCCCAGGGTTTCTATGGAGGTTCTTGAAATCAGAAAGGACTTGGAGAGGGTTTTTATTTACTTCCCACTTGTTTAAGAACGTTTGATGGAAGCCTTGGAGATCATTAATACTATGTGGGGCAAAACCTTTGAACCATTTTCTTACTTCTCCCCCTAAGCTCTGAGCAAATAACCTAAGTTTGACAGAATCATCATCAATTTCATTTCTGTCAAAGTAGTCATTCATTTTATCCACATGTTGTGATGCAATTGTAGCATTGTTGGCATCATATAATGGAATTTTGGACTAATAGTCTTGTGGAAGATTGACTAATGGTACAAGAAGTACTAGGGGGCATACCACGCAGCCATGGCAGGAGGTGGAGGTGGATTTACAAGAGGTGGATTAACAAAAGGGAAAGTGGGCTGAAGTGGAGTGGTTTGAACAGTGGATGTAGGATGAGCAGAAGTGGATGGACGAGGAATGGACTGCTGAGCCGATCTTGGATGAGAGACACCTAAGTTGTGAAGGAAATGTAAATCAGGAGGTGTGGTTTCTCTGCTACCAAGAGGTTCACTTGTTTCAGGAGATGATAGTGAAGACTCAGAATCTAACTGATCTAAATCACCAAGAGACCTAGTTCTAAATGGATTTACTAAGTCAACTTGAGATTGTTGTAGAGCTGAAATATTTTCAGGAACTGAACTAGCTCTCAAGGGTGACCTGAAAATAGTTGACAATTTAATCTTAGGAGATTTCCTAAGGATACCTTCTGGGTTATCAACTACTTCAGGTGGGTCTGGGTCAGGATAGGCTCTAGTGTGAATCTTTCTGGGAGCCACTATGCTGTGTTATTAGACCCAAATAAACAAGAAAATTTTAACCAGGTATGATAGTCTTTGAGAGGTTAACTAATCTGTTTACACAAATCTTAATCCTACAGTCCTCTAACTGAGTTTGAATGATGTTATAATGATGAGGGTTCTTCCCAATGGAGTCTTAAGGTCTGCTAAGGATTTTGGAGTCGCCAAGTGGAAGTTTTTAGCTCCTAAGGAGGTAAAAGGTTTTATGGTCCACCACCATGTTTATTGGATACCAATCCGAAATATTTTTTAGGTTTTTCTAAGTTATTTTTCAGTTGTATGGTTTTTAAGAATATCCTAACTTTGTTTCAAAACTTAGCTATGGTTATGAGACAAAGACAGTTTACTCTTATGGCTAAGCCAGCTAATCTTTCAAGGTTAGATAAATTCTTAAGAGAACCCTAGGTTTTACCTAGCTTGTCACTAATTCAAACAAGTTTTACCATGATTACCATTCTTTGGTAGTGCTTGAAAAGGCTGATTTTAACTCACAAGGTTTTATAAAAATAAAATATGATTTTGGGTTCGATCCCCAGTCGAGTCGCCAGAAACGTTAGGAATCTATAATTTTAGCAGATTGGTGAGACTAAAACTACAAAAGCAACATCGTTTCAACCAACTTTGGGATTCTAGGATCTAGCCCTCCTGAATCCGGAGAGGGATCTCTCCAATATGTACAAAGATGGATTTGTCTTTGAAGTTTGGGGTTATGATATTAGGCTAGTTATGAAGGCCAAGGGTTTGTTTGTTTTTTGGATGGTTGAGCATGAAAATTACTTGAGGGGAAAGTTCTAAATGCAAAACAGTTTCAAAAGTGAGAAGTTGCAAGTGAATAGAACATCTTAGGCTAAAAATATAGATATAATGTAGGTTTTTAGTCCATTGGGCTATGGAGTCATATCTGGGCTTTAATTGAGCAACAACATCAAGAGTGATCCAAGGGGCAAGTCATCTATACCACAAGATTATTGAGATTAAAATGATGGAATGGAGACAATACAATTTTGGAGGGGTGGAAACTGGTAATAATTTCACAAAGGATTTATAGTCAGTCCAAACAAGAAAAGCCTCTTAAGTAACTGTTTAAAACCAACCAAGTGCAGGGCTAACTGTTGACCTCTTGGGCAAGTTTTTATTGAAGCAGCTTAATTGACAAACAATCCAGTAATCCACATAATTACCTTTAGAATGTACGAAAACATATAAGAGAAACAAAGTGTAACTTAAGATCAGATAAAGTACTTTTAAACCTATTTTCATTTTAGTCAACACCAAGGGAAACTTTCAGAATCTGTTTTGGATAAAAACTAGGACCAGGCACACCATATCTTCCATAGTCATCTTTAATAAGAAAAATAAGGAAAATAACTTTCAATAACAAGGTTTAAAACAAACAGCAGGATGAGGGAACTCCAGCATTCATAACTTCTTAAACTGTATTAAATCATTCTTAAATGAACAAGTTAGAGGAAAACATTGAGATAAAGCTTTCAGTTAGAGAAGGTTACTGATATACAGTAGGTCCTAACTCTATAAATGCTGTCCTTTATCAGAGAATAGTGAAACAATATGACATACATAGAAGGAAAACAATAACAAAGAAAGAAGCACTTCACCAGTGATATAGACCAGGATCCCAAGAAACAACTTGTTTATTGATGTCAAGATAGTTACAGTCTTCAAGTCCAATGTTTCAGTTCAACAATCATCTTCACTATTCAGCCTATCTAATCTATCACAAACAGAGCTCCAAGGGCCAGTGAATACTATTTACAATCAGAAGTTCAAGCTCAAATATATTTCAAAGTTCTACAACCAACCCCTCACTCATCTTATGCAGAAGTATATATAGAAGGATGAGGAGGTGAGATCTGATAAAAGATCTCAATTTACAATTAATACAAACTTAATGAATTCTTGGCCTTTGAGGGGCTCAATGAAGAAATTTACATGGGTGCACTCTGTATTAAATGTTTTTACATAAATATTAACCGCGGTGGGAGATTTTGTTGACCTTTGAGGCTCTGTGTAATGTTGAAGTAACTCTGCTGATATTTTGTCATTAATTTTCCTTGCAGAAGTAACTTTCCAGTTGTGCTGAGGTGAAAATCTTCATTCGATCAATAACTTCAGCCCCTGATTGAGTACTTTGAGGAACAGGTGGCACTATGGTAGCTGAGGAATCAATTTTCCCCAGATTGTTGTGGTGGAGGCATTCCTGCTTGATAAGACACTTTAGGTTTTCTGTAAACTGTGTTTTATTTCGGGGATCAGGCTTTTGATAATCATTCTTAGCCGTAATCCCCGTAAGCCTGTCTTTAATCTTCTGCTCGCTGCACTCTGTTCTTCAGAACTTATACTCTTTTGAAATTGCGTTAAAACGCAGTGTCTTGTCAATTTGCAGAGCCACGCAGGGGCTTTATAGTATTGGCGCCCATGGAACGCTGATAAAACGTTTGAAAGAAACCGTGTGAATGGTTCTCTTTATGGGCCGAAAGCACGGGAATCGTCATTCCCAACTCTTGGCCTTTCTTCAATATAACGATGAAAACCTTTTAAAACTTGCACAAAACATGAAATTATAAGGAAATCCTGCATTTTTTGGGATAAAATGCTTTAGAAGGCGGGGGAAAGAGCATAGCCATTGGATGGCATCATCCAATGGTTAGGATTGATCGAGAGAGATTGTGGACCGGATGGAAAAGAGATTAAATCTGAGCCATCGATCGCGCAGAGATCGACGATCGAGAACGAAAGTTGAAAGTCAAAGGGAGAGAATATGGGCGATGAAACGTTGACCGTCGATATGAAGATTAGATCGATGGTGAATATTAACTAGATGGCGCGTCGTACCCTGAGTTATCGCGTGTGCATCAGAGTTAACTATCGTGCATCTTCGGCGAGTGATAGCCGTTGAATGGCCCGCCCCAAATCGGACGGTCCACGGAAATATCAGTGGGCATCCGCGTCCGAAAAATAAAGCGTGATGGACTGCGGTTATGTGCGATGGATGGCGGTTTTGAAAAAGGTACAGGGGATGCGTGTCGATTTTTGTATGGAATCGCTGGCCATCGGGAAAAAACCACCCTTGCCCCAAAGGCGGTGCGATGGATACTGCCGGTTTTGGGCAATCAGCGTATGGGCGGTGGGGACCACGGGGAGATGAACTCTGCACCGTCGATCTATAGAACAGATCGACAGTGGAGATTGCTTTGAACTTTGGACCGGCAGAGGTATAAAATATGATAAACCGACAAGTTTTAATATATACCCAAAGGTTTTAAACTTTGGGCAGAGGAAATATAAAATGGCATGGCGCCCGATTGTGGGGCCTTAGGTCACATGGAAGGATGATATGACCGGGGGCTAGAAAGGAGGAGCTAATCGCATATCGGAAGATTGGGGATGGGATTTTCAATCAACCCATTATATTAACACGTGATTTCGGTTTTTAGACCAAAAATTTGGAAAAGCGGGTTTTTGCATTTTGCAAAGGAAAAAAGGAATGGGGATGGATTATTAATGGTTTATTGCGTAGAAGGTGGGCCCACAAAATATATAAAATAGCGATGCGATCGGGTTTATAACCTTTGGTTTTTGCGGAGAAAGCACGAGATCCGGGGCTCAAAACAAAGGGGCTGATCGCATTTGCATTTTCACAACATGGAACTAATCGCAAAAACTTGCGTTATTTGAACATTTGCGATGCGATAAGCGCCTTAACCTGTTAGCAAGTGGTTCCAGCCCCAAATCGTATGGTGGGGAAGTGGTTAGGACTTAGCCCAAGGGGCTTAAGTCCATAGTAAAAAATTGTATTTTTTATGAATTTTTCATATCTTTCAAAGGAATTGGGGGTTTCGGAATAGTTAAAAAATGAGTTTTTAACTATGTAAAGAGGATTTTCATAAATGGAAGAAGAGGATTTATGAAAACAAGGGAGTTTTTATGGAGAAAAAAGGGGAGCAAATGAAGGTTTGAGAAGGGGGAAAATGAAGGTCTTTCAGCAGTTTCTTCTCATGATTTCAACAGGATTTCTAAGTATAAAATGGGAACAACAATGAAGATTTTGGACAGAGGCATGAGGCCTTCAAGGAGCCTTCAAGAGCCAAAAATTTTTAGTGCTAAAATTTGTTCCTTGGAGGCTCAAAAAGTCTTAGCCACCTTTTGGTATAACAAATATTATAGGTGGCTAGCACATCCAGAAGCCGTTTTTTTTTAACCGACCTAATTTTTCAAGATATTTCCATTGGAGTAGTTGGTTTCAGCCTTTTCAGCTTTATTTATTTATTTTTTTTAAATGGAAAGTGCATGCCCAGTTATTCTTAACAACACCAATTATTTCGAATGGATATCCTACATGGTAAACTTAGTTAGAATTAAAGGGCTTTATATAATAGCCACAAGATAAGAAACTAAACCTACCGATGGAGATAAATCTGCTAAATGGGAAAATAACCACGATCAAGGATGAGGGTTGATAGGAATGTCCATTTCTCAAGATCTTAGATTTCATATCCAAGAAATTGACTCCCCTAATGAAGCTATGAAAAATCTAAATATCTTTTTTGGAATTCAAAATGAAATCAGATCCCATGAGCTTGAAAATTAGTTGCTTACTTTGGACCCCAATAGTTTCTCCTCTATTGAAGAGTTTTTGTCCAAATTCAATACCCTTAGAGTTCTTTTAGAAGGTTGTAAGGTCAAAAACGAATATGGTAGCCTTATCTGTTCAATTGTTGCTAAGCTTGGCCTTGCATACTCTGTATCTGTTTCCACCTTCCATTCCACTAGAGAAGCTCCCATTTCTCATGGAAAAACCTACAAGTCCCCCTCTTTTGATGTCTTTTGAAATTCTTTGATAAGAGAACAAGAAAAAATATTACACCTTGGTCTTATTAATACTGGAAACTCTTCTTAGAAAGCCTTAGTAGCCCAACAATAACCATATCAAAATAATCCCAATAAGCAACATCTTAAAAAGAATGGTCCTAAACTAAACAAGGGTCTTAATAAATTTCAACCGCAAACTGAAAAAACAACTCAAAAATTTGATAAAGAAAATAAAAACAAAGGGAAGAAGACAGATAGACATTACAACTTTTGTAATCGTGATGGCCACGTAGAGTCAAAATGTTTTAAAAATATGGAAGCCTTGGAAGCAGCAATGAAGAAGCACAACATCAATTTGGAGAACTCTTAAACTTCATCTTCAGGAATGGCACTTTCTGCTTGTGGTTGTCAAGCATCAAAATCTGGTTATGCATTGAATGTATCTTCTTCTTCTCATTTTCATGAGTGGATCATTGATTCTGGAGCCTCTTACCATATGGCCAAAAATAAAGCCATGTTTTCTTCTTTGAATGATTGTAACACCAAAAATATCTATATTGGTGATTTTAGACCTCTTAGTGTTGTAGGGTATGGAACCATTCATCTAGATAATGGTCAGTTTAATGATGTATTATGTGTTCCTACCTTCTCCTACAACCTTCTATCTATTTATCAGATAAATCATTCAGGTGAAGGGAAAAGAGTAGAATTCTCACCTCATGATGTTGTAATAAATAACCTCAAAGATCCTCGACATATTTTAGCTACTGGCATTGCTGATTATTCCAAAAGGTTGTATAAGTTTGAAAAATTTGGGTCATCATGTATTCCCTTCATTTTTGTTGCTCATAATGATGAAGTGAGCAAACTTTGGAATGAGATATTTGGTCACTTAAACTATCGCTCTCTTCAAACTCTATGTAAAGAAAATATGGTGACAAGTCTTCCTATGGTATCTTGCCAAGATAGTGTTTGTTCCAGATGTGTACTTAGAAAACATCATCGGGATAGTTTTGACAAACATGCCTCTTGGCATGCTTCAACTCCTTTGTAGCTTGTGCATAGTGATTTATGTGGTCCACTTCTAGTTGTTTCTTTCTCTGGCTACAAGTACTTCTTAAATTTCATTGATGATTTTTCTAGACACACTTGGGTATACTTCTTAAAACTCAAGAGTAAATTTTTTAACATGTTCTTGGCCTTTAAGGCCTTTGTTGAGAAAAAATCTAGACATCAAATTCTTAAGTTAAAATCTGAAAATGGAGGAGAATATCTTAACAAAACATTTATCCAAATTTTCACTTAGCATGGCATTCAATTGCAAAATATTGTT